>JAVIAB010000160.1:65441532-65790733 GCA_032433765.1 Megaustenia siamemsis
GAGGACGGGAAATAAGAACTAAAGTTGGGGACGAAAAGTAAGAACTAAAGTTGAGGACGGGAAATAAGAACTAAAGTTGAGGACGAAAAGTAACAACTTAAGTTGAGGACGGGAAAAAAGAACTAAAGTTGAGGACGAGAAGTAAAAACTAAAGTTGAGGACGGGAAATAAGAACTAAAGTTGGGGACGAAAAGTAAGAACTAAAGTTGAGGACGGGAAATAAGAACTAAAGTTGAGGACGAAAAGTAAGAACTAAAGGTGAAGACGGGAAATAAGAACTAAAGTTGAGGACGAGAAGTAACGAACTAATGTTGAGGACGAGAAATTAGAACTAAAGTTGAGGACGAGAAGTAACAAACTAAAGTTGAGGACGAGAAATGAGAACTAAAGTTGAGGACGAGAAATAAGAACTAAAGTTGAGGACGAGAAATAAGAACTAAAGTTGAGGACGGGAAATAAGAACTAAAGTTGAGGACGAGAAGTAAGAACTAAAGTTTAGGACGGGAAATAAGAACTAAAGTTGAGGACGGGAAATAAGAACTAAAGTTGAGGACGAGAAGTAACGAACTAAAGTTGAGGACGAGAAATAAGAACTAAAGTTGAGGACGGGAAATAAGAAATAAAGTTGGGGACGAAAAGTAAGAACTAAAGTTGAGGACAAGAAGAAAGAACTAAAGTTGTGGACAAGAAGTAGGAACTAAAGTTGAGGACGAGAAGTGAGAACTAAAGTTGAGGACGAGAAGTGAGAACTAAAGTTGAGGACGAGAAGTGAGAACTAAAGTTGAGGACGAGAAGTAAGAACTAAAGTTGAGGACGAGAAGTGAGAACTAAAGTTGAGGACGAGAAGTAAGAACTAAAGTTGAGGACGAGAAGTGAGAACTAAAGTTGAGGACGAGAAGTGAGAACTAAAGTTGAGGACGAGAAGTGAGAACTAAAGTTTAGGACGAGAAGTGAGAACTAAAGTTGAGGACGAGAAGTGAGAACTAAAGTTGAGGACGAGAAATAAGAACTAAAGTTGAGGAAGGGAAATAAGAACTAAAGTTGGGGACGACAAGTAAGAACTAAAGTTGAGGACGGGAAATAAGAACTAAAGTTGGGGACGGGAAATAAGAACTAAAGTTGAGGACGAGAAGTAAGAACTAAAGTTGGGGACGAAAAGTAAGAACTTAAGTTGAGGACGGGAAATAAAAACTAAAGATGGGGACGAGAAGTAAAAACTAAAGTTGAGGACGGGAAATAAGAACTAAAGTTGGGGACGAAAAGTAAGAACTAAAGTTGAGGACGGGAAATAAGAACTAAAGTTGAGGACGAGAAGTAAAAACTAAAGTTGAGGACGGGAAATAAGAACTAAAGTTGAGGACGAGAAGTAAAAACTAAAGTTGAGGACGGGAAATAAGAACTAAAGTTGAGGACGAGAAGTAAGAACTAAAGTTGAGGACGAGAAGTAAGAACTAAAGTTGTGGACAAGAAGTAGGAACTAAAGTTGAGGACGAGAAGTGAGAACTAAAGTTGAGGACGAGAAGTAAGAACTAAAGTTGTGGACAAGAAGTTGGAACTAAAGATGAGGACGAGAAGTGAGAACTAAAGTTGAGGACGAGAAGTGAGAACTAAAGTTGAGGACGAGAAGTGAGAACTAAAGTTGAGGACGAGAAGTAAGAACTAAAATTGAGGACGAGAAGTAAGAACTAAAGTTGAGGACGAGAAGTGAGAACTAAAGTTGAGGACGAGAAGTGAGAACTAAAGTTGAGGACGAGAAGTGAGAACTAAAGTTGTGGACGAGAAGTGAGAACTAAAGTTGAGGACGAGAAGTGAAAACTAAAGTTGAGGACGAGAAGTGAGAACTAAAGTTGTGGACGAGAAGTGAGAACTAAAGTTTAGGACGAGAAGTGAGAACTAAAGTTGAGGACGAGAAGTGAGAACTAAAGCTGAGGACGAGAATTAAGAACTAAAGTTGAGGACGAGAAGTAAGAACTAAAGTTGAGGACGAGAATTAATTACTAAAGTTGTGGACGAGAAGTGAGAACTAAAGTTGAGGACGAGAAGTGAGAACTAAAGTTGTGGACGAGAAGTAGGAACTAAATTTGAGGACAGGAAGTGAGAACTAAAGCTGAGGACGAGAAGTGAGAACTAAAGCTGAGGACGAGAAGTAAGAACTAAAGTTGAGGACGGGAAATAAGAACTAAAGTTGGGGACGAAAAGTAAGAACTAAAGTTGAGGACGAGAAGTAAGAACTAAAGTTGAGGACGGGAAATAAGAACTAAAGTTGAGGACGAAAAGTAACAACTTAAGTTGAGGACGGGAAATAAGAACTAAAGTTGAGGACCAGAAGTAAAAACTAAAGTTGAGGACGGGAAATAAGAACAAAAGTTGGGGACGAAAAGTAAGAACTAAAGTTGAGGACGGGAAATAAGAACTAAAGTTGAGGGCGAAAAGTAAGTACTTAAGTTGAGGACGGGAAATAAGAACTAAAGTTGGGGACGAAAAGTAAGAACTAAAGTTGTGGACGAAAAGTAAGAACTAAAGTTGAGGACGGGAAATAAGAACTAATGTTGAGGACGAGAAGTAACGAACTAAAGTTGAGGACGAGAAATAAGAACTAAAGTTGAGGACGGGAAATAAGAACTTAAGTTGAGGACGGGAAATAAGAACTAAAGTTGGGGACGGGAAATAAGAACTAAAGTTGAGGACGAGAAGTAAGAACTAAAGTTGGGGACGAAAAGTAAGAACTTAAGTTGAGGACGGGAAATAAGAACTAAAGTTGCGGACGGGAAATAAGAACTAAAGTTGAGGACGAGAAGTGAGAACTAAAGTTGAGGACGAGAAGTAAGAACTAAAGTTGAGGACGAGAAGTGAGAACAAAAGTTGAGGACGAGAAATAAGAACTAAAGTTGAGGACGAGAAATAAGAACTAAAGTTGAGGACGAGAAATAAGAACTAAAGTTGAGGACGAGAAGTGAGAACTAAAGGTGAGGACGAGAAGTGAGAACTAAAGCTGAGGACGAGAAGTGAGAACTAAAGCTGAGGAAGAGAAGTAAGAACTAAAGTTGAGGACGGGAAATAAGAACTAAAGTTGAGGACGAAAAGTAAGAACTAAAGTTGAGGACGGGAAATAAGAACTAAATTTGAGGACGAGAAGTAAGAACTAAAGTTGGGGACGAAAAGTAAGAACTTAAGTTGAGGACGGGAAATAAGAACTAAAGTTGGGGACGAGAAGTAAAAACTAAAGTTGAGGACGGGAAATAAGAACTAAAGTTGGGGACGAAAAGTAAGAACTAAAGTTGAGGACGGGAAATAAGAACTAAAGTTGAGGACGAGAAGTAAAAACTAAAGTTGAGGACAGGAAATAAGAACTAAAGTTGGGACGAAAAGTAAGAACTAAAGTTGAGGACGGGAAGTAAGAACTAAAGTTGTGGACAAGAAGTAGGAAATAAAGTTGAGGACGAGAAGTGAGAACTAAAGTTGAGGACGAGAAGTGAGAACTAAAGTTGAGGACGAGAAGTGAGAACTAAAGTTGAGGACGAGAAGTAAGAACTAAAGTTGAGGACGAGAAGTAAGAACTAAAGTTGAGGACCAGAAGTGAGAACTAAAGTTGAGGACGAGAAGTGAGAACTAAAGTTGAGGACGAGAAGTGAGAACTAAAGTTGAGGACGAGAAGTGAAAACTAAAGTTGAGGACGAGAAGTGAGAACTAAAGTTGAGGACGAGAAGTGAGAACTAAAGTTGAGGACGAGAAGTGAGATCTAAAGTTGAGGACGAGAATTGAGAACTAAAGCTGAGGACGAGAATTAAGAACTAAAGTTGAGGACGAGAAGTAAGAACTAAAGTTGAGGACGAGAATTAAGAACTAAAGTTGAGGACGAGAAGTAAGAACTAAAGTTGTGGACAAGAAGTTGGAACTAAAGATGAGGACGAGAAGTGAGAACTAAAGTTGAGGACGAGAAGTGAGAACTAAAGTTGAGGACGAGAAGTGAGAACTAAAGTTGAGGACGAGAAGTAAGAACTAAAATTGAGGACGAGAAGTAAGAACTAAAGTTGAGGACGAGAAGTGAGAACTAAAGTTGAGGACGAGAAGTGAGAACTAAAGTTGAGGACGAGAAGTGAGAACTAAAGGTGAGGACGAGAAGTGAGAACTAAAGCTGAGGACGAGAAGTGAGAACTAAAGCTGAGGACGAGAAGTAAGAACTAAAGTTGAGGACGGGAAATAAGAACTAAAGTTGGGGACGAAAAGTAAGAACTAAAGTTGAGGACGGGAAATAAGAACTAAAGTTGAGGACGGAAAGTAACAACTTAAGTTGAGGACGGGAAATAAGAACTAAAGTTGAGGACCAGAAGTAAAAACTAAAGTTGAGGACGGGAAATAAGAACTAAAGTTGGGGACGAAAAGTAAGAACTAAAGTTGAGGACGGGAAATAAGAACTAAAGTTGAGGACGAAAAGTAAGAACTTAAGTTGAGGACGGGAAATAAGAACTAAAGTTGGGGACGAAAAGTAAGAACTAAAGTTGGGGACGAAAAGTAAGAACTAAAGTTGAGGACGGGAAATAAGAACTAAAGTTGAGGACGAGAAGTAACGAACTAAAGTTGAGGACGAGAAATAAGAACTAAAGTTGAGGACGGGAAATAAGAACTTAAGTTGAGGACGGGGAATAAGAACTAAAGTTGGGGACGAAAAGTAAGAACTAAAGTTGAGGACGAGAAATAAGAACTAAAGTTGAGGACGAGAAATAAGAACTAAAGTTGAGGACGAGAAGTAAGAACTAAAGTTGAGGACGAGAAGTAAGAACTAAAGGTGAGGACGGGAAATAAGAACTAAAGTTGAGGACGGGAAATAAGAACTAAAGTTGAGGACGAGAAGTGAGAACTAAAGTTGAGGACGAGAAGTAAGAACTAAAATTGAGGACGAGAAGTAAGAACTAAAGTTGAGGACGAGAAGTGAGAACAAAAGTTGAGGACGAGAAGTGAGGACTAAAGTTGAGGACCAGAAGTGAGAACTAAAGTTGAGGACGAGAAGTGAGAACTAAAGTTGAGGACGAGAAGTGAAAACTAAAGTTTAGGACGAGAAGTGAGAACTAAAGTTGAGGACGAGAAGTGAGAACTAAAGCTGAGGACGAGAATTAAGAACTAAAGTTGAGGACGAGAAGTAAGAACTAAAGTTGAGGACGAGAATTAAGAACTAAAGTTGTGGACGAGAAGTGAGAACTAAGGTTGAGGACGAGAAGTGAGAACTAAAGTTGAGGACGAGAAGTAGGAACTAAATTTGAGGACAGGAAATATAACTAAAATTGAGGACGAGAAGTGAGAACTAAAGTTGAGGACGAGAAGTAGGAACTAAATTTGAGGACAGGAAATATAACTAAAGTTGAGGACGAGAAGTGAGAACTAAAGTTGAGGACAAGAAGTAGGAACTAAAGTTGAGGACGAGAAGTGAGAACTAAAGATGAGGACGAGAAATGAGAACTAAAGGTGAGGACGAGAAGTGAGAACTAAAGCTGAGGACGAGAAGTGAGAACTAAAGCTGAGGACGAGAAGTAAGAACTAAAGTTGAGGACGGGAAATAAGAACTAAAGTTGGGGACGAGAAGTAAGAACTAAAGTTGAGGACGAGAAGTGAGAACAAAAGTTGAGGACGAGAAGTGAGGACTAAAGTTGAGGACCAGAAGTGAGAACTAAAGTTGAGGACGAGAAGTGAGAACTAAAGTTGAGGACGAGAAGTGAAAACTAAAGTTGAGGACGAGAAGTGAGAACTAAAGTTGAGGACGAGAAGTGAGATTTAAAGTTTAGGACGAGAAGTGAGAACTAAAGTTGAGGACGGGAAATAAGAACTAAAGTTGAGGACGAGAAGTAAAAACTAAAGTTGAGGACGGGAATAAGAACTAAAAGGACGAAAAGTAAGAACTAAAGTTGGACACGAAAAGTAAGAACTAAAGTTGATGGACGAAAAGTAAGAACTAAAGTTGAGGACGAAAGAAGAACTAAGAACTAAAGTTGAGGACGAGGAAATAAGAACTAAAGTTGAGGACGACGAGAACAAGAACTAAAGTTGAGAGACGGAGAAACAAGAAATAAAGTTGGGGACGAACTAAAGTTAAGAACTAAAGTTGAGGACGAGAAGTAAGAACTAAAGTTGAGGACGAGGACAAGAAGTAAGAACTAAAGAAGTGAGGACAAGAACTAAAGTTGTGGAACTAAAGTTGAGGACGAGAAGTAGAGAACTAAAGTTGAGGACGAGAAGTGAGAACTAAAGTTGAGGACGAGAAGTGAGAACTAAAGTTGAGGACGAGAAGTGAGAACTAAAGTTGAGGACGAGAAGTAAGAACTAAAGTTGAGGACGAGAAGTGAGAACTAAAGTTGAGGACGAGAAGTGAGAACTAAAGTTGAGGACGAGAAGTGAGAACTAAAGTTGAGGACGAGAAGTAAGAACTAAAGTTGAGGAACTAAAGTTGAGGACGAGAAGTGAGAACTAAAGTTGAGGACGAGAAGTGAGAACTAAAGTTGAGGACGAGAAGTGAGAACTAAAGTTGAGGACGAGAAGTGAGAACTAAAGTTGAGGACGAGAACTAAAGTTGAGGACGAGAAGTGAGAACTAAAGTTGAGGACGAGAAGTGAGAACTAAAGTTGAGGACGAGAGAACTAAAGTTGAGGACGAGAATAAGAACTAAAGTTGAGGACGAGAAGTTGAAGAACTAAAGTTGAGGACGAGAATTAAGAACTAAAGTTGAGGACGAGAAGTAAGAACTAAAGTTGAGGACGAGAATTAAGAACTAAAGTTGAGGACGAGAAGTAAGAACTAAAGTTGTGGACAAGAAGTTGGAACTAAAGATGAGGACGAGAAGTGAGAACTAAAGTTGAGGACGAGAAGTGAGAACTAAAGTTGAGGACGAGAAGTGAGAACTAAAGTTGAGGACGAGAAGGAAGAACTAAAATTGAGGACGAGAAGTAAGAACTAAAGTTGAGGACGAGAAGTGAGAACTAAAGTTGAGGACGAGAAGTGAGAACTAAAGTTGAGGACGAGAAGTGAGAACTAAAGTTGAGGACGAGAAGTGAGAACTAAAGTTGAGGACGAGAAGTGAGAACTAAAGTTGAGGACAAGAAGTAGGAACTAAAGTTGAGGACGAGAAGTGAGAACTAAAGCTGAGGACGAGAAGTGAGAACTAAAGGTGAGGACGAGAAGTGAGAACTAAAGCTGAGGACGAGAAGTGAGAACTAAAGCTGAGGACGAGAAGTAAGAACTAAAGTTGAGGACGGGAAATAAGAACTAAAGTTGAGGACGAAAAGTAAGAACTTAAGTTGAGGACGGGAAATAAGAACTAAAGTTGGGGACGAAAAGTAAGAACTAAAGTGGGGACGAAAAGTAAGAACTAAAGTTGAGGACGGGAAATAAGAACTAAAGTTGAGGACGGGAAATAAGAACTTAAGTTGAGGACGGGGAATAAGAACTAAAGTTGGGGACGAAAAGTAAGAACTAAAGTTGAGGACGAGAAATAAGAACTAAAGTTGAGGACGAGAAATAAGAACTAAAGTTGAGGACGAGAAGTAAGAACTAAAGTTGAGGACGAGAAGTAAGAACTAAAGGTGAGGACGGGAAATAAGAACTAAAGTTGAGGACGGGAAATAAGAACTAAAGTTGAGGACGAGAAGTGAGAACTAAAGTTGAGGACGAGAAGTAAGAACTAAAATTGAGGACGAGAAGTAAGAACTAAAGTTGAGGACGAGAAGTGAGAACAAAAGTTGAGGACGAGAAGTGAGGACTAAAGTTGAGGACCAGAAGTGAGAACTAAAGTTGAGGACGAGAAGTGAGAACTAAAGTTGAGGACGAGAAGTGAGAACTAAAGCTGAGGACGAGAATTAAGAACTAAAGTTGAGGACGAGAAGTAAGAACTAAAGTTGAGGACGAGAATTAAGAACTAAAGTTGTGGACGAGAAGTGAGAACTAAGGTTGAGGACGAGAAGTGAGAACTAAAGTTGAGGACGAGAAGTAGGAACTAAATTTGAGGACAGGAAATATAACTAAAATTGAGGACGAGAAGTGAGAACTAAAGTTGAGGACGAGAAGTAGGAACTAAATTTGAGGACAGGAAATATAACTAAAGTTGAGGACGAGAAGTGAGAACTAAAGTTGAGGACAAGAAGTAGGAACTAAAGTTGAGGACGAGAAGTGAGAACTAAAGATGAGGACGAGAAATGAGAACTAAATTTAGGACGAGAAGTGAGAACTAAAGCTGAGGACGAGAAGTGAGAACTAAAGCTGAGGACGAGAAGTAAGAACTAAAGTTGAGGACGGGAAATAAGAACTAAAGTTGGGACGAGAAGTAAGAACTAAAGTTGAGGACGAGAAGTGAGAACAAAAGTTGAGGACGAGAAGTGAGGACTAAAGTTGAGGACCAGAAGTGAGAACTAAAGTTGAGGACGAGAAGTGAGAACTAAAGTTGAGGACGAGAAGTGAGAACTAAAGTTGAGGACGAGAAGTGAGATTTAAAGTTTAGGACGAGAAGTGAGAACTAAAGTTGAGGACGAGAAGTGAGAACTAAAGCTGAGGACGAGAATTAGGAACTAAAGTTGAGGACGAGAAGTAAGAACTAAAGTTGAGGACGAGAATTAAGAACTAAAGTTGTGGACGAGAAGTGAGAACTAAGGTTGAGGACGAGAAGTGAGAACTAAAGTTGAGGACGAGAAATAGGAACTAAATTTGAGGACAGGAAATATAACTAAAGTTGAGGACGAGAAGTGAGAACTAAAGTTGAGGACAAGAAGTAGGAACTAAAGTTGAGGACGAGAAGTGAGAACTAAATTTGAGGACCAGAAGTGAGAACTAAAGTTGAGGACGAGAAGTGAGAACTAAAGTTGAGGACGAGAAGTGAGAACTAAAGGTGAGGACGAGAAGTGAGAACTAAAGCTGAGGACGGGAAGTGAGAACTAAAGCTGAGGACGAGAAGTAAGAACTAAAGTTGAGGACGGGAAATAAGAACTAAAGTTGGGGACGAAAAGTAAGAACTAAAGTTGAGGACGGGAAATAAGAACTAAAGTTGAGGACGGAAAGTAACAACTTAAGTTGAGGACGGGAAATAAGAACTAAAGTTGAGGACCAGAAGTAAAAACTAAAGTTGAGGACGGGAAATAAGAACTAAAGTTGGGACGAAAAGTAAGAACTAAAGTTGAGGACGGGAAATAAGAACTAAAGTTGAGGACGAAAAGTAAGAACTTAAGTTGAGGACGGGAAATAAGAACTAAAGTTGGGGACGAAAAGTAAGAACTAAAGTTGGGGACGAAAAGTAAGAACTTATGTTGAGGACGGGAAATAAGAACTAAAGTTGAGGACGAGAAGTAACGAACTAAAGTTGAGGACGAGAAATAAGAACTAAAGTTGAGGACGGGAAATAAGAACTTAAGTTGAGGACGGGGAATAAGAACTAAAGTTGGGGACGAAAAGTAAGAACTAAAGTTGAGGACGAGAATTAAGAACTAAAGTTGAGGACGAGAAATAAGAACTAAAGTTGAGGACGAGAAGTAAGAACTAAAGTTGAGGACGAGAAGTAAGAACTAAAGGTGAGGACGGGAAATAAGAACTAAAGTTGAGGACGGGAAATAAGAACTAAAGTTGAGGACGAGAAGTGAGAACTAAAGTTGAGGACGAGAAGTAAGAACTAAAATTGAGGACGAGAAGTAAGAACTAAAGTTGAGGACGAGAAGTGAGAACAAAAGTTGAGGACGAGAAGTGAGGACTAAAGTTGAGGACCAGAAGTGAGAACTAAAGTTGAGGACGAGAAGTGAGAACTA
The DNA here is from genome assembly GCA_032433765.1 of Megaustenia siamemsis. Taxonomy (NCBI): domain Eukaryota; kingdom Metazoa; phylum Mollusca; class Gastropoda; order Stylommatophora; family Ariophantidae; genus Megaustenia; species Megaustenia siamemsis. Next base: position 65,451,303 of record JAVIAB010000160.1, read on the forward strand.
AAGTTGAGGACGAGAAGTGAAAACTAAAGTTTAGGACGAGAAGTGAGAACTAAAGTTGAGGACGAGAAGTGAGAACTAAAGCTGAGGACGAGAATTAAGAACTAAAGTTGAGGACGAGAAGTAAGAACTAAAGTTGAGGACGAGAATTAAGAACTAAAGTTGTGGACGAGAAGTGAGAACTAAGGTTGAGGACGAGAAGTGAGAACTAAAGTTGAGGACGAGAAGTAGGAACTAAATTTGAGGACAGGAAATATAACTAAAATTGAGGACGAGAAGTGAGAACTAAAGTTGAGGACGAGAAGTAGGAACTAAATTTGAGGACAGGAAATATAACTAAAGTTGAGGACGAGAAGTGAGAACTAAAGTTGAGGACAAGAAGTAGGAACTAAAGTTGAGGACGAGAAGTGAGAACTAAAGATGAGGACGAGAAATGAGAACTAAAGGTGAGGACGAGAAGTGAGAACTAAAGCTGAGGACGAGAAGTGAGAACTAAAGCTGAGGACGAGAAGTAAGAACTAAAGTTGAGGACGGGAAATAAGAACTAAAGTTGGGGACGAGAAGTAAGAACTAAAGTTGAGGACGAGAAGTGAGAACAAAAGTTGAGGACGAGAAGTGAGGACTAAAGTTGAGGACCAGAAGTGAGAACTAAAGTTGAGGACGAGAAGTGAGAACTAAAGTTGAGGACGAGAAGTGAAAACTAAAGTTGAGGACGAGAAGTGAGAACTAAAGTTGAGGACGAGAAGTGAGATTTAAAGTTTAGGACGAGAATTAAGAACTAAAGTTGAGGACGAGAAGTAAGAACTAAAGTTGAGGACAGGAAATAAGAACTAAAGTTGATGACGAAAAGAAGAACTTAAGTTGAGGACGGGAAATAAGAACTAAAGTTGAGGACGAGAAGTAACGAACTAAAATTGAGGACGAGAAATAAGAACTAAAGTTGAGGACGGGAAATAAGAAATAAAGTTGGGGACGAAAAGTAAGAACTAAAGTTGAGGACGAGAAGTAAGAACTAAAGTTGAGGACGAGAAGTAAGAACTAAAGTTGTGGACAAGAAGTAGGAACTAAAGTTGAGGACGAGAAGTGAGAACTAAAGTTGAGGACGAGAAGTGAGAACTAAAGTTGAGGACGAGAAGTGAGAACTAAAGTTGAGGACGAGAAGTAAGAACTAAAGTTGAGGACGAGAAGTAAGAACTAAAGTTGAGGACCAGAAGTGAGAACTAAAGTTGAGGACGAGAAGTGAGAACTAAAGTTGAGGACGAGAAGTGAGAACTAAAGTTGAGGACGAGAAGTGAAAACTAAAGTTGAGGACGAGAAGTGAGATCTAAAGTTGAGGACGAGAATTGAGAACTAAAGTTGAGGACGAGAAGTGAGAACTAAAGTTGAGGACGAGAAGTGAGATCTAAAGTTGAGGACGAGAATTGAGAACTAAAGCTGAGGACGAGAATTAAGAACTAAAGTTGAGGACGAGAAGTAAGAACTAAAGTTGAGGACGAGAATTAAGAACTAAAGTTGAGGACGAGAAGTAAGAACTAAAGTTGTGGACAAGAAGTTGGAACTAAAGATGAGGACGAGAAGTGAGAACTAAAGTTGAGGACGAGAAGTGAGAACTAAAGTTGAGGACGAGAAGTGAGAACTAAAGTTGAGGACGAGAAGGAAGAACTAAAATTGAGGACGAGAAGTAAGAACTAAAGTTGAGGACGAGAAGTGAGAACTAAAGTTGAGGACGAGAAGTGAGAACTAAAGTTGAGGACGAGAAGTGAGAACTAAAGTTGAGGACGAGAAGTGAGAACTAAAGTTGAGGACGAGAAGTGAGAACTAAAGTTGAGGACAAGAAGTAGGAACTAAAGTTGAGGACGAGAAGTGAGAACTAAAGCTGAGGACGAGAAGTGAGAACTAAAGGTGAGGACGAGAAGTGAGAACTAAAGCTGAGGACGAGAAGTGAGAACTAAAGCTGAGGACGAGAAGTAAGAACTAAAGTTGAGGACGGGAAATAAGAACTAAAGTTGGGGACGAAAAGTAAGAACTAAAGTTGAGGACGGGAAATAAGAACTAAAGTTGAGGACGAAAAGTAACAACTTAAGTTGAGGACGGGAAATAAGAACTAAAGTTGAGGACCAGAAGTAAAACTAAAGTTGAGGACGGGAAATAAGAACTAAAGTTGAGGACGAAAAGTAAGAACTAAAGTTGAGGACGGGAAATAAGAACTAAAGTTGAGGACGAAAAGTAAGAACTTAAGTTGAGGACGGGAAATAAGAACTAAAGTTGGGGACGAAAAGTAAGAACTAAAGTTGGGGACGAAAAGTAAGAACTAAAGTTGAGGACGAGAAGTAAGAACTAAAGGTGAGGACGGGAAATAAGAACTAAAGTTGAGGACGGGAAATAAGAACTAAAGTTGAGGACGAGAAGTGAGAACTAAAGTTGAGGACGAGAAGTAAGAACTAAAATTGAGGACGAGAAGTAAGAACTAAAGTTGAGGACGAGAAGTGAGAACAAAAGTTGAGGACGAGAAGTGAGGACTAAAGTTGAGGACCAGAAGTGAGAACTAAAGTTGAGGACGAGAAGTGAGAACTAAAGTTGAGGACGAGAAGTGAGAACTAAAGCTGAGGACGAGAATTAAGAACTAAAGTTGAGGACGAGAAGTAAGAACTAAAGTTGAGGACGAGAATTAAGAACTAAAGTTGTGGACGAGAAGTGAGAACTAAGGTTGAGGACGAGAAGTGAGAACTAAAGTTGAGGACGAGAAGTAGGAACTAAATTTGAGGACAGGAAATATAACTAAAATTGAGGACGAGAAGTGAGAACTAAAGTTGAGGACGAGAAGTAGGAACTAAATTTGAGGACAGGAAATATAACTAAAGTTGAGGACGAGAAGTGAGAACTAAAGTTGAGGACAAGAAGTAGGAACTAAAGTTGAGGACGAGAAGTGAGAACTAAAGATGAGGACGAGAAATGAGAACTAAAGGTGAGGACGAGAAGTGAGAACTAAAGCTGAGGACGAGAAGTGAGAACTAAAGCTGAGGACGAGAAGTAAGAACTAAAGTTGAGGACGGGAAATAAGAACTAAAGTTGGGGACGAGAAGTAAGAACTAAAGTTGAGGACGAGAAGTGAGAACAAAAGTTGAGGACGAGAAGTGAGGACTAAAGTTGAGGACCAGAAGTGAGAACTAAAGTTGAGGACGAGAAGTGAGAACTAAAGTTGAGGACGAGAAGTGAAAACTAAAGTTGAGGACGAGAAGTGAGAACTAAAGTTGAGGACGAGAAGTGAGATTTAAAGTTTAGGACGAGAAGTGAGAACTAAAGTTGAGGACGAGAAGTGAGAACTAAAGCTGAGGACGAGAATTAGGAACTAAAGTTGAGGACGAGAAGTAAGAACTAAAGTTGAGGACGAGAATTAAGAACTAAAGTTGTGGACGAGAAGTGAGAACTAAGGTTGAGGACGAGAAGTGAGAACTAAAGTTGAGGACGAGAATAGGAACTAAATTTGAGGACAGGAAATATAACTAAAGTTGAGGACGAGAAGTGAGAACTAAAGTTGAGGACAAGAAGTAGGAACTAAAGTTGAGGACGAGAAGTGAGAACTAAATTTGAGGACCAGAAGTGAGAACTAAAGTTGAGGACGAGAAGTGAGAACTAAAGTTGAGGACGAGAAGTGAAAACTAAAGTTTAGGACGAGAAGTGAGAACTAAAGTTGAGGACGAGAAGTGAGAACTAAAGCTGAGGACGAGAATTAAGAACTAAAGTTGAGGACGAGAAGTAAGAACTAAAGTTGAGGACGAGAATTAAGAACTAAAGTTGTGGACGAGAAGTGAGAACTAAGGTTGAGGACGAGAAGTGAGAACTAAAGTTGAGGACGAGAAGTAGGAACTTAATTTGAGGTCAGGAAATATAACTAAAATTGAGGACGAGAAGTGAGAACTAAAGTTGAGGACGAGAAGTAGGAACTAAATTTGAGGACAGGAAATATAACTAAAGTTGAGGACGAGAAGTGAGAACTAAAGTTGAGGACAAGAAGTAGGAACTAAAGTTGAGGACGAGAAGTGAGAACTAAAGATGAGGACGAGAAGTGAGAACTAAAGGTGAGGACGAGAAGTGAGAACTAAAGCTGAGGACGAGAAGTGAGAACTAAAGCTGAGAACGAGAAGTAAGAACTAAAGTTGAGGACGGGAAATAAGAACTAAAGTTGGGGACGAGAAGTAAGAACTAAAGTTGAGGACGAGAAGTGAGAACAAAAGTTGAGGACGAGAAGTGAGGACTAAAGTTGAGGACCAGAAGTGAGAACTAAAGTTGAGGACGAGAAGTGAGAACTAAAGTTGAGGACGAGAAGTGAAAACTAAAGTTGAGGACGAGAAGTGAGAACTAAAGTTGAGGACGAGAAGTGAGATTTAAAGTTTAGGACGAGAAGTGAGAACTAAAGTTGAGGACGAGAAGTGAGAACTAAAGCTGAGGACGAGAATTAGGAACTAAAGTTGAGGACGAGAAGTAAGAACTAAAGTTGAGGACGAGAATTAAGAACTAAAGTTGTGGACGAGAAGTGAGAACTAAGGTTGAGGACGAGAAGTGAGAACTAAAGTTGAGGACGAGAAATAGGAACTAAATTTGAGGACAGGAAATATAACTAAAGTTGAGGACGAGAAGTGAGAACTAAAGTTGAGGACAAGAAGTAGGAACTAAAGTTGAGGACGAGAAGTGAGAACTAAATTTGAGGACCAGAAGTGAGAACTAAAGTTGAGGACGAGAAGTGAGAACTAAAGTTGAGGACGAGAAGTGAGAACTAAAGGTGAGGACGAGAAGTGAGAACTAAAGCTGAGGACGAGAAGTGAGAACTAAAGCTGAGGACGAGAAGTAAGAACTAAAGTTGAGGACGGGAAATAAGAACTAAAGTTGGGGACGAAAAGTAAGAACTAAAGTTGAGGACGGGAAATAAGAACTAAAGTTGAGGACGAAAAGTAACAACTTAAGTTGAGGACGGGAAATAAGAACTAAAGTTGAGGACCAGAAGTAAAAACTAAAGTTGAGGACGGGAAATAAGAACTAAAGTTGAGGACGAAAAGTAAGAACTTAAGTTGAGGACGGGAAATAAGAACTAAAGTTGGGGACGAAAAGTAAGAACTAAAGTTGGGGACGAAAAGTAAGAACTAAAGTTGAGGACGAGAAGTAAGAACTAAAGGTGAGGACGGGAAATAAGAACTAAAGTTGAGGACGGGAAATAAGAACTAAAGTTGAGGACGAGAAGTGAGAACTAAAGTTGAGGACGAGAAGTAAGAACTAAAATTGAGGACGAGAAGTAAGAACTAAAGTTGAGGACGAGAAGTGAGAACAAAAGTTGAGGACGAGAAGTGAGGACTAAAGTTGAGGACCAGAAGTGAGAACTAAAGTTGAGGACGAGAAGTGAGAACTAAAGTTGAGGACGAGAAGTGAGAACTAAAGCTGAGGACGAGAATTAAGAACTAAAGTTGAGGACGAGAAGTAAGAACTAAAGTTGAGGACGAGAATTAAGAACTAAAGTTGTGGACGAGAAGTGAGAACTAAGGTTGAGGACGAGAAGTGAGAACTAAAGTTGAGGACGAGAAGTAGGAACTAAATTTGAGGACAGGAAATATAACTAAAATTGAGGACGAGAAGTGAGAACTAAAGTTGAGGACGAGAAGTAGGAACTAAATTTGAGGACAGGAAATATAACTAAAGTTGAGGACGAGAAGTGAGAACTAAAGTTGAGGACAAGAAGTAGGAACTAAAGTTGAGGACGAGAAGTGAGAACTAAAGATGAGGACGAGAAATGAGAACTAAAGGTGAGGACGAGAAGTGAGAACTAAAGCTGAGGACGAGAAGTGAGAACTAAAGCTGAGGACGAGAAGTAAGAACTAAAGTTGAGGACGGGAAATAAGAACTAAAGTTGGGGACGAGAAGTAAGAACTAAAGTTGAGGACGAGAAGTGAGAACAAAAGTTGAGGACGAGAAGTGAGGACTAAAGTTGAGGACCAGAAGTGAGAACTAAAGTTGAGGACGAGAAGTGAGAACTAAAGTTGAGGACGAGAAGTGAAAACTAAAGTTGAGGACGAGAAGTGAGAACTAAAGTTGAGGACGAGAAGTGAGATTTAAAGTTTAGGACGAGAAGTGAGAACTAAAGTTGAGGACGAGAAGTGAGAACTAAAGCTGAGGACGAGAATTAGGAACTAAAGTTGAGGACGAGAAGTAAGAACTAAAGTTGAGGACGAGAATTAAGAACTAAAGTTGTGGACGAGAAGTGAGAACTAAGGTTGAGGACGAGAAGTGAGAACTAAAGTTGAGGACGAGAAATAGGAACTAAATTTGAGGACAGGAAATATAACTAAAGTTGAGGACGAGAAGTGAGAACTAAAGTTGAGGACAAGAAGTAGGAACTAAAGTTGAGGACGAGAAGTGAGAACTAAATTTGAGGACCAGAAGTGAGAACTAAAGTTGAGGACGAGAAGTGAGAACTAAAGTTGAGGACGAGAAGTGAAAACTAAAGTTTAGGACGAGAAGTGAGAACTAAAGTTGAGGACGAGAAGTGAGAACTAAAGCTGAGGACGAGAATTAAGAACTAAAGTTGAGGACGAGAAGTAAGAACTAAAGTTGAGGACGAGAATTAAGAACTAAAGTTGTGGACGAGAAGTGAGAACTAAGGTTGAGGACGAGAAGTGAGAACTAAAGTTGAGGACGAGAAGTAGGAACTTAATTTGAGGTCAGGAAATATAACTAAAATTGAGGACGAGAAGTGAGAACTAAAGTTGAGGACGAGAAGTAGGAACTAAATTTGAGGACAGGAAATATAACTAAAGTTGAGGACGAGAAGTGAGAACTAAAGTTGAGGACAAGAAGTAGGAACTAAAGTTGAGGACGAGAAGTGAGAACTAAAGATGAGGACGAGAAGTGAGAACTAAAGGTGAGGACGAGAAGTGAGAACTAAAGCTGAGGACGAGAAGTGAGAACTAAAGCTGAGAACGAGAAGTAAGAACTAAAGTTGAGGACGGAAATAAGAACTAAAGTTGGGGACGAGAAGTAAGAACTAAAGTTGAGGACGAGAAGTGAGAACAAAAGTTGAGGACGAGAAGTGAGGACTAAAGTTGAGGACCAGAAGTGAGAACTAAAGTTGAGGACGAGAAGTGAGAACTAAAGTTGAGGACGAGAAGTGAAAACTAAAGTTGAGGACGAGAAGTGAGAACTAAAGTTGAGGACGAGAAGTGAATTAAAGTTTAGGACGAGAAGTGAGAACTAAAGTTGAGGACGAGAAGTGAGAACTAAAGCTGAGGACGAGAATTAGGAACTAAAGTTGAGGACGAGAAGTAAGAACTAAAGTTGAGGACGAGAATTAAGAACTAAAGTTGTGGACGAGAAGTGAGAACTAAGGTTGAGGACGAGAAGTGAGAACTAAAGTTGAGGACGAGAAATAGGAACTAAATTTGAGGACAGGAAATATAACTAAAGTTGAGGACGAGAAGTGAGAACTAAAGTTGAGGACAAGAAGTAGGAACTAAAGTTGAGGACGAGAAGTGAGAACTAAATTTGAGGACCAGAAGTGAGAACTAAAGTTGAGGACGAGAAGTGAGAACTAAAGTTGAGGACGAGAAGTGAGAACTAAAGGTGAGGACGAGAAGTGAGAACTAAAGCTGAGGACGAGAAGTGAGAACTAAAGCTGAGGACGAGAAGTAAGAACTAAAGTTGAGGACGGGAAATAAGAACTAAAGTTGGGGACGAAAAGTAAGAACTAAAGTTGAGGACGGGAAATAAGAACTAAAGTTGAGGACCAGAAGTAAAAACTAAGTTGAGGACGGGAAATAAGAACTAAAGTTGGGGACGAAAAGTAAGAACTAAAGTTGAGGACGGGAAATAAGAACTAAAGTTGAGGACGAAAAGTAAGAACTTAAGTTGAGGACGGGAAATAAGAACTAAAGTTGAGGACGAAAAGTAAGAACTTAAGTTGAGGACGGGAAATAAGAACTAAAGTTGGGGACGAAAAGTAAGAACTAAAGTTGGGGACGAAAAGTAAGAACTTATGTTGAGGACGGGAAATAAGAACTAAAGTTGAGGACGGGAAATAAGAACTTAAGTTGAGGACGGGGAATAAGAACTAAAGTTGAGGACGGGAAATAAGAACTTAAGTTGAGGACGGGGAATAAGAACTAAAGTTGAGGACGGAAATAAGAACTAAAGTTGAGGACGAGAAGTGAGAACTAAAGTTGAGGACGAGAAGTAAGAACTAAAATTGAGGACGAGAAGTAAGAACTAAAGTTGAGACGACGAGAAGTGAGAACAAAAGTTGAGGACGAGAAGTGAGGACTAAAGTTGAGGACCAGAAGTGAGAACTAAAGTTGAGGACGAGAAGTGAGAACTAAAGTTGAGGACGAGAAGTGAAAACTAAAGTTTAGGACGAGAAGTGAGAACTAAAGTTGAGGACGAGAAGTGAGAACTAAAGCTGAGGACGAGAATTAAGAACTAAAGTTGAGGACGAGAAGTAAGAACTAAAGTTGAGGACGAGAATTAAGAACTAAAGTTGTGGACGAGAAGTGAGAACTAAGGTTGAGGACGAGAAGTGAGAACTAAAGTTGAGGACGAGAAGTAGGAACTAAATTTGAGGACAGGAAATATAACTAAAATTGAGGACGAGAAGTGAGAACTAAAGTTGAGGACGAGAAGTAGGAACTAAATTTGAGGACAGGAAATATAACTAAAGTTGAGGACGAGAAGTGAGAACTAAAGTTGAGGACAAGAAGTAGGAACTAAAGTTGAGGACGAGAAGTGAGAACTAAAGATGAGGACGAGAAATGAGAACTAAAGGTGAGGACGAGAAGTGAGAACTAAAGCTGAGGACGAGAAGTGAGAACTAAAGCTGAGGACGAGAAGTAAGAACTAAAGTTGAGGACGGGAAATAAGAAAACTAAAGTTGGGGACGAGAAGTAAGAACTAAAGTTGAGGACGAGAAGTGAGAACAAAAGTTGAGGACGAGAAGTGAGGACTAAAGTTGAGGACAGAAGTGAGAACTAAAGTTGAGGACGAGAAGTGAGAACTAAAGTTGAGGACGAGAAGTGAAAACTAAAGTTGAGGACGAGAAGTGAGAACTAAAGTTGAGGACGAGAAGTGAGATTTAAAGTTTAGGACGAGAAGTGAGAACTAAAGTTGAGGACGGGAAATAAGAACTAAAGTTGAGGACGAGAAGTAAAAAAACTAAAGTTGAGGACGGAGAAATAAGAACTAAATTTGGGGACGAAAAGTAAGAACTAAAGTTGAGGACAGGAAATAAGAACTAAAGTTGATGACGAAAAGAAGAACTTAAGTTGAGGACGGGAAATAAGAACTAAAGTTGGGGACGAAAAGTAAGAACTAAAGTTGGGGACGAAAAGTAAGAACTAAAGTGAGGACGGGAAATAAGAACTAAAGTTGAGGACGAGAATTAAGAACTAAAGTTGAGAGACGAGAAGTAAGAACTAAAGTTGAGGACGAGAATTAAGAACTAAAGTTGAGGACGAGAAGTAAGAACTAAAGTTGTGGACAAGAAGTTGGAACTAAAGATGAGGACGAGAAGTGAGAACTAAAGTTGAGGACGAGAAGTGAGAACTAAAGTTGAGGACGAGAAGTGAGAACTAAAGTTGAGGACGAGAAGGAAGAACTAAAATTGAGGACGAGAAGTAAGAACTAAAGTTGAGGACGAGAAGTGAGAACTAAAGTTGAGGACGAGAAGTGAGAACTAAAGTTGAGGACGAGAAGTGAGAACTAAAGTTGAGGACGAGAAGTGAGAACTAAAGTTGAGGACGAGAAGTGAGAACTAAAGTTGAGGACAAGAAGTAGGAACTAAAGTTGAGGACGAGAAGTGAGAACTAAAGCTGAGGACGAGAAGTGAGAACTAAAGGTGAGGACGAGAAGTGAGAACTAAAGCTGAGGACGAGAAGTGAGAACTAAAGCTGAGGACGAGAAGTAAGAACTAAAGTTGAGGACGGGAAATAAGAACTAAAGTTGGGGACGAAAAGTAAGAACTAAAGTTGAGGACGGGAAATAAGAACTAAAGTTGAGGACGAAAAGTAACAACTTAAGTTGAGGACGGGAAATAAGAACTAAAGTTGAGGACCAGAAGTAAAAACTAAAGTTGAGGACGGGAAATAAGAACTAAAGTTGAGGACGAAAAGTAAGAACTAAAGTTGAGACGGGAAATAAGAACTAAAGTTGAGGACGAAAAGTAAGAACTTAAGTTGAGGACGGGAAATAAGAACTAAAGTTGGGGACGAAAAGTAAGAACTAAAGTTGGGGACGAAAAGTAAGAACTAAAATTGAGGACGAGAAGTAAGAACTAAAGTTGAGGACGAGAAGTGAGAACAAAAGTTGAGGACGAGAAGTGAGGACTAAAGTTGAGGACCAGAAGTGAGAACTAAAGTTGAGGACGAGAAGTGAGAACTAAAGTTGAGGACGAGAAGTGAGAACTAAAGCTGAGGACGAGAATTAAGAACTAAAGTTGAGGACGAGAAGTAAGAACTAAAGTTGAGGACGAGAATTAAGAACTAAAGTTGTGGACGAGAAGTGAGAACTAAGGTTGAGGACGAGAAGTGAGAACTAAAGTTGAGGACGAGAAGTAGAAACTAAATTTGAGGACAGGAAATATAACTAAAATTGAGGACGAGAAGTGAGAACTAAAGTTGAGGACGAGAAGTAGGAACTAAATTTGAGGACAGGAAATATAACTAAAGTTGAGGACGAGAAATGAGAACTAAAGGTGAGGACGAGAAGTGAGAACTAAAGCTGAGGACGAGAAGTGAGAACTAAAGCTGAGGACGAGAAGTAAGAACTAAAGTTGAGGACGGGAAATAAGAACTAAAGTTGGGGACGAGAAGTAAGAACTAAAGTTGAGGACGAGAAGTGAGAACAAAGTTGAGGACGAGAAGTGAGGACTAAAGTTGAGGACCAGAAGTGAGAACTAAAGTTGAAGACGAGAAGTGAGAACTAAAGTTGAGGACGAGAAGTGAAAACTAAAGTTGAGGACGAGAAGTGAGAACTAAAGTTGAGGACGAGAAGTGAGATTTAAAGTTTAGGACGAGAAGTGAGAACTAAAGCTGAGGACGAGAATTAGGAACTAAAGTTGAGGACGAGAAGTAAGAACTAAAGTTGAGGACGAGAATTAAGAACTAAAGTTGTGGACGAGAAGTGAGAACTAAGGTTGAGGACGAGAAGTGAGAACTAAAGTTGAGGACGAGAAATAGGAACTAAATTTGAGGACAGGAAATATAACTAAAGTTGAGGACGAGAAGTGAGAACTAAAGTTGAGGACAAGAAGTAGGAACTAAAGTTGAGGACGAGAAGTGAGAACTAAAGTTGAGGACCAGAAGTGAGAACTAAAGTTGAGGACGAGAAGTGAGAACTAAAGTTGAGGACGAGAAGTGAAAACTAAAGTTTAGGACGAGAAGTGAGAACTAAAGTTGAGGACGAGAAGTGAGAACTAAAGCTGAGGACGAGAATTAAGAACTAAAGTTGAGGACGAGAAGTAAGAACTAAAGTTGAGGACGAGAATTAAGAACTAAAGTTGTGGACGAGAAGTGAGAACTAAGGTTGAGGACGAGAAGTGAGAACTAAAGTTGAGGACGAGAAGTAGGAACTAAATTTGAGGTCAGGAAATATAACTAAAATTGAGGACGAGAAGTGAGAACTAAAGTTGAGGACGAGAAGTAGGAACTAAATTTGAGGACAGGAAATATAACTAAAGTTGAGGACGAGAAGTGAGAACTAAAGTTGAGGACAAGAAGTAGGAACTAAAGTTGAGGACGAGAAGTGAGAACTAAAGATGAGGACGAGAAGTGAGAACTAAAGGTGAGGACGAGAAGTGAGAACTAAAGCTGAGGACGAGAAGTGAGAACTAAAGCTGAGAACGAGAAGTAAGAACTAAAGTTGAGGACGGAAATAAGAACTAAAGTTGGGGACGAGAAGTAAGAACTAAAGTTGAGGACGAGAAGTGAGAACAAAAGTTGAGGACGAGAAGTGAGGACTAAAGTTGAGGACCAGAAGTGAGAACTAAAGTTGAGGACGAGAAGTGAGAACTAAAGTTGAGGACGAGAAGTGAAAACTAAAGTTGAGGACGAGAAGTGAGAACTAAAGTTGAGGACGAGAAGTGAGATTTAAAGTTTAGGACGAGAAGTGAGAACTAAAGTTGAGGACGAGAAGTGAGAACTAAAGCTGAGGACGAGAATTAGGAACTAAAGTTGAGGACGAGAAGTAAGAACTAAAGTTGAGGACGAGAATTAAGAACTAAAGTTGTGGACGAGAAGTGAGAACTAAGGTTGAGGACGAGAAGTGAGAACTAAAGTTGAGGACGAGAAATAGGAACTAAATTTGAGGACAGGAAATATAACTAAAGTTGAGGACGAGAAGTGAGAACTAAAGTTGAGGACAAGAAGTAGGAACTAAAGTTGAGGACGAGAAGTGAGAACTAAAGTTGAGGACGAGAAGTGAGAACTAAAGGTGAGGACGAGAAGTGAGAACTAAAGCTGAGGACGAGAAGTGAGAACTAAAGCTGAGGACGAGAAGTAAGAACTAAAGTTGAGGACGGGAAATAAGAACTAAAGTTGGGACGAAAAGTAAGAACTAAAGTTGAGGACGGGAAATAAGAACTAAAGTTGGGGACGAAAAGTAAGAACTTAAGTTGAGGACGGGAAATAAGAACTAAAGTTGGGGACGAAAAGTAAGAACTAAAGTTGGGGACGAAAAGTAAGAACTAAAGTTGAGGACGGGAAATAAGAACTAAAGTTGAGGACGAGAAGTGAAAACTAAAGTTGAGGACGAGAAGTAAGAACTAAAATTGAGGACGAGAAGTAAGAACTAAAGTTGAGGACGAGAAGTGAGAACAAAAGTTGAGGACGAGAAGTGAGGACTAAAGTTGAGGACCAGAAGTGAGAACTAAAGTTGAGGACGAGAAGTGAGAACTAAAGTTGAGGACGAGAAGTGAAAACTAAAGTTGAGGACGAGAAGTGAGAACTAAAGTTGAGGACGAGAAGTGAGAACTAAAGTTGTGGACGAGAAGTGAGAACTAAGGTTGAGGACGAGAAGTGAGAACTAAAGTTGAGGACGAGAAATAGGAACTAAATTTGAGGACAGGAAATATAACTAAAGTTGAGGACGAGAAGTGAGAACTAAAGTTGAGGACAGAAGTAGGAACTAAAGTTGAGGACGAGAAGTGAGAACTAAATTTGAGGACCAGAAGTGAGAACTAAAGTTGAGGACGAGAAGTGAGAACTAAAGTTGAGGACGAGAAGTGAGAACTAAAGGTGAGGACGAGAAGTGAGAACTAAAGCTGAGGACGAGAAGTGAGAACTAAAGCTGAGGACGAGAAGTAAGAACTAAAGTTGAGGACGGGAAATAAGAACTAAAGTTGGGGACGAAAAGTAAGAACTAAAGTTGAGGACGGAAATAAGAACTAAAGTTGAGGACGAAAGTAACAACTTAAGTTGAGGACGGGAAATAAGAACTAAAGTTGAGGACCAGAAGTAAAAACTAAAGTTGAGGACGGGAAATAAGAACTAAAGTGGGGACGAAAAGTAGAACTAAAGTTGAGGACGGGAAATAAGAACTAAAGTTGAGGACGAAAAGTAAGAACTTAAGTTGAGGACGGGAAATAAGAACTAAAGTTGGGGACGAAAAGTAAGAACTAAAGGTGAGGACGGGAAATAAGAACTAAAGTTGAGGACGGGAAATAAGAACTAAAGTTGAGGACGAGAAGTGAGAACTAAAGTTGAGGACGAGAAGTAAGAACTAAAATTGAGGACGAGAAGTAAGAACTAAAGTTGAGGACGAGAAGTGAGAACAAAAGTTGAGGACGAGAAGTGAGGACTAAAGTTGAGGACCAGAAGTGAGAACTAAAGTTGAGGACGAGAAGTGAGAACTAAAGTTGAGGACGAGAAGTGAAAACTAAAGTTTAGGACGAGAAGTGAGAACTAAAGTTGAGGACGAGAAGTGAGAACTAAAGCTGAGGACGAGAATTAAGAACTAAAGTTGAGGACGAGAAGTAAGAACTAAAGTGAGGACGAGAATTAAGAACTAAAGTTGTGGACGAGAAGTGAGAACTAAGGTTGAGGACGAGAAGTGAGAACTAAAGTTGAGGACGAGAAGTAGGAACTAAATTTGAGGACAGGAAATATAACTAAAATTGAGGACGAGAAGTGAGAACTAAAGTTGAGGACGAGAAGTAGGAACTAAATTTGAGGACAGGAAATATAACTAAAGTTGAGGACGAGAAGTGAGAACTAAAGTTGAGGACAAGAAGTAGGAACTAAAGTGAGGACGAGAAGTGAGAACTAAAGATGAGGACGAGAAGTGAGAACTAAAGGTGAGGACGAGAAGTGAGAACTAAAGCTGAGGACGAGAAGTGAGAACTAAAGCTGAGGACGAGAAGTAAGAACTAAAGTTGAGGACGGGAATAAGAACTAAAGTTGGGGACGAGAAGTAAGAACTAAAGTTGAGGACGAGAAGTGAGAACAAAAGTTGAGGACGAGAAGTGAGGACTAAAGTTGAGGACCAGAAGTGAGAACTAAAGTTGAGGACGAGAAGTGAGAACTAAAGTTGAGGACGAGAAGTGAAAACTAAAGTTGAGGACGAGAAGTGAGAACTAAAGTTGAGGACGAGAAGTGAGATTTAAAGTTTAGGACGAGAAGTGAGAACTAAAGTTGAGGACGGGAAATAAGAACTAAAGTTGAGGACGAGAAGTAAAAACTAAAGTTGAGGACGGGAAATAAGAACTAATTTGGGGACGAAAAGTAAGAACTAAAGTTGAGGACAGAAATAAGAACTAAAGTTGAGGACGAAAGAAGAACTAAGTTGAGGACGGGAAATAAGAACTAAAGTTGAGGACGAGAAGTAACGAACTAAAATTGAGGACGAGAATAAGAACTAAAGTTGAGGACGGGAAATAAGAAATAAAGTTGGGGACGAAATAAGAACTAAAGTTGAGGACGAGAAGTAAGAACTAAAGTTGAGGACGAGAAGTAAGAACTAAAGTTGTGGACAAGAAGTAGGAACTAAAGTTGAGGACGAGAAGTGAGAACTAAAGTTGAGGACGAGAAGTGAGAACTAAAGTTGAGGACGAGAAGTGAGAACTAAAGTTGAGGACGAGAAGTAAGAACTAAAGTTGAGGACGAGAAGTAAGAACTAAAGTTGAGGACCAGAAGTGAGAACTAAAGTTGAGGACGAGAAGTGAGAACTAAAGTTGAGGACGAGAAGTGAGAACTAAAGTTGAGGACGAGAAGTGAAAACTAAAGTTGAGGACGAGAAGTGAGAACTAAAGTTGAGGACGAGAAGTGAGAACTAAAGTTGAGGACGAGAAGTGAGATCTAAAGTTGAGGACGAGAATTGAGAACTAAAGTTGAGGACGAGAAGTGAGAACTAAAGTTGAGGACGAGAAGTGAGATCTAAAGTTGAGGACGAGAATTGAGAACTAAAGCTGAGGACGAGAATTAGAACTAAAGTTGAGGACGAGAAGTAAGAACTAAAGTTGAGGACGAGAATTAGAACTAAAGTTGAGGACGAGAAGTAAGAACTAAAGTTGTGGACAAGAAGTTGGAACTAAAGATGAGGACGAGAAGTGAGAACTAAAGTTGAGGACGAGAAGTGAGAACTAAAGTTGAGGACGAGAAGTGAGAACTAAAGTTGAGGACGAGAAGGAAGAACTAAAATTGAGGACGAGAAGTAAGAACTAAAGTTGAGGACGAGAAGTGAGAACTAAAGTTGAGGACGAGAAGTGAGAACTAAAGTTGAGGACGAGAAGTGAGAACTAAAGTTGAGGACGAGAAGTGAGAACTAAAGTTGAGGACGAGAAGTGAGAACTAAAGTTGAGGACAAGAAGTAGGAACTAAAGTTGAGGACGAGAAGTGAGAACTAAAGCTGAGGACGAGAAGTGAGAACTAAAGTGAGGACGAGAAGTGAGAACTAAAGCTGAGGACGAGAGTGAGAACTAAAGCTGAGGACGAGAAGTAAGAACTAAAGTTGAGGACGGGAAATAAGAACTAAAGTTGGGACGAAAATAAGAACTAAAGTTGAGGACGGGAAATAAGAACTAAAGTTGAGGACGAAAGTAAGAACTTAAGTTGAGGACGGGAAATAAGAACTAAAGTTGAGGACCAGAAGTAAAACTAAAGTTGAGGACGGGAAATAAGAACTAAAGTTGAGGACGAAAAGTAAGAACTAAAGTTGAGACGGGAAATAAGAACTAAAGTTGAGGACGAAAAGTAAGAACTTAAGTTGAGGACGGGAATAAGAACTAAAGTTGGGGACGAAAAGTAAGAACTAAAGTTGGGGACGAAAAGTAAGAACTAAAATTGAGGACGAGAAGTAAGAACTAAAGTTGAGGACGAGAAGTGAGAACAAAAGTTGAGGACGAGAAGTGAGGACTAAAGTTGAGGACCAGAAGTGAGAACTAAAGTTGAGGACGAGAAGTGAGAACTAAAGTTGAGGACGAGAAGTGAGAACTAAAGCTGAGGACGAGAATTAAGAACTAAAGTTGAGGACGAGAAGTAAGAACTAAAGTTGAGGACGAGAATTAAGAACTAAAGTTGTGGACGAGAAGTGAGAACTAAGGTTGAGGACGAGAAGTGAGAACTAAAGTTGAGGACGAGAAGTAGGAACTAAATTTGAGGACAGGAAATATAACTAAAATTGAGGACGAGAAGTGAGAACTAAAGTTGAGGACGAGAAGTAGGAACTAAATTTGAGGACAGGAAATAAACTAAAGTTGAGGACGAGAAGTGAGAACTAAAGTTGAGGACAAGAAGTAGGAACTAAAGTTGAGGACGAGAAGTGAGAACTAAAGATGAGGACGAGAAATGAGAACTAAAGGTGAGGACGAGAAGTGAGAACTAAAGCTGAGGACGAGAAGTGAGAACTAAAGCTGAGGACGAGAAGTAAGAACTAAAGTTGAGGACGGGAAATAAGAACTAAAGTTGGGGACGAGAAGTAAGAACTAAAGTTGAGGACGAGAAGTGAGAACAAAGTTGAGGACGAGATGAGGACTAAAGTTGAGGACCAGAAGTGAGAACTAAAGTTGAGGACGAGAAGTGAGAACTAAAGTTGAGGACGAGAAGTGAAAACTAAAGTTGAGGACGAGAAGTGAGAACTAAAGTTGAGGACGAGAAGTGAGATTTAAAGTTTAGGACGAGAAGTGAGAACTAAAGCTGAGGACGAGAATTAGGAACTAAATTGAGGACGAGAAGTAAGAACTAAAGTTGAGGACGAGAATTAAGAACTAAAGTTGTGGACGAGAAGTGAGAACTAAGGTTGAGGACGAGAAGTGAGAACTAAAGTTGAGGACGAGAAATAGGAACTAAATTTGAGGACAGGAAATATAACTAAAGTTGAGGACGAGAAGTGAGAACTAAAGTTGAGGACAAGAAGTAGGAACTAAAGTTGAGGACGAGAAGTGAGAACTAAAGTTGAGGACCAGAAGTGAGAACTAAAGTTGAGGACGAGAAGTGAGAACTAAAGTTGAGGACGAGAAGTGAAAACTAAAGTTTAGGACGAGAAGTGAGAACTAAAGTTGAGGACGAGAAGTGAGAACTAAAGCTGAGGACGAGAATTAAGAACTAAAGTTGAGGACGAGAAGTAAGAACTAAAGTTGAGGACGAGAATTAAGAACTAAAGTTGTGGACGAGAAGTGAGAACTAAGGTTGAGGACGAGAAGTGAGAACTAAAGTTGAGGACGAGAAGTAGGAACTAATTTGAGGTCAGGAAATATAACTAAAATTGAGGACGAGAAGTGAGAACTAAAGTTGAGGACGAGAAGTAGGAACTAAATTTGAGGACAGGAAATATAACTAAAGTTGAGGACGAGAAGTGAGAACTAAAGTTGAGGACAAGAAGTAGGAACTAAAGTTGAGGACGAGAGTGAGAACTAAAGATGAGGACGAGAAGTGAGAACTAAAGGTGAGGACGAGAAGTGAGAACTAAAGCTGAGGACGAGAAGTGAGAACTAAAGCTGAGAACGAGAAGTAAGAACTAAGTTGAGGACGGGAAATAAGAACTAAAGTTGGGGACGAGAAGTAAGAACTAAAGTTGAGGACGAGAAGTGAGAACAAAAGTTGAGGACGAGAAGTGAGGACTAAAGTTGAGGACCAGAAGTGAGAACTAAAGTTGAGGACGAGAAGTGAGAACTAAAGTTGAGGACGAGAAGTGAAAACTAAAGTTGAGGACGAGAAGTGAGAACTAAAGTTGAGGACGAGAAGTGAGATTTAAAGTTTAGGACGAGAAGTGAGAACTAAAGTTGAGGACGAGAAGTGAGAACTAAAGCTGAGGACGAGAATTAGGAACTAAAGTTGAGGACGAGAAGTAAGAACTAAAGTTGAGGACGAGAATTAAGAACTAAAGTTGTGGACGAGAAGTGAGAACTAAGGTTGAGGACGAGAAGTGAGAACTAAAGTTGAGGACGAGAAATAGGAACTAAATTTGAGGACAGGAAATATAACTAAAGTTGAGGACGAGAAGTGAGAACTAAAGTTGAGGACAAGAAGTAGGAACTAAAGTTGAGGACGAGAAGTGAGAACTAAAGTTGAGGACGAGAAGTGAGAACTAAAGGTGAGGACGAGAAGTGAGAACTAAAGCTGAGGACGAGAAGTGAGAACTAAAGCTGAGGACGAGAAGTAAGAACTAAAGTTGAGGACGGGAAATAAGAACTAAAGTTGGGACGAAAAGTAAGAACTAAAGTTGAGGACGGGAAATAAGAACTAAAGTTGGGGACGAAAAGTAAGAACTTAAGTTGAGGACGGGAAATAAGAACTAAAGTTGGGGACGAAAAGTAAGAACTAAAGTTGGGGACGAAAAGTAAGAACTAAAGTTGAGGACGGAAATAAGAACTAAAGTTGAGGACGAGAAGTGAAAACTAAAGTTGAGGACGAGAAGTAAGAACTAAATTGAGGACGAGAAGTAAGAACTAAAGTTGAGGACGAGAAGTGAGAACAAAAGTTGAGGACGAGAAGTGAGGACTAAAGTTGAGGACCAGAAGTGAGAACTAAAGTTGAGGACGAGAAGTGAGAACTAAAGTTGAGGACGAGAAGTGAAAACTAAAGTTGAGGACGAGAAGTGAGAACTAAAGTTGAGGACGAGAAGTGAGAACTAAAGTTTAGGACGAGAAGTGAGAACTAAAGTTGAGGACGAGAAGTGAGAACTAAAGCTGAGGACGAGAATTAAGAACTAAAGTTGAGGACGAGAAGTATGAACTAAAGTTGAGGACGAGAATTAAGAACTAAAGTTGTGGACGAGAAGTGAGAACTAGGTTGAGGACGAGAAGTGAGAACTAAAGTTGAGGACGAGAAGTAGGAACTAAATTTGAGGACAGGAAATATAACTAAAATTGAGGACGAGAAGTGAGAACTAAAGTTGAGGACGAGAAGTGAGAACTAAAGTTGAGGACAAGAAGTAGGAACTAAAGTTGAGGACGAGAAGTGAGAACTAAAGTTGAGGACGAGAAGTGACAACTAAAGGTGAGGACGAGAAGTGAGAACTAAAGCTGAGGACGAGAAGTGAGAACAAAAGTTGAGGACGAGAAGTGAGAACTAAAGTTGAGGACGAGAAGTAGGAACTAAAGTTGAGGACGAGAAGTAACGAACTAAAGTTGAGGACGAGAAATGAGAACTAAAGTTGAGGACGAGAATAAGAACTAAAGTTGAGGACGAGAAATAAGAACTAAAGTTGAGGACGGGAAGTAAGAACTAAAGTTGAGGATGAGAAGTAAGAACTAAAGTTGAGGACGGGAAATAAGAACTAAAGTTGAGGACGGGAATAAGAACTAAAGTTGAGGACGAGAAGTGAGAACTAAAGTTGAGGACGAGAAGTAAGAACTAAAATTGAGGACGAGAAGTAAGAACTAAAGTTGAGGACGAGAAGTGAGAACTAAAGTTGAGGACGAGAAGTGAGAACAAAAGTTGAGGACCAGAAGTGAGAACTAAAGTTGAGGACGAGAAGTGAGAAGTAAAGTTGAGGACGAGAATTAAGAACTAAAGTTGAGGACGAGAAGTAAGAACTAAAGTTGAGGACGAGAATTAAGAACTAAAGTTGTGGACGAGAAGTGAGAACTAAGGTTGAGGACGAGAAGTGAGAACTAAAGTTGAGGACGAGAAGTAGGAACTAAATTTGAGGACAGGAAATATAACTAAAATTGAGGACGAGAAGTGAGAACTAAAGTTGAGGACGAGAAGTAGGAACTAAATTTGAGGACAGGAAATATAACTAAAGTTGAGGACGAGAAGTGAGAACTAAAGTTGAGGACAAGAAGTAGGAACTAAAGTTGAGGACGAGAAGTGAGAACTAAAGTTTAGGACGAGAAGTGAGAACTAAAGTTGAGGACGAGAAGTGAGAACTAAAGCTGAGGACGAGAATTAAGAACTAAAGTTGAGGACGAGAAGTAAGAACTAAAGTTGAGGACGAGAATTAAGAACTAAAGTTGTGGACGAGAAGTGAGAACTAAGGTTGAGGACGAGAAGTGAGAACTAAAGTTGAGGACGAGAAGTAGGAACTAAATTTGAGGGCAGGAAATATAACTAAAATTGAGGACGAGAAGTGAGAACTAAAGTTGAGGACGAGAAGTAGGAACTAAATTTGAGGACAGGAAATATAACTAAAGTTGAGGACGAGAAGTGAGAACTAAAGTTGAGGACAAGAAGTAGGAACTAAAGTTGAGGACGAGAAGTGAGAACTAAAGTTGAGGACGAGAAGTGAGAACTAAAGGTGAGGACGAGAAGTGAGAACTAAAGCTGAGGACGAGAAGTGAGAACTAAAGCTGAGGACGAGAAGTAAGAACTAAAGTTGAGGACGGGAAATAAGAACTAAAGTTGGGGACGAGAAGTAAGAACTAAAGTTGAGGACGAGAAGTGAGAACAAAAGTTGAGGACGAGAAGTGAGGACTAAAGTTGAGGACCAGAAGTGAGAACTAAAGTTGAGGACGAGAAGTGAGAACTAAAGTTGAGGACGAGAAGTGAAAACTAAAGTTGAGGACGAGAAGTGAGAACTAAAGCTGAGGACGAGAATTAAGAACTAAAGTTGAGGACGAGAAGTAAGAACTAAAGTTGAGGACGAGAATTAAGAACTAAAGTTGTGGACGAGAAGTGAGAACTAAGATTGAGGACGAGAAGTGAGAACTAAAGTTGAGGACGAGAAGTAGGAACTAAATTTGAGGACAGGAAATATAACTAAAATTGAGGACGAGAAGTAAGAACTAAAGTTGAGGACGAGAATTAAGAACTAAAGTTGTGGACGAGAAGTGAGAACTAGGTTGAGGACGAGAAGTGAGAACTAAAGTTGAGGACGAGAAGTAGGAACTAAATTTGAGGACAGGAAATATAACTAAAATTGAGGACGAGAAGTGAGAACTAAAGTTGAGGACGAGAAGTAGGAACTAAATTTGAGGACAGGAAATATAACTAAAGTTGAGGACGAGAAGTGAGAACTAAAGTTGAGGACAAGAAGTAGGAACTAAAGTTGAGGACGAAAAGTGAGAACTAAAGCGAGGACGAGAAGTAAGAACTAAAGTTGATGACGGGAAAAAAGAACTAAAGTTGGGGACGAAAAGTAAGAACTAAAGTTGAGGACGGGAAATAAGAACTAAAGTTGAGGACGAAAAGTAAAAACTTTAGTTGAGGACGAGAAGTGAGAACTAAAGTTGAGGACGGGAAATAAGAACTAAAGTTGGGGACGAAAGTAAGAACTAATGTTGAGGACGAGAAGTGAAAACTAAAGTTGAGGACGAGAAGTGACAACTAAAGTTGAGGACGAGAAGTGAGAACTAAAGTTGAGGACGAGAAGTGAGAACTAAAGTTGAGGACGAGAAGTGAGAACTAAAGCTGAGGACGAGAATTAAGAACTAAAGTTGAGGACGAGAAGTAAGAACTAAAGTTGAGGACGAGAATTAAGAACTAAAGTTGTGGACGAGAAGTGAGAACTAAAGTTGAGGACGAGAAGTGAGAACTAAAGTTGAAGACGAGAAGTAGGAACTAAATTTGAGGACAGGAAATATAACTAAAGTTGAGGACGAGAAGTGAGAACTAAAGTTGAGGACGAGAAGTAGGAACTAAATTTGAGGACGAGAAGTGAGAACTAAAGCTGAGGACGAGAAGTGAGAACTAAAGCTGAGGACGAGAAGTGAGAACTAAAGCTGAGGACGAGAATTAAGAACTAAAGTTGTGGACGAGAAGTAGGAACTAAATTTGAGGACAGGAAATATAACTAAAGTTGAGGACGAGAAGTGAGAACTAAAGTTGAGGACAAGAAGTAGAACTAAAGTTGAGGACGAGAAGTGAGAACTAAAGTTGTGGACGAGAAGTGAGAACTAAAGTTGAGGACGAGAAGTGAGAACTAAAGCTGAGGACGAGAAGTGAGAACTAAAGCTGAGGACGAGAAGTAAGAACTAAAGTTTGTGTCGAGAAACAAGAACTAAAGCTCAGGACGAGAAACCAGAACTAAAACTCAGAACAATCAAACAACATCTGGCCCAATATAGAAACAGGTGGCGAAAAGTAGGACAAGCGCTGTACAACGTCTACGACGCTGGAAGGATCCAGCTAAAAAAAAAAAACAAATTTAAGAGATTTACAGCGAGAACAAGCTAAAATGAAGCAGCATAGATTTAATTCTGCGTCGTTTCACGCTGTGGGATTTCCTGAGGAAGGTATATGAGCCCTTTTATACAGTTTTTGTTGGATATACGATGAAGATAATCCAATTGCAAACAACTAATAGCGGGAACTTCAAAAACTTTGAATAGACAAGATACATGCCGATTAAAGAGACGTTTTCCGAAGATATAACCCTGTCGGAATGTTTAGTCTACACTGTACGATGAAAGGTAAATAAGCAATTAAGAAGAAAAAGCAATGCTTAGACAGTAATCCCATATCTTTCTTGCCTAAATATAATGCTCGAAATGTAAATAATATTCTAAAAGAAATAAAAACAGAAATATCGTGACTGCAAACATCGCGTAATTCTTTAGCACGTCTTAAGCATTGCAATAAATGCCTGTACATTCAATAACAGTATTCCCGTGATCTGTGTATTACACAAACGTCTCAGCCTTGTAAAGGTTCTAAACACCTTTCTGTATCATTAGTAGCAGCACTGTAACCATTCACAGCACAATGAAGCCGTACTTGTGCAGCAAAGCCCTATTTGACGTCTGTGCAACGATATGGCTGAAGGGACACGAAAGGTCCACAATGAAAAAGGACCTTTGTTCGGGAAGTGAAGCAAGGTGTGCAGAATTTGGAGGGGAAAAAATTATATTAAAAGAAACATAGAAAAGAAATTAAAATTAGATTTTGTTTTGAATAAAATGTGTGGTTATAATGGTAATTTTTATGTGCAGGGATGATGATATTGTGGAAGATAAAGGAGCTTGTCAGCACAGGTTTGTTAGGAAATAAGTTTGGGTAAGGCAAATAGTAAGCTTCGAGTATACTTAGGAATAATTGCTTTCTTTTAAAATTATATTAAATTGTGCAGAGAAAGGAAGGGGAAGAGCTAATGTTTATAAACCATTAAGCGACTTCTTTCTTTTGTAAATAATAAATATGACGCATGAGACTTTTGTTGCCAGGAATATATGACGATGTATCCGTGGGATTTTTAAATCCTATAACTTAATTCATACGATGACACTTTAACGAAGGAATACGTTATGATAGATGACACGGCTCCGTCCAGCTTATGATAAGAGGTACTTGACAATATTCCTGTTAAGGTTCGATGTAATGCTGACCATGTGTATAAAAATAAATATTGTGATGATTTTTTCGTAAAAAAATTGAGATTTATTTAACAAAGTTTGACGACGTTGAGTGGTCTACAGTTACGATGTCGGCTTCTGGGCAGTAGGGCCTTGGGTTCGAAAAGTGCACCAGACGATGTCAATATTCCACTTCGAGCAGTGGTTTCTTCGTGGCTTTGCCTTTCTATGGTTTCTGGGTAGTGACATGTGATATCTAGCACTCTCTGGGTAGTGACATGTAATATCTAGCACTCTCTGGGCAGTGACATGTAATATCTAGCACTCTCTGGGCAGTGACATGTGATATCTAACACTCTCTGGGTAGTGACATGTGATATCTAGCACTCTCTGGGTAGTGACATGTGATATCTAACACTCTCTGGGCAGTGACATGTAATATCTAGCACTCTCTGGGTAGTGACATGTGATATCTAGCACTCTCTGGGCAGTGACATGTAATATCTAACACTCTCTGGGTAGTGACATGTGATATCTAGCACTCTCTGGGTAGTGACATGTGATATCTAACACTCTCTGGGTAGTGACATGTAATATCTAGCACTCTCTGGGTAGTGACATGTGATATCTAGCACTCTCTGGTAGTGACATGTAATATCTAGCACTCTCTGGGCAGTGACATGTGATATCTAACACTCTCTGAGTAGTGACATGTGATATCTAGCACTCTCTGGGTAGTGACATGTGATATCTAACACACTCTGGGTAGTGACATGTGATATCTACCACTCTCTGGGTAGTGACATGTGATATCTAGCACTCTCTGGGTAGTGAGATGTGATATCTAGCACTCACTGGGTAGTGAGATGTGATATCTAGCACTCTCTGGGTAGTGAGATGTGATATCTAGCACTCACTGGATAGTGAGATGTGATATCTAGCACTCTCTGGGTAAAGAGATGTGATATCTAGCACTCACACAGTAGTGAGATGTGATATCTAGCACTCTCTGGGTAGTGAGATGTGATATCTAGCACTCTGTGGGTAGTGAGATGTGATATCTAGTAATCTCTGGGTAGTGAGATGTGATATCTAGCACTCTCTGGTAGTGAGATGTGATATCTAGCACTCTCTGGGTAGTGAGATCCGATATCTAGCACTCACTGGGGAGTGAGATCCGATATCTAGCCCTCTCTTGATAGTGAGATCCGATATCTAGCCCTCTCTGGGTAGTGAGATCCGATAACTAGTTCACTGGGTAGTGAGGTCCGATATCTAGCTCACTGGGTAGTGAGATCCGATATCTAGCTCACTGGGTAGTGAGATCCGATATCTAGCTCACTGGGTAGTGAGATCCGATATCTAGCCCTCTCTTGATAGTGAGATCCGATATCTAACACTCTCTGGGTAGTGAGATCCTATGTCTAGCCCTATCTGGGTAGTGAGATCCGATATCTAGCCCTCTCTGGGTAGTGAGATCCGATATCTAGCCCTCTCTGGGTAGTGAGATCCGATATCTAACACTCTCTGGGTAGTGAGATCCATGTCTAGCCCCCTCAGGATAACGAGATCCGATATCTATCCCTCTCTGGGTAGTGAGATACGACATCTAGATCTATCTGTTAGTGAGATCCGATATGTAGCCCTCTCTGGGTAGTGAGATGCGATGTCTAGCCCTCTCTAAATAGTGAGACCCATGTCTAACCCTCTCTAAGTTGTGATATCTATGTCTAGCCCTTCTCTAGGTGGTGAGATCCATGTCTCTCCCTCTCTAAGTAGTGATATCCATGTCTAGCCCTTCTCTAGGTAGTTAGATCCATGTCTCTCCCTCTCTAAGTAGTGAGATCCATGTCTCTCCCTCTCTAAGTAGTGATATCCATGTCTATCCCTTCTCTAGGTAGTGAGATCCATGTCTCTCCCTCTCTAAGTAGTGAGATCCATGTCTATCCCTCTCTAAGTAGTGAGATCCATGTCTAGCCCTCTCTAAGTAGTGAGATCCATGTCTCTCCCTCTCTAAGTAGTGAGATCCATGTCTCTCCCTCTCTAAGTAGTGAGATCCATGTCTATCCCTCTCTAAGTAGTGAGATCCTGTCTCTCCCTCTCTAACTAGTGAGATCCATATCTCTCCCTCTCTAAGTAGTGAGATCCATGTCTAGCCCTCTCTAAGTAGTGAGATCCATGTCTCTCCCTCTCTAAGTAGTGAGATCCATGTCTCTCCCTCTCTAAGTAGTGAGATCCATGTCTATCCCTCTCTAAGTAGTGAGATCCATGTCTCTCCCTCTCTAAGTAGTGATATCCATGTCTATCCCTCTCTAAGTAGTGAGATCCATGTCTCTCCCTCTCTAATAGTGAGATCCATGTCTATCCCTCTCTAAGTAGTGAGATCCATGTCTCTCCCTCTCTAAGTAGTGAGATCCATGTCTCTCCCTCTCTAAGTAGTGATATCCATGTCTATCCCTCTCTAAGTAGTGAGATCCATGTCTCTCCCTCTCTAAGTAGTGAGATCCATGTCTCTCCCTCTCTAAGTAGTGAGATCCATGTCTCTCCCTCTCTAAGTAGTGAGATCCATGTCTCTCCTCTCTAAGTAGTGAGATCTATGTCTCTCCCTCTCTAAGTAGTGAGATCCATGTCTCTCCCTCTCTAAGTAGTGAGATCCATGTCTCTCCCTCTCTAAGTAGTGATATCCATGTCTCTCCCTCTCTAAGTAGTGATATCCATGTCTCTCCCTCTCTAAGTAGTGATATCCATGTCTATCCCTCTCTAAGTAGTGAGATCCATGTCTCTCCCTCTCTAAGTAGTGATATCCATGTCTCTCCCTCTCTAAGTAGTGAGATCCATGTCTCTCCCTCTCTAAGTAGTGATATCCATGTCTAGCCCTTCTCTGGTAGTGAGATCCATGTCTCTCCCTCTCTAAGTAGTGATATCCATGTCTAGCCCTTCTCTGGTAGTGAGATCCATGTCTCTCCCTCTCTAAGTAGTGAGATCCATGTCTCTCCCTCTCTAAGTAGTGATATCCATGTCTAGCCCTTCTCTGGGTAGTGAGATCCATGTCTCTCCCTCTCTAAGTAGTGAGATCCATGTCTCTCCCTCTCTAAGTAGTGATATCCATGTCTAGCCCTTCTCTGGGTAGTGAGATCCATGTCTCTCCCTCTCTAAGTAGTGAGATCCATGTCTCTCCCTCTCTAAGTAGTGATATCCATGTCTAGCCCTTCTCTGGGTAGTGAGATCCATGTCTCTCCCTCTCTAAGTAGTGAGATCCATGTCTCCCTCTCTAAGTAGTGATATCCATGTCTATCCCTCTCTAAGTAGTGAGATCCATGTCTCTCCCTCTCTAAGTAGTGATATCCATGTCTCTCCCTCTCTAAGTAGTGAGATCCATGTCTCTCCCTCTCTAAGTAGTGATATCCATGTCTAGCCCTTCTCTGGGTAGTGAGATCCATGTCTCTCCCTCTCTAAGTAGTGATATCCATGTCTAGCCCTTCTCTGGGTAGTGAGATCCATGTCTCTCCCTCTCTAAGTAGTGAGATCCATGTCTCTCCCTCTCTAAGTAGTGATATCCATGTCTAGCCCTTCTCTGGGTAGTGAGATCCATGTCTCTCCCTCTCTAAGTAGTGATATCCCATGTCTAGCCCTTCTCTGGGTAGTGAGATCCATGTCTCTCCCTCTCTAAGTAGTGATATCCATGTCTAGCCCTTCTCTGGGTAGTGAGATCCATGTCTCTCCCTCTCTAAGTAGTGATATCCATGTCTAGCCCTTCTCTGGGTAGTGAGATCCATGTCTCTCCCTCTCTAAGTAGTGATATCCATGTCTAGCCCTTCTCTGGGTAGTGAGATCCATGTCTCTCCCTCTCTAAGTAGTGATATCCATGTCTAGCCCTTCTCTGGGTAGTGAGATCCATGTCTCTCCCTCTCTAAGTAGTGATATCCATGTCTAGCCCTTCTCTGGGTAGTGAGATCCATGTCTCTCCCTCTCTAAGTAGTGAGATCCATGTCTCTCCCTCTCTAAGTAGTGATATCCATGTCTAGCCTTCTCTGGGTAGTGAGATCCATGTCTCTCCCTCTCTAAGTAGTGATATCCATGTCTAGCCCTTCTCTGGGTAGTGAGATCCATGTCTCTCCTCTCTAAGTAGTGATATCCATGTCTAGCCCTTCTCTGGGTAGTGAGATCCATGTCTCTCCCTCTCTAAGTAGTGATATCCATGTCTAGCCCTTCTCTGGGTAGTGAGATCCATGTCTCTCCCTCTCTAAGTAGTGATATCCATGTCTAGCCCTTCTCTGGGTAGTGAGATCCATGTCTCTCCCTCTCTAAGTAGTGATATCCATGTCTAGCCCTTCTCTGGGTAGTGAGATCCATGTCTCTCCCTCTCTAAGTAGTGATATCCATGTCTAGCCCTTCTCTGGGTAGTGAGATCCATGTCTCTCCCTCTCTAAGTAGTGATATCCATGTCTAGCCCTTCTCTGGGTAGTGAGATCCATGTCTCTCCCTCTCTAAGTAGTGAGATCCATGTCTCTCCCTCTCTAAGTAGTGATATCCATGTCTAGCCCTTCTCTGGGTAGTGAGATCCATGTCTCTCCCTCTCTAAGTAGTGATATCCATGTCTAGCCCTTCTCTGGGTAGTGAGATCCATGTCTCTCCCTCTCTAAGTAGTGATATCCATGTCTAGCCCTTCTCTGGGTAGTGAGATCCATGTCTCTCCCTCTCTAAGTAGTGATATCCATGTCTAGCCCTTCTCTGGGTAGTGAGATCCATGTCTCTCCCTCTCTAAGTAGTGATATCCATGTCTAGCCCTTCTCTGGGTAGTGAGATCCATGTCTCTCCCTCTCTAAGTAGTGATATCCATGTCTAGCCTTCTCTGGGTAGTGAGATCCATGTCTCTCCCTCTCTAAGTAGTGATATCCATGTCTAGCCCTTCTCTGGGTAGTGAGATCCATGTCTAGCCCTTCTCTGGTAGTGATATCCATGTCTAGCCCTTCTCTGGGTAGTGATATCCTTGTCTAGCCCTTCTCTGGGTAGTGATATCCATGTCTAGCCCTTCTCTGGGTAGTGAGATCCATGTCTAGCCCTCTCTAAGTAGTGAGATCCATGTCTCTCCCTCTCTAAGTAGTGAGATCCATGTCTCTCCCTCTCTAAGTAGTGAGATCCATGTCTCTCCCTCTCTAAGTAGTGAGATCCATGTCTCTCCCTCTCTAAGTAGTGAGATCCATGTCTCTCCCTCTCTAAGTAGTGAGATCCATGTCTCTCCCTCTCTAAGTAGTGAGATCCATGTCTCTCCCTCTCTAAGTAGTGATATCCATGTCTAGCCCTTCTCTGGGTAGTGAGATCCATGTCTAGCCCTTCTCTGGGTAGTGAGATCCATGTCTAGCCCTTCTCTGGGTAGTGAGATCCATGTCTAGCCCTTCTCTGGGTAGTGAGATCCATGTCTAGCCCTTCTCTGGGTAGTGAGATCCATGTCTAGCCCTTCTCTGGGTAGTGAGATCCATGTCTCTCCCTCTCTAAGTAGTGAGATCCATGTCTAGCCCTTCTCTGGGTAGTGAGATCCATGTCTAGCCCTTCTCTGGGTAGTGAGATCCATGTCTAGCCCTTCTCTGGGTAGTGAGATCCATGTCTAGCCCTTCTCTGGGTAGTGAGATCCATGTCTAGCCCTTCTCTGGGTAGTGAGATCCATGTCTAGCCCTTCTCTGGGTAGTGAGATCCATGTCTAGCCCTTCTCTGGGTAGTGAGATCCATGTCTAGCCCTTCTCTGGGTAGTGAGATCCATGTCTCTCCCTCTCTAAGTAGTGAGATCCATGTCTAGCCCTTCTCTGGGTAGTGATATCCATGTCTAGCCCTTCTCTGGGTAGTGAGATCCATGTCTCTCCCTCTCTAAGTAGTGATATCCATGTCTAGCCCTTCTCTGGGTAGTGAGATCCATGTCTCTCCCTCTCTAAGTAGTGATATCCATGTCTAGCCCTTCTCTGGGTAGTGAGATCCATGTCTCTCCCTCTCTAAGTAGTGAGATCCATGTCTAGCCCTTCTCTGGGTAGTGATATCCATGTCTAGCCCTTCTCTGGGTAGTGAGATCCATGTCTCTCCCTCTCTAAGTAGTGATATCCATGTCTAGCCCTTCTCTGGGTAGTGAGATCCATGTCTAGCCCTTCTCTGGGTAGTGAGATCCATGTCTAGCCCTTCTCTGGGTAGTGAGATCCATGTCTAGCCCTTCTCTGGGTAGTGAGATCCATGTCTAGCCCTTCTCTGGGTAGTGAGATCCATGTCTAGCCCTTCTCTGGGTAGTGAGATCCATGTCTCTCCCTCTCTAAGTAGTGAGATCCATGTCTAGCCCTTCTCTGGGTAGTGAGATCCATGTCTAGCCCTTCTCTGGGTAGTGAGATCCATGTCTAGCCCTTCTCTGGGTAGTGAGATCCATGTCTAGCCCTTCTCTGGGTAGTGAGATCCATGTCTAGCCCTTCTCTGGGTAGTGAGATCCATGTCTAGCCCTTCTCTGGGTAGTGAGATCCATGTCTAGCCCTTCTCTGGTAGTGAGATCCATGTCTAGCCCTTCTCTGGGTAGTGAGATGCGGTGTCTATCCCTGTTCTTATAACGATGAAACACTGGAAGTCACGTTTACATTCACGCAGGTTATAGAACTCTTGACAGTTAAGAGTCCAAAAGAGCGAGCCAATAATGGCCCGTGCTATGGCAAACAATGCATCCAAGCAAAGGTAGCTGCAGTCCCGATTATAGCAAACACAGCACACGTCAAAAGACAAGGCGTATCAGCACCGAAAGTGAACGCAGCTGAACTTTCCTTCGTTATACGATATCATCATTCATCGTAAGCAGTCTGAATATAGAAAGGCCATCCGGTTGAAAATCACAGCTCACGGTGTACAGAGAGCACTAAACTCAGTAGTTCCGGTTGCAAGCCGGAATTGTGATGTGAGGAAACGGTAACAAATAACACTTTTCAGAGAGTGCCTCACGCTTCCTGTTCGCCTATCCGTCACATTGACCGGAAGTCCATCATTGTTCCATTGATTCATCATTCATCATTCGTGGATTATCATCATTGAGTTATTTGCGGGTTATCATCATTTAACTCGGAACATGTCCATAGGTGCTCAGATCTCCGTCTCAGTTGTCACCGCAGCGTCCAGCAACGGACACCTCCAGCTCTGTGCTAGTCGATACGTCCTCTTATGCGCCCACTACGCCTCTCGTGTCTAGCTGTACCAACCTTACCTCCCATCTCTTTCATCCAAAGGAGTGACGTGGACTCGAAGATTTGTGCCCATCCCGCATCTCGGAGGACAATAATGATGTCTGCTTGATCCATTGGTTGGCCGTTTTCGACAACAGCACAGATAGCTAACCTATTCGCTGTTTCAATTCCCTTTACGTTCAGCGACATTATGTATATGCCACACATTATTCTTTATCGTTACACATAGACAAACGTCTCACATAGCAACCAAAATCCCATTCAAAATGGCAACACTTAGGAGTCGGAGACTAAGTTTGCTGGGTCACGTCAAAAGAAAGGGTAGTCATTTGCTAAACAAATATTGTATGACAAACTTAGGGACGGAAAGAGAATGAAGGTCAGAACAGTGTTGAGAGGCAATCTTCAAGTTGTTCTACCAATTCCAGACCTGGACCCTAGATGCAAGAACAATAAGCAAAATAACCTCTACTGAGATGAAATGTGTTGGACTAATGACAGGAAACAGTTTGAGATATAAGATCCGAATTCTCTCTCTCTCTCTCTCTCTCTCTGCGATCAAGACTCAATCAGATTGCATTCCAGACTCTCTCATGAAGTCAGCTGTCTTGTTTAAGTGAATTGATTGCCCCAGTGTATATTCAGCTGTTTCTTGAAGCCTTCCCGGTCAGCGGTAGTTTCCATCATAATTAGAGCCTGTTAGATCCAGTCTGATTGATTACCTGTTAAAACGTTGCTCTGTGTTCTGCGCCAGTGGCCCAGTGCATCCGATTTCAGCCAGCATTTTATTCAGGTTTGCTTTCCTTAGCCTTTGATTGTCCCCAATCTTCCTGTAAGGCAGCAGATTGTCTTTTCTGTATGGGGATTCTGCCCTTAGATGGTCGTCCCTCCCAGGTTTACGAGCACCATCTGCCCAAGCTTAATGTAATG
Organism: Megaustenia siamemsis; assembly: GCA_032433765.1. Lineage (NCBI taxonomy): Eukaryota > Metazoa > Mollusca > Gastropoda > Stylommatophora > Ariophantidae > Megaustenia > Megaustenia siamemsis. The sequence goes on from JAVIAB010000160.1 coordinate 65,483,121, forward strand.
ATCAGAAATGAAGAACTGAGAAAAAAAGCTAGGAATAGCCCCCGCCATAGAATATACATGTATAATGAAAAAGCAGATAAAATGGTTTGGCCACGTAACAAGGCAGACAAATCAAAACACAACACAACGAGCCTTCAACAAACGTTGTAAGAACACTAGACCCAAGGGTCGACCACGAAAAAGATGGATCGAGGGAATATTAGAAGCACTAGGAAACATAACAGCAGTAGAGGCGAACAGAAGAGCAAAAGACCGCAAATTATACCTCCCCTCGACGCTGAAAGGTAAATGTGGAAGGAAAGAAGAAGAAGAAGAAGTAGAAGAAGAAGAAGAAGAAGTGCTGAGATATTTTGATGCGTGCACGTATTTCTTGAGTCAATTCTCTATCAGTGAAGAAACTTGGAAAGTTTGACAACAGATCATTGCACATAAACAACAAAAATACAATAAAAAACACGACCCAGCAGCATTAGAGGCAGTGTTGATGTCAAAGTTAAGAAAACAACAGACGCAGGAGAAATGAGATGAGACCAGGCAACATAAGTGTATATTGTTCATTCTGTGGCCGAAACTGTCTATCTAATATTATCAAATTCAGCCTTGAGAGAAGCTGTTCAGTAAAACAGCATCCACCATAAGACACTAATATTTTATCTAACTACTAAGAAATAACAACCGTCTGTAAAGACATCAAAGGCCATATATATATATATATATATATATATATATATATATAGAGAGAGAGAGAGAAAGAGAGATAGAGAGAGAGAGAATGTTGAGAATAACATGGACAGCTAAGAAGAGAATTGAAAACGTCATGAAAGAGGCCAAAGCAAAAAGAGAGTTAATTTCCAATATTAGGAAGAAACAATCATAATCTTTTTGTCCATGTAATGAGAAGGGAAACGCTGGAATATATTGTGAGAACTGGGAAAATCGAGATAGATGTAGGCAAAGAGAAAGGATACCATACAGTTTAAGAGAATGGCTTGGCAGAAAGTCAACAACAAAAATGATAAATAACTGTCACGATCGAAAGTTGTGGACATGGTCACCTACGCCACCAGGTACTTGATGATGATTATATGTATATAAATATATATATAAATATATGTATATATATATATATATACATATATATATATATATATATATATATATATATATATATATATATCATATTACCCCAAAAATCATGTGCCGAAGGTCTGTCAAATTTATGGTCACTAACACCATTTTCCCTATACGCCACTTGGCGTGACGGGGGTACTTTACTTTTATATATATAGCCGCTGAAAGGCAAATGAGGAAGGAATTAAGAAAAAGAATAAGATATATATACATATAGCCCACGCACACCCGTATGCACATAGAAGAACACAACGTCTGTTTGTGTATGTTTAATCTTTTGTGCCAACTAGTCTCCAGACCCGCCAGTTTCCACATCCTTTCCGCCTTCTGTCAGGTAAACATAAATGACCTGGTTTACTCTCCGTGCCCGCCATTACAAGATGTCAGCGTCTTGCTGTCCAGGTGAAAGCAGCCAGCCACAAACACGTGGAGGTTTTACGGTAACAAACTAAAAGAAGGATAAATGCATTTTATTTTTACTGTAAATCTTCCTTTAACTAACCGTTTCACGTTTTCCCTTCAATTTAAATGCGGTTTAATTAAATAGATGCAATTTTATTGAAGTATTTAGTTCACTCGGGTCCGCGATAGCTCAGTCGTTCGTTAGTGACCTGGACTACAAGGTTCGACCCTGATCGACGGCATCCTGGTTCACCCAGCCTTAAATGGGTACCGGATTATTTTCTTTTTTTTTCTGGGATAGTAAAACGACACGGGCGTAAAACCGACCACATTACCCCTAAAATCATGTGCCGAAGCTCTGTAAAAATGATGGTGACTAACACCATATTCCCTGTACGTCACGTGGCGTTACGGGCAACTTACTTTTTTTTTACTGTTTAGTTCACTCAACAGATTACCTTCTTTCAGATTAGATAACGCTTTGCCATCATCACCTCCAGGGACCAGTTCAGATGCACGAACTCCGTACCACCGGAGAAGAGCTTGAAAATGGAGGTGGTAATTGGGCTGATTTTATTGCGGCCATATTTGGACTACTCTTAACTATATTTGTATGCCAGTGGTTCTTTTACGTGCGCAAAGTGCACAGAAGACCTCCGGTTTTTTTTTTTTTTTTTACTTTATCCGAGACGATTAGATATAAGATCTGACTAGCCAGGGAGTGGGAGGGAAAAAACTAACAGAAATTCCTGCGATTTGAACAGAAAATGTCCCATCGTGCCTGGCGGGATACTTACCAATAACTGAGTGATTCGATGAGCATGATAAAAAATGGGGAAGCGGGATCTGTACATGTGCAATAGGTAGAGTTATTGCAGAAGTCAAAATTACGTAAGGTCACCTTTGTCTACGTCATAGGACATGTGGGAGTACGGGGAAATGAAAGAGCGGACAGGTTGGCTAGCTGCTCTGTCGTTGAGGACGGTCAACCAATGGATCGGGCGGACATCATTAATGCCCTCCGGGAAGTGGGAAGGACACAGGACTTCGACAACCATGAGTCCACGTCACTCCTTCGGATGAAAGAGAAGGGAGTTAAGATGGGCACAGCCAGAATTGAGAAACTTAGTGGGTGTGTTAGAAGACTTATCAACCAACACAGAACTGGAGTCGTCAGTCGCTGGACACTTCGAGAATTGCTGAAGACGGGATCTGAGCACCTATATATATGTTCGGAGTGCAATGATGATGACCCGCAAATAACTCATTAACCCAATAACTAAATAACCAATTTGTTTCACCAATTTTGCAATACGCTACCTCAAATGCAGGATGTTAAAATTTTTTTTTTTTAATAATGTCAAGACTGGTATAGTTTTAGATAACATTCGGGAGGGAAAATATAAAACTTGGGGCTGATCAAATCTAACAAGCAGAACTACCAGGCAGGTGAAGCCGAATAGGAAATCTGATGGTAATAAAGAGATGACGATGTGGTTGGGCAACATACGTGTTCGGACAAAAGGGGGATATATTGCAATGACTACCGAGGTCAGAGCGTGAGTTGAGACAGATACAGAGCAAATTCAAGCTGGATGGAAAAGGTGAAGGGAGATAACCACAAAGGGATCTAGACTTGTGCACTCTGTAAATATGAGTCGCGGACTATGCAAGGTGAGATTTTGTTTTTGCTCCACTTGTGACGTGTTATTTATATAATTCTATGTCGGTTCTACGGATCAAGAAGGAGAGGACGATGTAGGAGAAGGTAAAACATAAGATGGCTGGTGAGAAAAAGACAGAGAAAACGGTAAATTAGGAGAAGAGGAATAAGAAAAAAAAATGTAAGGGATAGAGGAATTAAGGTGGAGAAGACGTAGAAAGGGAAGAGAGAGAAGAAGTTGAAGGAAAAGAGAGGACAAAAATGAAAGGAAATAAAAGGAAAATGGACAGGGAAGAGGAATGTAGAGCGAAGAATGAGAAGAAGATGAACGAAGGCGAGATGGAGTTAATGGAGAAGAAGAAGACACAATTAAGAAAACGATGTAAGAGAAGAAAAAGAAAGAAAAAGAAAGAAAGAAAACGAGGAAGAAGAAGACGAAAGAGAAGTGAAAAAAAGACGGAAAAGAGGATGAGAGGAATGAAGGAAATGCGATGGAAAGTCGCACAAAGAGAAGTATACAAATAATTATAATAAAGTAGCATTGTTGTCAGGTAGGTAATGCAGACTGAATCAACGTGTTTTCGCATGAATTCCTTGGTTTAGCCAGCCTTTCGCAGCTGACACGTATGCCTCCAATGACAGGGTACATACACCAAGGGGATCTTGTTGAGTGATGAATGGACACAATCTGGCATATTCGTGCTGGCCTGGTTCAGGTAATAAAATTATGGGATTTTTGCTACGTGTTTATTCAAACATTGGCCAGGGAATTCGTAACTTTTTAAGGTCAACTCTTAACAGCTTGGCTAATCAGGCTATCGTCTAATGGATCGAAATGGAAATAAAAATATTGCTCATTGAGCATAACGTATTCGTTTTGAGTATTTAGAAGGGGTTCCGGTCAATATGGTGGATAGGCGGCAGAAGGCTCTGTTTGAAACGTGCTCCTTTTTGCAGTTTCCTCATATTCCAAGTCTGGTTTGCGGCCGGAGCTACTGAGTTTAGTGTTCTGTGCACACCATGAGCTGTGTTTTTCATCCGGATCATTGCTCACGATGAATTATGATATCGTATAAGAAGGACAGTTCACTGCGTTCACTTTCGCTACGGCTTTGCCTTATGCTATTTGGCGAGTGCTGCAGATGATATGATGGGGACTGAAGCTACCTTTCTTTGTTTGGATCCTTCAATTTGATGATATGTTAATTATGATAATTCCACTGGCACGGGCGGTTGAGCAATTATGGATTTAAATTCGTTTGCAGTGATACCGGGGCTTTGACTTACTATATAACTATAACGATATCTAGAAGGTAATGAAGTGTTGAGGTTAGCATGCTAGCCTCATGTTCAAAAGTGTATAGTTCGGTTCTAACACGAAGTGCCATTTACAAACAACAACAAAAAACAGGGAAAAAAAGGAGTAAAGAGCCCCGTTACGCCAAGTGGCGTATAGGGAATATGGTGTTAGTGGCCATAATTTTTAGAACTTCGGCACATGATTTTTGGGGTAATGTGGTCGGTATTACGCTGGTGCCGCTTTACTTTCTCAGAAAAAAAGCCTTTTACAAAAATAAAAGTAAAGTACCCCCGTCATGCCAAGTGGCGTATAGGGAAATATGGTGTTAGTGACCCTATGATTTTTGGGGTAATGTGGTCGTATTACGCCCGTGCTGCTTTACTTTCCCAGAAAAAAATCTGGTACCCATTAAGGCTGGGTGACCCGGAAGCCGTCGGTTGGGATCGAACCGTACCCTTTTACAAAGCGGACCCTAAATTCAGTTTCAGCGGTAGGAGTGGTCTTCGTGCTTGTAGAAGTACGACGTCACCTTTAGACGGGAAGATCTCGGGTTCGAATCCTGCGATGACAATTTGTCACTTGAAAACCGTGGTTTAAGTCTTCCCTGGTCTCTGTGCAGTGAGATACGATGTGTAGCTCTCTCTGTGCAGTGAGATACGATGTGTAGCTCTCTCTGTGCAGTGAGATACGATGTATAGCTCTCTCTGTGCAGTGAGATACGATGTATAGCTCTCTCTGTGCAGTGAGATACGATGTGTAGCTCTCTCTGTGCAGTGAGATACGGTGTATAGCTCTCTCTGTGCAGTGAGATACGATGTATAGCTCTCTCTGTGCAGTGAGATACGATGTGTAGCTCTCTCTGTGCAGTGAGATACGATGTATAGCTCTCTCTGTGCAGTGAGATACGATGTATAGCTCTCTCTGTGCAGTGAGATACGATGTGTAGCTCTCTCTGTGCAGTGAGATACGGTGTATAGCTCTCTCTGTGCAGTGAGATACGATGTATAGCTCTCTCTGTGCAGTGAGATACGATGTGTAGCTCTCTCTGTGCAGTGAGATACGATGTATAGCTCTCTCTGTGCAGTGAGATACGATGTATAGCTCTCTCTGTGCAGTGAGATACGATGTACAGCTCTCTCTCTGCGCAGTGAGATACGATGTATAGCTCTCTCTGTGCAGTGAGATACGGTGTATAGCTCTCTCTGTGCAGTGAGATACGATGTATAGCTCTCTCTGTGCAGTGAGATACGATGCATAGCTCTCTCTGTGCAGTGAGATACGATGTATAGCTCTCTCTGTGCAGTGAGATACGATGTATAGCTCTCTCTGTGCAGTGAGATACGATGTATAGCTCTCTCTGTGCAGTGAGATACGATGTATTGCTCTCTCTGTGCAGTGAGATACGATGTATAGCTCTCTCTGTGCAGTGAGATACAATGTATAGGTCTCTCTGTGCAGTGAGATACGATGTATAGCTCTCTCTGTGCAGTGAGATACGATGTATAGCTCTCTCTGTGCAGTGAGATACGATGTATAGCTCTCTCTGTGCAGTGAGATACGATGTATAGCTCTCTCTGTGCAGTGAGATACGATGTATAGCTCTCTCTGTGCAGTGAGATACGATGTATAGCTCTCTCTGTGCAGTGAGATACGATGTATAGCTCTCTCTGTGCAGTGAGATACGATGTATAGCTCTCTCTGTGCAGTGAGATACGATGTATAGCTCTCTCTGTGCAGTGAGATACGATGTATAGCTCTCTCTGTGCAGTGAGATACGATGTATAGCTCTCTCTGTGCAGTGAGATACGATGTATAGCTCTCTCTGTGCAGTGAGATACGATGTATAGCTCTCTCTGTGCAGTGAGATACGATGTATAGCTCTCTCTGTGCAGTGAGATACGATGTATAGCTCTCTCTGTGCAGTGAGATACGATGTATAGCTCTCTCTGTGCAGTGAGATACGATGTATAGCTCTCTCTGTGCAGTGAGATACGATGTATAGCTCTCTCTGTGCAGTGAGATACGATGTATAGCTCTCTCTGTGCAGTGAGATACGATGTATAGCTCTCTCTGTGCAGTGAGATACGATGTATAGCTCTCTCTGTGCAGTGAGATACGATGTATAGCTCTCTCTGTGCAGTGAGATACGATGTATAGCTCTCTCTGTGCAGTGAGATACGATGTATAGCTCTCTCTGTGCAGTGAGATACGATGTATAGCTCTCTCTGTGCAGTGAGATACGATGTATAGCTCTCTCTGTGCAGTGAGATACGATGTATAGCTCTCTCTGTGCAGTGAGATACGATGTATAGCTCTCTCTGTGCAGTGAGATACGATGTATAGCTCTCTCCGACGACAGCCAAAAACAGGAGGTCCCGCGTGCATTCTGCGCACGTTAAAGAAGGGAGGAGCCAGTAGTGGAGTGTAACCTACAAACCTACAAGGTATAGTGACAGCTTTACAAGAAAGAAACACATCAAAATTCTAACGTTTCGGGCTACATGCGGCTTTCTTCAGAGAACAAGTACAACGACAAGAAACGGTGAGGCACAGATACGTACTATTGCATACTGCAGCACTGCGCTCATTTGCCGGTTCCCTAGAAGTTAAAGAACTTTTGACAGTTGGACATCGAAAAGAGTAGGTCAGAACGGTCACTGTCCAGGCAAAATTGTTAGGAACAAAATGAACTCAAAAACTGTTAAAAACTCTCCAAAATAAAAATGAGAGTATCACCGAATTCCCTGAATATCTGCCTGCATGGCGAGGGATATTTCAGCCTACTTCTGACGGCATGAAAATATTGGGGAAAAGTGTTATTCTTGCAAACCTCAGTTCCTCTGAATTCTACCAGAGATATAAAGCTGACGTAAGCATGACGCATTTCATTGAAACAGAGAGCTTGGTAGACAGTCTATGACTGAATAGTTCTTAATTCTTTATCCATGGACGCCTGTCCTTCAGCTCAATGCTATCATTATTCATTGAGTGCCGTCTTCGCATCGAAGGTTGGCTACAATGGAGCACAATTCTGCTTTGTCTCTTGCATTGATAGTGCAGGTTGTCATAGGTTGACTTGTCCACCTTTTGATGCTACTCGTCCATGTCAGTCTTGGTCTGACTCTTTTACCTTGCATTTTCCCTTCCAAAATTAATTTTAGTAGGCTGATGTGTCTTTTAACATACCCTAAAAATCTCATCTGTCTTGATTGAATTATGTTTACGAGTTTTCTTTTTATTTTTATTTGTTTACTTTATTCACTTTTTCTTTTTTTTTTTCTTTTTTTTTCTTTTCTTCTATAAATCTGGTTCGATCCCCAGCAGTGGTGGATTTGTTTCGGACCGACAAGGCTCCGTGGTTCACCCAGCCTCCAAAAATGGCTGTGTGTACGATGTTGTTGGTTGCTGTCTGGATCGTGTTGTTGGTTGCTGTGTGGACTGTGTTGTTGGTAGCTGTGTGGACTGTGTTGTTTGTAGTTGCGAGGACTATGTTGTTGGTAGCTGTGTGGACTGTGTTGTTGGTAGTTGTGTAGACTGTGTTGTTGGTAGTTGTGTAGACTGTGTTGTTGGTAGCTGTGTGAACTGTGTTTTTGGTAGCTGTGTGAAATGTGTTGTTGGTAGTTGTGTGGACTGTGTTGTTGGTTGGTGTGTGGGCTGTGTTGCTGGTAGCTGTATGAACTGTGCTGTTTGTAGTTGTGTGGACTGTGTTGTTGGTAGCTGTGTGGACTGTGTTATGGGTAGCTGTGTGGATTGTGTTGTTGTTAGCTGTGTGGACTGTGTTGCTGGTAGCTGTATGAACTGTGCTGTTTGTAGTTGTGTGGACTGTGTTATTGGTAGCTGTGTGGACTGTGTCGTTGGTAGCAGTATGGACTGTGTTGTTGGTAGCTGTGTGGACTGTGTTGTTGGTAACTGTGTGGACTGTGTTGCTGGTAGTTGTGTAGGTTGTATTTTTGGTAGTTGTGTGGACTGTGTTGTTAGTAGCTGTGTAGCCTGTGCTGTTGGTACCTGTGTGGAATGTGTTGTTGGTAGCTGTGTGGACCGTGTTGTTGGTAGTTGAGTGGACTGTGTTGTTGGTAGCTGTATGGAATGTGTTGTTGGGACCGGTGTGGACTGTGTTGTTGGGACCGGTGTGGACTGTGTTGTTGGTTGCTCTATGGACCGTGTTGTTAGTAGTTGTGTTGACCGTGTTAATGGTAGCTGTGTGAATCTTGTTGTTGGTAGCTGTGTGGACAGTGTTGTTGGAAGCTGTGTGGACTGTGTTGTTGTTAGCTGTGGGGACCGTATTGTTGGTAGCTGTATGGACCGTATTGTTGGTTGCTCTATGGACCGTATTGTTGGTATCTGTGTGCATCACGTTGTTGGTTGCTGTCTGGACTGTGTTGTTGGTACCTGTGTTTTTGGTAGCTGTGTGGATTGTGTTGTTGTTTGCTGTGTGGACTGTGTTGGTGGTAGCTGTATGGACTGTGTTGTTGGTAACTTTGTGGACCGTGTTGTTGGTAGCTGTGTGGACTGTGATGTTGGTAGTTGTGTGGACTCTGTTGTTGGCAGTTGTGTGGACTGTGTTGTTGGTAGCTGTATGGACTGTGTTGTTGGTAACTTTGTGGACCGTGTTGTTGGTAGCTGTGTAGACTGTGTTGTTGAGAGCTGTGTGGACTGTGTTGTTGGTAGCTGTGTGTACCGTGTTGTTGATACCTGTGTGGACCGTGTAGTTGGTACCTGTGTTTTTGGTAGCTGTGTGGATTGTGTTTTCGGTTGCTGTGTGGACTGTGTTAGTGATAGCTGTATGGACTGTGTTGTTGGTAACTTTGTGGACCATGTTGTTGGTAGCTATGTGGATTCTGTTGTTGGTAGTTGTGTGGACTCTGTTGTTGGTACCTGTATGGACTGTGTTGTTGGTAACTTTGTGGACCGTGTTGTTGGTAGCTGTGTAGAATGTGTTGTTGGTAGTTGTGTGGACTGTATTGTTGGGAGCTGTGTGGACTGTGTTGTTGGTAGCTGTGTGGATTGTGTTGTTGGTAGCTGTGTGGACCGTGTTGTTGGTAGTTGAGTGGACTGTGTTGTTGGTAGCTGTATGGAATTTGTTGTTGGGACCGGTGTGGACTGTGTTGTTGGTTGCTCTATGGACCGTGTTGTTAGTAGCTCTATGGACAGTGTTGTTGGTAGCTCTATGGACCGTGTTGTTGGTAGCTCTATGGACAGTGTTGTTGGTAGCTCTATGGACAGTGTTGTTGGTAGCTCTATGGACAGTGTTGTTAGTAGCTCTATGGACAGTGTTGTTGGTAGCTCTATGGATCCTGTTGTTGGTAGCTGTTTGGACCGTGTTATTGGTAGCAGTATGGACCGTGTTGTTGATAGCTCTATGGACCGTGTTGTTGGTAGCTGCGTGGACCGTGTTGTTGGTAGCAGTATGGACCGTGTTGTTGATAGCTCTATGGACCGTGTTGTTTGTAGCCGTTGTGACCGTGTTGTTGGTAGCCGTGTTGACAGTGTTGTTGGTAGTTGTGTGGACCGTGTTGTTGGTAGCTGTGTGGACTGTGTTGTTGGTAGCTGTGTGGACTGTGCTGTTTTTAGCTTTATGGACTGTGTTGTTGGTAGCTGTGTGGACCGTGTTGTTGGTAGCTGTGTGGACTGTGTTTTGGTAGCTCTATGGAACGTGTTATTGGTAGCTGTGTGGACCGTGATGTTGGTAGCTCTGTGGACTGTGTTGTTTGTAGCTGTGTATTTTGTGTTGTTGGTAGCTGTGTGGACTGTGTTCTTTGCAGTTGTGTATACAGTGTTTTGGTAGCTGTGTGGGTTGTGTTGTTGAAAGCTGTGTGGACTGTGTTGTTGGTAGCTGTGTGGGTTGTGTTTTTCGTTACTGTGTGGGCTGTGTTGTTGTTTACTGTGTGGACTGTGTTTTTGGTAGCTGTGTGGACTGTGTTTTTGGTAGCTGTGTGGTTTATGTTCTTTGTAGCTGTGTGGACTGTGTTATTGGAAGCTGTGTGGACTGTGTTGTTGGTAGCTGTGTGGACTGTGTTGTTGATAATTGTTTGGACTATGTTGTTATTAGTTGTTTGGGTTGTGTTTTTGGTAGCTGTGTGGACGGTGTTGTGGGTAGCTGTGTGGACTGTGTTGTTTGTAGCTATGTGGACTGTGTTGTTTTTACCTGTGTGGACTTTGTTGTTGGTAGATGTGTGGACTGTGTTTTTGGTAGCTGTGTGGACGGTGTTGTTGAAAGCTGAGTGGACTGTGTTGTTGGTAACTGTGTGGGTTGTGTTGATGTTAGCTGTGTTTACTGTGTTGTTGGTAGCAGTGTAGGTTGTGTTGTTGGTAGCTGTGTGGACTGTGTTGTTGTTAGTTGTGTGGACTTGGTTTTTGGTAGCTGTGTGGGTTGTATTGTTTGTAGCTGCGTGGACTGTGTTGTTGGTAGCTGTGTGGACTGTGTTGTTGGGAGCTGTGTGGACTGTGTTGTTGGTAGCTGTGTGGACCGTGTTGTTGGTAGCTGTGTGGACCGTGTTGTTGGTAGCTGTGTGGACTGTGCTGTTGGTATTTGTGTGGGACGTGTTGTTGGTAGCTGTGTGAACTGTGTTGTTGGTAGCTGTGTGGACCGTGTTGTTTATAGCTGTGTGGATCTTATTGTTGGTATCTGTGTGGACCATGTTGTTTGATAGCTGTGTGGATCGTGTTGTTGGTAGCTGTATGGACCGTGTTGTTGGTAGCTGTGTGGACCGTGTTGTTGTTGGCTGTGTGGAGCGTGTTGGTAGCTGTGTGGACTGTGTTCTTGGTAGCTGTGTGGGTTGTGTTGTTGGTAGCTGTGTGGACCGTGTTGTTGGTAGCTGTGTGGGCTGTGCTGCTGGTAGGTGTGTGGACTGTGTTGTTGGTAGCTGTGTGGACTGGGTTGTTGGTAGTTGTGTGAACTGTGTTGTTAATAGCAGTGTGGATCGTGTTGTTGTTAGCTGTGTGGACCTTGTTGTTGGGTGCTGTATGGTCCATGTTGTTGGTAGCTGTGTGGACCTTGTTGTTGGTAGCTGTGTGGATCGTGTTGTTGGTAGCTGTGTGGATCGTGTTGTTGGTAGCTGTGTGGATTGTGATGTTGGTAGCTGTATGGGCCGTGTTGTTGGTAGTTGTGTGGACCTTGTTGTTGGTAGTTGTGTGGACCGTGTTGTTGGTAGTTGTGTGGACCGTGTTGTTGGTAGCTGTATGGGCCGTGTTGTTGGTAGTTGTGTGGACCTTGTTGTTGGTAGTTGTGTGGACCGTGTTGTTGGTAGTTGTGTGGACCGTGTTGTTGGTAGTTGTGTGGACCGTGTTGTTGGTAGTTGTGTGGACCGTGTTGTTGGTAGTTGTGTGGACCGTGTTGTTGGTAGCTGTATGGACCGTGTTGTTCGTAACTGTGTGGACCGTGTTGTTGGTAGTTGTGTGGACCGTGTTGTTGGTAGTTGTGTGGACCTTGTTGTTAGTAGCTGTATAGACCGTGTTGTTGGTAGCTGTGTGGACCGTGTTGTTGATAGCTGTGTGGATCGTGTTGTTGATCGCTGTGTGGACCGTGTTGTTGGTAGTTGTGTGGACTTTGTTGTTGGTAGCTGTGTTGAACCACACTATGTTGTTGGTAGCTGTGTTTATTGTGTTGTTGCTATCTGCGTAGACAGCGTTGGTAGCTGTGTTGTTGGTAGTTTTATGGCTGTGTTGGTGAGACAGGTGCAGATTGTGTTTTTGCCATTGTCTTGTTACATGGTAAGCACGTTTATGTTTTTTGCTCTGCAATCTCAATGTCCTCAAATTACTTTCTTAGTTATTCACTTCTAATTTAGCCTTTCAAGCTGGCTCCCATCATGAGGCTGACACATTCCATGTTTATGGTATCTGATTGGCTGTTCTAGAACTTGGTGATAAGGTATGACCCTGATAACACAAGGACACGATAAACGATATAAATTATCTGGATTAGTTCTTTTTTAAAAACTTTTATCGTGTGTTTGTCACAGCCATCTATAGTAGTAAAGCCAGAGGCAGAAAGGAATTATCCCAATTTTATGACGTTTTCTGCTTTGCTATCAGGGGTGGTTGTGGGTAGAATGACGTCAGCCATGTAGTGCTTTCTCAGCTGAAGACGCCTCGACTTGGGGGCTTTTCTTGGACTTCCCTCCTGCCGGTTGACCTTACTATTATGAACGGCTATAGTTTGTATTCCTTTTAAATATTTTGTTAGCAAAATTGCAGTCATCTAATTATTTGCAAATTAAATAGTTTTTCCGCGGTTTTTTTTTTTCTCAGTTTTTGCTTTATTTACAATCTGTCAATCTTAATATGTCTCCTTCAGATCTCTGTATTCTTTCACCGAATAGAGAGAACGGATCAGTCGACCGAAAACAGACCGTAAAATAACCGGCTGACATTACCCCAGACTGCCGTAATTAAATTCCCCCATCAGTCGAAGACTCAATCGAAGTGAACTCTCCTCAACGATCGACATTAATTTCCACATGACTGGCTATACATTTTCCCAGGACTGCTGGAGACACAGGCTTCAAAAGGTTTCTATTCTAAAGTCCCTGATAGATCTATGAAAAGTACGGTCGCAATTGAGAATTGATCGAATATGGCACACCAAATACCCATTGTAAATAATTTCCTTATAACCAATGCAGTTTTATATTAAGAATAAACGTGGCATGGTTAACGTGAACGTGCTCACATTGTTAAACTAAACACATTTAAAGTTTGCGGTGTAGTCACACTTTAAATCCCAATTATATCTCCTTTTTTATTTACATATTCGTGACTTAATACGTGTCACACACAATTCACTCTTGCCTCGTCTTGAGTTTACTCTTTCGTGTTACAGTTAAATTCGAATATTTCCTCGAGCGAAATTTTTCGGACAATTTAAAATAATTTCCAGTGATATACGTGTATCATCTAAACTCTACTCATCAAGTGGAACGCAGGTAAACAGCGGTTTAAGAACACGTTTTGTGTAGGTGACATGTTCAGAATATCTGCATGATATATTTCTGTTCATATTCATGTAACGAATACGTTAAAACACCGTACGTCCAAACTTCAGAAACCTGTCGTGCAAGATTTTCCTACCGCGACTATGCCTCATTGCATAGATTGTATAACGATAGGGTCTGTGTGGCTACGTTCTTCCTATAATCACCGAGAAAGTGTACAAACTGCATATTCATATTTATGAACGATCACTTATTTATTGTTAATGTGGTTTTCTATTTTTGTTGTTATTTCTTTGGATTTTCAAGGACTCCACTGATAGCTTGAATACATTCTAATAAGGTAAGATTACGACAAATGTATTTTATTAATAATTGAAGTAAAGCTATTTTAATAGCAGCTATTTGTTTCTCCTTACATTAATAGAATGAAGAGAATTGTATTGTGGAGAGAGTATAGTTGTAGGTGGGACCAACGTATATTACTAAGTTATTTACAAATAAGCGTATAAATTATTTTATGTTATTCAAAGTCTACAAGTGGATATCAAAATTAAAGGAATAGACATGGAGACAGTTCAGAGCTACAACTACCTTTGGACATAGTATAAACAGTGATGGAAAATGTACAACTGAAATAAACAAAAGAATAGGAATGGCAAAAAATAATTTTAATATGAAAAATATACTAACATCAAAACAAATAACACCAGGGATAAAACTAAGAATAGCAAAATGTTATATCTTCTCAACATTCCTATATGGTGCAGAAAAATGGACATTAGACAAGAAAACAGAACAGAAAATTGAAGCCTTGAAATATGGATATACAGAAGAATAGGTAGAATTTGATGGAAAGAAAAGAAAACAAACGATGAAGTCTTAAAACAACTAAAAATGAAAAGAGAGCTACTATACACATTTCAAAAAAGGACAAATGCGATTTTTGGGCCATGTTAAAAGACACAACAGCCTCATGAAAGTAATCTTGGAAGGGAAAATACAGGGTGAAAGAAGCTGAGGGTGACCCAGACTAACAAGGATGAGTAACATCAAAAGATTAACAAGGCAGCCTATGACAACCTGCACCATCAAAGCAAGAGACAGAACAGAACGGCGCTCCATGATAGCCAACCTTCGTTGCAGAGATGGCACTCGATGATGATGATGATGCTGTTATAAATGTCTTTCTTACTTGCTAAACATGGGTCGTGTACATGGCAGTGTTTATTGTTAACTTGTATTGTGTTTGTATGCTAACAAGCTAAATCTTCCATTCTCCCTCACGGAGATGTGTTTGTATGTATACAAGCTAAATCTACCACTCTTCGTCCTCTGATGTGTGTTTGTATGTTTATAAGTTAAATCTAGTATTCTTCGTCCTCCGATGTGTGTTTGTATGTTTATAAGCTAAATCTTCCATTCTCCGTCCCTCAGATGTGTTTGTATGTTTATAAGCTAAATCTTCCATTCTCCGTCCCTCAGATGTGTTTGTATGTTTATAAGCTAAATCTTCCATTCTCCGTCCCTCAGATGTGTTTGTATGTTTATAAGCTAAATCTTCCATTCTCCGTCCCTCAGATGTGTTTGTATGTTTACAAGCTATATCTACCATTCTCCGTCCCCTGATGTGTATTTGTATGTTTGAAAGGTAAATCTTCCATTCTCCGTCCTGCGATGTGTTCGTATGTTTATAAGCTAAATCTTCCATTCTCCGTCCCTGCGATGTGTTCGTATGTTTATAAGCTAAATCTTCCATTCTCCGTCCATGAGATGTGTTTGTATGTTTACAAGCTAGATCTACCATTCTCCGTTCTCTGATGTGTGTTTGTATGTTTACAAGCTAAATCCTCCATTCCCCTTCCTTTGATGTGTATTGTATGTTTACAAGCTAAATCTACAACTCTCCGTCCTTTGATATGTGTTTGTATGTTTACAAGCTAAATCTTCCATTCTCCGTCCTCTGATGTGTGTTTGTGTGTTTACAAGCTAAATCTACCACTCTCCGTCCTCTGATATGTGTTTTTATGTTTACAAGCTAAATCTTGCATTCTCCGTCCTATGATGTATGTGTGTATGTGTACAAGCTAAATCTTCCCTTCTCCGTCCTCTGATGTGTGTTTGTATGTTTCCAAGCTAAATCTTCCATTCTCCGCCATCTGATGTATGTTTGTATGTTTACAAGATTAAATCTTCCATTCTCCGTCCTTTGATGTGTGTTTGTATGCTTACAAGCTAAATCTACCATTCTCCGTCATCCGATGTGTATTTGTATGTTTACAAGCTAAATCTTCCATTCTTTGTCCCTAAGATGTGTTTGTATGTTGACAAGCTAAATCTTCCATTCTCCATCCTCTGATGTGTGTTTGTATGTTTACAAGCTAAATCTACCATTCTCCGTCCTCCGATGTGTGTTTGTATGTTTACAAGCTAAATCTTCCCTTCTAGTTCTCTGATGTGTGTTTGTATGTTTACAAGCTAAATCTACCATTCTCAGTCCTCCGATGTATGTTTCTATGTTTACAAGCTAAATCTACCATTCTCAGTCCTCCGATGTATGTTTCTATGTTTACAAGCTAAATCTTCCCTCTCCAACCTCTAATGTGTGTTTGTATGTTTACAAGCTAAATCTTCCCTTCTAGTTCTCTGATGTGTGTTTGTATGTTTACAAGCTAAATCTTCCCTTCTAGTTCTCTGATGTGTGTTTGTATGTTTACAAGCTAAATCTTCCCTTCTCCAACCTCTAATGTGTGTTTGTATATTTACAAGCTAAATCTACCATTCTCCGTCCTCCGATGTGTGTTTGTATGTTTACAAGCTAAATCTTCCCTTCTAGTTCTCTGATGTGTGTTTGTATGTTTACAAGCTAAATCTACCCTTCTAGTTCTCTGATGTGTGTTTGTATGTTTACAAGCTAAATCTTCCCTTCTCCAACCTCTAATGTGTGTTTGTATGTTTACAAGCTAAATCTTCCCTTCTCCAACCTCTAATGTGTGTTTGTATGTTTACAAGCTAAATCGCCCCTTCTCCGTCCTCTGATGTGTGTTTGTATGCTTACAATATAAATCTTCCATTCTTCGTCCACTGATGCGCGTTTGTGATTTTACAAGCTAAATCTTCCTTTCTCCTTCCTCTGATATCTTAGATGCCAAATAGTGCTTTCCTCTTTTTTTTTTTTTTTTTTTTTTTTTTGTAGCTATGGTTATAAAACAATGAAAAATCAGCTCCTAAATATAGTTTACATCGACATTGCGTATATTATTTCGTGAAAATTAAGAAATGGCACTGATATAATTTTTATAACCACCGGTACGTTATTGTTAAAAATAATGTGCAAGAGACGCCAAACTGTACATGGGACGGGAACGTTCAGCGACCCATAGCTGACTGTTAGCGTTATAATCAGTGAACTAATCAATCTCCGACACGACCTCACTTGTTAGGGGCTAGCCATTCTGGGCAAGAGAGTAGGGGGTTATAAAGGGAAGGCAAACCTGGTACTAAAATATCGTACTGAACTCAAAGTTGTTGGATCGAATGGCGCAAATTGCTGTAAATAGTGACACAATACAGATATCGCCCATTAAAGTCTATTTTAAGGTAGGGATACGAAGTGAAACAGTCATAGAATGAGTTTTGTAGAATAAATTAGGATTATCATGGACGTATGTATTTAGCTGGAGTGTCCAGAACAAAATTAAACATTTAAGATGATATGAATGAATGGCCAGATGCAAGAACTGGCTAAGGATTATCCTGGAAACTAAACACAGGGAGACCAATTTAACACGTTTTACCCACACTGTGAGAATCTCTTGTTATTATCTGTTAAACAATGTGGATACGTGTATGGGGTTATAATGTTAGACATTATAGTGAAAGAAAGCAAAAATAAAGGAATCAGCCCTAATAGCAAAAAGATAGAAGTAATGGTAACAACCAAGAAAAAGACATCGCCGCAGTGCACAATAAAGTCGCGTAGAACAATATTAAAACAGATAAATGAATTTAATATTTGGGAACTTTGTTAACCTCAGACGGAAGATGTACAACAGAGTTGAGATACAGAATAGCTCAGGCAAAAGCAGCTTTCCAAAAAATGAGGAAGATACTATGCAATCCATTTTTGACAATAGAAACAAGAAAAAGAATTCTTAAATGTTATGTAGAGCCAGTCTTAATGTATGGATGTGTATCATGGACAATATGATAACCGACATGAAGATCAATGGAGGCTGTAGAAATGTAGTTTTACAAAAGAATGTTGAGAATAGCATGGACAACTAAGAAGAGTAATGAAAACGTTCTGAAAGAGGCCAAAGCAAAAAAAAGAGCTAACATCAAATATTAGGAAGAAACAATCATCGTTTTTTGACCTCGTAATGAGAAGGGAACCGCTGGAATATATTTAACAACTGGACAAATCGAAGGACGAAGAGATAGAGGGAAGCAAAGAGAAAAGATACCAGACAGCTTAAGAGAATGGCTTGGAGGAGGTCAACAACGGAAATGATAAATAACTGTCGCGATCGAAAGTTGTGGAGAGACATGATCACCTACGTCAGCAGGCACGGCACTTGATGATGATGTATGGGAGAATAGAGCACAGAGCTCGAAGCAGACATAAAAGAAGAAGCAGCGACAACATCAAAGTTAATTTACAAAAGCGTCACGTGACATTGTTTGGCCGCCATGATACTCAGCATCATCTAGATGCTGGTCCCTGCTGGAGCATGGCTCCCATAAAAGATTCGCTGAAGCTTTCTTTGTCCAGCTTCTGCGGTAACCAATCCCAGATCGTCTTGCGATATCTTGCAACCATTTGTTTTCTCCCGCCCCTTATACCGCAGACCAAGAGCTTATCATGAATTCCTTCCTCTCCCCATTTACTAAATACTTATCATAAGCTCTTTTCTCTCCCCCATTTACTAAATACTTATCATAAGCTCTTTTCTCTTCCCCATTTATCAAATACTTATAAGCTCTCTTCTCTCCCCCATTTACTAAATACTTATCATAAACTCTTTTCTCTCCCCCATTTACTAAATACTTATCATAACTCTTTTCTCTTCCCATTTATCAATTTTGACAACAATTCAGATCATCATTAATAGATGTAAGAGCTTACAGAGGTGCTGATGTTAATAGTGACCACAACTTGTGCATTGGGAAAATAAGATTAAAATTTAGAAACCAACAGAAGAGGTCAATTACACATAAAATTGATAGTCATAAACTGAAAGATGAAGCCATAAAGGAAAAGTTTAACATAGAGCTAAGTAATTGTTATTCAGCACTCGGTGAAATAGACTTAGATATCAATGAAATGTGGGACTCACAGAGCAAAATACTAATGACAGCAGCAGAAGCAAGTGCCGGACTGAAGAAAATGGAAAAACGAGCTTGGATCTCAGACACCACATGGAAATACATCAAAGAAAGAAGAGAAGCAAAGAGAGCCGTGACTAATGTAAAGACAGATCTTGGAAAGGTTCTGGCAAAAGCAACATACAAAGAATTAGACAACAAAGTGAAAAGTTCGGCAAGAAGAGATACAAGAGCTTATATAGACAACTTGGCAGAGAAAGCAGAGACAGCTGCAATTACAGGAGACAGCAGAACTCTCTATACTGTACAAAAGATGCTGACAAACACCTATACATCCAGTGGAACACCAATTCTAGACAAATCTGGATTAATGCTAACAACAAGCGCAGACATAAAAGCCCGTTGGGCGGAACACTTCAAAGAAATTCTTAACCGTCCACTACCTCACAGTTTAATAGATTTTGAAGCTGAAACACCAGCAGCAGAATTAGATGTAAATTTAGATGACTTCACCTTGAGTGAAATAGAAACCACCTTAAAGCTAATGACCAATAACAAGGCTGCTGGAGAGGATAAGTTAACAGCTGAGATCCTCAAGGCAATTGATAGCCATAATTTAATACATCTCCAAAAAATGTTCAACATCATTTGGAAAACAGAGAAGACGCCTCATAAATGGAAAAAAGGAATCATTGTTAAGATCCCAAAAAAGGGCAATCTTAGAGATTGTAACAACTGGAGAGGCGTGACACTTTTGTCAGTTGCCTCAAAGTTATTCTGTAAAATCATCCTAAATAGAATAAAGGATTCAATAGATACAGTAATGCGTGAAGAACAGGCTGGGTTTAGAAAAGGGAGAAGCTGTCTTGACCATATTTTCACTCTACGACTTATATTGGAGGAACACATTGAAAAGCAAAAACCTTTTGAACTTAACTTCATCGACTTCAAAAAAAGCATTTGATAGTATTCATAGAGATTCTTTGTGGAAAATTCTGAAGCAATATGGTTTACCATCAAAAATCATAAATATTATCAAAGACATGTATGATGGTTACACATGTGCAGTTCGAACAGAGGAAGGACTGAGCGAATGTTTCCCAATAGAAACTGGGGTTAAACAAGGATGTATTTTATCGCCCTTGTTATTTGGAATTGTTATGGACTTCATAATGAAGAAATGCTGCACTGGTAATAAAGGCATCGAATGGATACAAGGAGACCATTTGGAGGACCTCGACTTTGCTGATGACATAGTTCTCATCAGCAGTCAGATAAAAACGATGCAGGAAAACACAAATGAACTATCATCAATAGCCAGCAAAATGGGCTTGAGGTCAATCATGAAAAGACTAAAGTCATGAAAAGTTTAATTCCAACAAGTGACAAAATATACATGGAAAACAAACCAGTAGAAGAGATCGATCACTTTATCTATCTTGGAAGTCACATTGATCGAGAAGGGGATACGAGCAAAGAAATTAGAATCAGACTGGCTAAAGCAGCAATGTCTTTCAGAAGCCTTGAAAAGTTGTGGAAATCAAAACTCATTAGCACAAACACAAAACTTAGGCTATTCAAATCAAATGTACTATCAACCCTTACGTATGCGTGTGAAAGCTGGAAAACACAAGAGATATAGAAACAAAGTTGAACGCATTCGAAAATAAATGTCTAAGGAAAATACTTGGTATAGAATGGAACGAATTCAAAACAAACGAGGAAATTAGAGAAATCGCCAATCAACCACTAATATCTTCAGTAATAAAGAAAAAACGATGGTCATACGTTGGACATGTGATGAGAAGAGATAATAATCGAATAACAAAGCAAGCCCTCATATGCGAAACAACAGGAAAAAGAAAAGAGGAAGACCCAGGAGACACTGAGAAGAACATTGATGAGAGAGGCAGAGCAGCAGAATCGGCTCCCTCAATGAGATAGAACTGCTTGCACAGAACAGAGACAGATGGCGAGATTTGATAAAATATCTTTAAAGAAAACTGCTAGAACAAAAATTCATATAGGAGAAGGTGTATCTTGGTCTACGCCCTATGGGCCGGTTACGGCTCGAAAGTCAATAGATAGATAGATTTATCAAATACTTATCATAAGCTCTCTTCTCTCCCCCATTTGCTAAATACTTATCATAAGCTCTCTTCTCTCCCCCATTTGCTAAATACTTATCATAAGCTCTCTTCTCTCCCCCATTTGCTAAATACTTATCATAAGCTCTTTTCTTTCCTCCATTTATCAAATACTTATCATAAGCTCTCTTCTCTCCTCCATTTGCTAAATACTTATCATAAGCTCTCTTCTCTCCTCCATTTGCTAAATACTTATCATAAGCTCTCTTCTCTCCCCCATTTGCTAAATACTTATCATAAGCTCTTTTCTCTCCTCCATTTGCTAAATACTTATCATAAGCTCTCTTCTCTCCCCCATTTGCTAAATACTTATCATAAGCTCTTTTTCTCTCCTCCATTTGCTAAATACTTATCATAAGCTCTTTCCTCTTCCCCATTTATCAAATACTTATCATAAGCTCTTTCCTCTTCCCCATTTATCAAATACTTATCATAAGCTCTTTCCTCTTCCCCATTTATCAAATACTTATCATAAGCTCTTTTCTCTTCCCCATTTATCAAATACTTATCATAAGCTCTTTTCTCTTCCCCATCTATCAAATACTTATCATAAGCTCTTTCCTCTTCCCCATTTATCAAATACTTATCATAAGCTCTCCCCCCCCCCCATTTACTAAATGCTCATCATAAGCTATTTCCTGTCCCCAATTTACCAAGAGAGCATCATAAGCTCTTTCCTCTCCTCTTTTACCAAATGCTCTATATAAATTTCTAGTCAACATAAAATGCAGTGTGTGCCGTTCTCCTCCCTCTTGTCAGTGACTCTACGAGCCAGTATCCAAAGCCACTATTTCTTACTCGAGGTCACATGCCTATCATCCTAATCCTAGAGAATAAACTATAGCAATCAGTAACTTCCTATTTCATCCGCTAATCCAAAAGCTTCTCGAATCTATATTCCAAGGAGTGTGGGGCTAGACGTGTACTCAGACTTACCCAACGGTGTCCTGTAGAGATGATGATGATGATGAAAATTGTAATGAAAGGAAAAGGTAGCATGGTAACAGCTTTACGTAGGTGGGAAACAAAAACAAAAAAGTAGAACGACGATTCAGCCAAGAAGACCTTCAGCAGGAATAACAACAGAAAAGTGTATAAGGATATACACAGAAATCTAATCACACGGCGATAATATGCTAGACTCTCAAACAAAGGAAAATAGCAAAGGGATATATAGACTGATAAACAGTGTAATTACTAAGAGTGAAAATAATGAAGTTCTAGCGTAAAAATGTACGGCGATATGCAAATTTGGGTGGACTGGTTGGTCTCGAGGCAAGACGCCGGCATCGAGACAGAGAGGTTGTGGGTTCAAATCCCGGCTGCACCAGTTTGGATTTTTATTTATGGCTTTTCTCTGCGGCAACCACTCCTGGTTTCAGCAGTGACGCCCGGCTTGAAAACGTCAATTACTCATCGACGGAAATATTATGAGTGCCTCCGAAGACGGAGTTATCTGCCTGTGCGGCGAGGGACCCCTATGCACACGGCTGCCAGGGAAAAAACGGATTAACACGCAAAATTCAGTTCCTAGTCTTTAGGGACTTCGTCAGAGGTAAAAGCTAGCGCAAAAAACAAACAAACAAACAAACATTGAATAGCAGCGGTATGGTACTAGCAAATAGGTAAATGTATAAAGATGCATAGAAATGCGAAGCTGCTGTAAAGCTGATGATACTAGGGATGCGAAGAAGGCGCCTTGCTTATCATATTGATAGAGGAAACCCGTTGATAGAGTTCAGAAATACAGTACCTTGGACATACTATAACCAGTGATGGAAAATGTTCAACTGAATGAACAAAATAATAGGAATGGAAAAAAGTAATTTTAATGCCATGAAAAGTATACTGACATCAAACAAATAACAACAGGGCTGAAACCATGAATGGCAAAATGTTATATCTTCTCAATATTCTTGTATGGTGCAGAAACAAGGACCTTGGACAAGAAAGCAGAACAGAAGATTGAAGTCTTTGAAATGTGGATTTATAGAAAATAGGTAGAATTGGATGAAAAGAAAAGAAAACAAACGATGAAGTTTTAAAACAACTAAAAATAAAAGAGAACTACTAAACACAATTAGAACAAGACAAATGAAATTTGTGGGGCATGTTATAAGACACAACAGTCTACTAAAAGTAATAGTGGAAGGAAAAATCCAGGGTAATAGAGGCAGACTAAGACTAACATGGACGAGTAATATCAAAAGATGGACAAGACAGCCTATGACAACCTGCACCGTCAAATCAATTCAAGAGACAGATTAGAAAATCGCTCCATGGTAGCCAACTTTCGATGCGGAGACGGCACATGATGATGATGAGAGGATACCCTACTCTTCTACATCAGGATACTAGAAATTTGTATCTTCGTCAAATCCTGTAAGAGAAACTGGAGACGAAAAAAAAACAAATATATCTCTAGTACCCTGTGAATCAATCTGAGCCGAAGTGAAAGAGGATATTTGTTACAAACTTCGTCTTAGATAGGTTTATGTTTAAACAACTGGATTATATCAGGTCTGCTTTCTCACACAAGATAAAATAGACATTTTGTGTCACTTGTTAACGTGTTAAGCGCAAGGTGTCATTTTCATCAGTAATATTATGTCACGTGTAACAGTAAATTAACACAGTGAAAAACTGGTTGAGTTTTGTCAGGAGAAATGAAAATAGAAATAGAACAAAAAAATAGAACAAAAATAGGAAACAAAAAAATGAAACAAAAACTAGAAAAAAACGATATGGTTAAAGCTTTACGTAATAAGTAGATGATACAAATTAGAACGACGTTTCGGCCTAGAAGACCTTCAGCAGGAACCCACATGGATCACCCACACACACAGATAGTTAATTTAGAATAAACAATAATAAATACTATTATTATAAAATAAAATAAAAAATAGTTTTATCAAAATCGAAGTATGACATTGTTATTTGTGTACATATGTCAGAGGCCAACACAAAAAGGAGCTCATAAGAAACTTCAGAACAATCAATCAACATTTTCAGGCACATCATGAGATGAGGAAAGTTGGAATACTTGGTTACAACTAGCAAATTACAGGGAAAGAGAGATCGCGGACGACAAAGAGAGAAAATACTAGATAGCTGGTGACATGGCATGGAAAGCAGTCAACAACAGAATTGATACTACACACGATGGATAGAAGATTGTGGAAGGACACGATCGCCTACGTTAACCGATATAGCACATGATGATGATGGCATGTCAGAGAGAAAAACAATCAGCAACTATTTTTGTCTCCCCCCCCCCCCACTATTATTCATCCTTGTTTTTCTCTTGATGTGTGTTAAGTGGACGCAATTGCACTGTGTCGTAGTTTACATCATCATCATCATCATCATCATCGAGTGCCTTCTCCTCAACGAAGATTGGCTACCATGGAGCGCCATTCTGCTCTTTCTCTTGCTTTGATAGTGCAGGTTGTCATAGGCTGATTTGTCCATCTTTTGATGTTACTCGTCCATGTTAGTTTTGGTCTGTCTCTGTCTAATTTACCTTGTATTTTCCCCTCCAGGATTACTTTTAGTAGGCTGATGTGTCTTTTAACATGGCCCAAAAACGCATTTGTCTTGTTTGAATTGTGCTTAGTAGTTCTCTTTTCATTTTTAGTTGTTTTAAGACTTCACCGTTTGTTTTATTTTCCTTCCATCTAATTCTACCTATTCTTCTATATACCCACATTTCAAATGCTTCAATTCTTTGTTCTGTTTTCTTGTCTAATGTCCATGTTTCTGCACCATTTAGGAATATTGAGAAGATGTAACATTTTGCCATTTTTAGTTTTAGCCCTGGTGTTATTTGTTTTAGTTTTTTTTAAGTTTGTTTTAATTGTCGTAGTTTACAAGAAGCTATAATATCTGCGTCTTTCACTCCAACAACACTGAATTCACGGCATTTTTTGGAAGGTCCTTTTGGCTGAGCTATTCGGCATCTCACCTCTGTTGTACATCTAGCATCTGAGATTAACATTGTTACCAGATATTTAATTCATTTACCTGTTTTAATATTGTTCCACTTGTTTTTTATTTTGCACTGCGGTGATGTCTTTTTCTTTGTTGTTACCATTACTTCTGTCTTTTTGCTATTAAGGCTGATGCCTTTATTTTTGCTTTCTTTCACTATCATGTCTAACAATCACACCAGTGGGAATTATTCACTTCAAATCGATGTTACATAGCCTTCATTGTCCAGGAAAACGCATTCGACAGAGTAAACAGAACAACTGTGGGAGATGCTAACAACATACGGAGTAAGCCAACATCTAACCAACCTAGTTAAAAGTCGCTACATCAACAACAGCTGCAGGGTCAGAACAGCAGCAGCTACACAGCCCACTTCGAAGTTAGATCAGGTGTAAGACAGGGGTGCGTACTATCCCCCTTCCCTTTTACTGTTTATTACATACATGTATTATATATGCAAGCTAGCCAACCCATCAGAGACAGGGGAGATCAACGAGCTTCTATTTGCAGACGATCAGGCACTAATACATGAAACAATAGAAGGCCTACAAGAACACTTAAACAAACTGAACATCTCAGGCACAAAATACAACATGAAAATCAATATTAACAAAACAGAAGTCATGAATGTCGCAAAAAAATAAACAAAACATCAACATAACTATATAAGGCAGGCAACTAAAACAAGTAGAGGAATTCAAATACCTAGGAAGTCTAATGACAAACGATAATTCTTAGACAGCTGAGATAGAATCAAGATGCAACAAAGCTTGTCAAATCATCGGACAGTTATCACCACTATTGTCCAACAAGGAAATAACTCTGGAGGCAAAACGAGCACTATACAATACAATCTTCATCCCAACGTTGTGCTACAAATGCTAGACCTGGACCCTAGATGCAAGAACAATATGAAAATAACCTCTACAGAGATGAAATGTGTTAGACGAATGACAGGAAACAGTCTAAGAGATAAGATCAGAAATGAAGAACTGAGAAAAATGCCAGAAATAGCCCCCGCCATAGAATATATAAGGAAACAACAGATACAATGGTTTGGCTAAGTGACAAGGCAGAAAGAACAAAACACAACACAACGAGCCTTCAACAAACATTGTGAGAACACCAGACCCAAGGGCCGACCACGAAAAAGATGGATCGATGGAATATTAGAAGCACTAGGAAACATAACAGCAGCAGAGGCGAACAGAAGAGCAAAAGACCGCAAATTATATCTTCCCTTGACGCTGAAAGGCAGATGAAGAAGGAAAGCAGAAGAATAAATCTATGATTTATGTGTGATTCTACCCTGGTTTCTGTGTGACTCTCCCCTGCTGGTCTCAGTGTGACTCTCCCCTGATGGTCTCTGTGTGACTCTCCCCTGGTTTCTGTGTGACTCTCCTCTGGTCTCTGGGTGACTCTCCCCTGGTCTCTGGGTAGTAAGATCAAATATCTGGCCCCTCTGGGATAACAGCTAAA
This sequence comes from Megaustenia siamemsis, assembly GCA_032433765.1. Taxonomy (NCBI): domain Eukaryota; kingdom Metazoa; phylum Mollusca; class Gastropoda; order Stylommatophora; family Ariophantidae; genus Megaustenia; species Megaustenia siamemsis. The sequence continues at coordinate 65,509,491 of JAVIAB010000160.1, forward strand.
AGAGGCCGTGTTCACTCGCGCACGTTAAAGAACCCTTGGCAATACAAAGTCTGAAAGAGTAGTCCAAATATATCTGCTGCCCGAGCAAAAATGTTAAGCAAAATCTCTACCCATGCCCGAAGACAGACGCGTCGTGCCAAAAGGCGCAAACAATTGCGACTATGGCATTATCGTTAACTAACGACACAACGCATATACGCTCACTTAACGGGTTAACGCTGGGAATACGAGGGAAAGACTTGAACCCGAATTCTAAAATCTTCGAAACTTCTAATACCGTAACCACTCATAACCGGTTCCTTCAAGTTGGAACGTTCGAAACATCAACAAAATTGATGCCTGGTTATTTACACTTGATTTCTTAGCTATGTATGCCATTCATGGGCGTGTTTATCAAAAATCAAATCTCTTTGCCGCAGCTGATTGTTCAGATTGTTTGTCCAACATCAACCAATTCGATAAAAATGGATAAGAAAAATAAATAGACACGCCACTGGCATAGGAATTGAGTTTGAGAATTTAGCGGAGTTTTATTGAATCTATATTGATTTATCGATATGAATTACACACATCAAAACAATTCACTTGCAGAAACCGTCCGTGTGGTTACCGGGATTCCGGTAACGGTGAGAGGGGTGAAGAAGAGAACTACCGTCACTTACCGCGGATGCTGAATGAGGTTATTAAGGAGGTTAGGGGACAAGGTTTTCACCGGTGTGACGGAGTTCGTGCAACTGTGCCGTAGGCATCTTCGGTGCTTGCTGGTGTGTGGCGAGTGTGCTTCATACTAGGGAATTTACTGAGGGGATCTGACTACTGTGGAGTTGTTTATTGTGCAATGAAGACAGTGTCGACTAAACTGAACTAGACTAGACTAGACTAGACTAAACTAGACTAAACTAAACTAAACTAAACTAGACTAGACTAGACTAAATTAAACTAGACTAGACTAAACTAAACTAAACTTAACTAGACTAGGCTAGGCTAGGCTAGACTAGACTAGACTAGACTAGACTAGACTAGACTAGATTAGACTAAACTAAACTAAACTAAATTAAACTAGACTAAACTAGACTAAACTAAACAAAACTAGACTAGACTAGACTAGACTAGACTCGACTAGACTCGACTCGACTCGACTAGACTCGACTAGACTCGACTAGACTTGACTAGACTAGACTAGACTAGACTAGACTAAACGTTCATAAACATATATACTATTTCATGTTTCTTCTTTGACTACAAGAATCAAACCGCTGACTAGCAATTAAAGCCGAGACGCAAGATACCAGCAATCAATAGCTGACTCTTTGATTGAGAATAAGTAAATCATAGCTGATCAAGACACTATTTCTCCGTATCTTTCAAAAATATCATGCAATTTGACAGCTTTTGCCGTAATGTAGATCTCTTTAACAGCAATCTCTTGATTTAACTAGTGTCATTATTCTCTTCTTGGTATGAACACAGGCGGTGCATATTTATTTCCTGTCTAGATCTCATTGTTCTTATCTAAGATAATTTTAGAGCATGCTTGTAAGTATAAGTTTGATGAGAACAAACAAATCAAGGAACAGCTCAATAACAAAAACAAACATGGCTGTTGTGTGGTCCTCTTCTTCTCCTTTCCCTTCTCTTATTTGCGTTTCAACGTCGAGGAGAGATAGTTTGCTGTCCTTCGCTCTCTCTCTCTCTCTCTCTCTCTCTCTCTCTCTCTTTGGCTTCTCCTACTGTTATGTTTCCTAGTGTTTCTAATATTTCATAAATCCATCTTCATAATGTTTGTCCTTCTTCTTCTACCTTTCAACGCCCTGTGGAGCATAGGTCTTCAATAAACATTTTCTAGACCGTTCTGTTTCTTTGCAAATCATTTAAGATCAGTCATGTCTTCCTAAACATCTACATCTCTGTTTCCATCTGTTTTCTGCAAGAATATTTGGGTCTTCCTCTTTGTCTTTTCCCCTGGGGATTCCAAAAAAGGGTATTTCGTGTAATACTCTCAGTTGGCTTCCTTGTCCTAGCCAGAGCTGTCGTCCTTGCTTTATCTCTTTGTTCACTGCTATTTGACTGATACCTTTCCATAAAGGTCAAGGTAAAGGTCAAGTATGAGACTTGAACCGGCGTCTTAGCACGCGAGTTTCCACCCATATGTGCTCGGCCGCCTATCCAGAAATGTTCGGAGATTTCTGATAGTGTCGCTTCAAGCATCGAAACTCACGATGCGATGCGGCATTCCCCACCTTCCCAGAGTAATACCCTGGTACCCCTTTCTGCCAGCGGCTGGGTCGACCGCGGGGGTATGTTTTTTTCCAACCACGCGTACAAATCACACTGCCGGAATTCCAGCGGGAATCGAACACGTGTTGTCTGAACGTCGGTAGCCCACTCGCGTAGATTTCCCAACTATAGCTCGTTTCAAATCATGTGCCCAATTTCAAAACGCTATTGTTCAGTAACTGTTTGTTAAAAACTGTTGAAATTTTCAAAATGTTATTAGAATGCAAAAGACCCTTTAAATGTATATTTAACAAATATCTTGCAGCTGCAGTTTTCTTAAAGCGGCGAATTTCTTTGATGTTTGTCAAAATTGTAAATTGTGAACCCCTAAATAATAGAAATTACCGAAGTTGCTGGTCTATGATTAATTTTCACTAGGTAAAGGCGTGGCCGTAATGGGGAAATACCAGGAGAATTATTGTCTTCTCAGATCGAGGACGGACGATAATATCAAGGTATACCTGTATGTCCAATTTTCATAGTTGTGTGGTCCTGAAAATGACCGTTTGTTGAACTAATTTAAGGTAATATAGGGGCCAACATTGTGGCGGCTATATACTTTCATTCTGAATCAGACGAGTCTAAAAGATTAATAACTGTTTGGGGTTGAACATTCCACAAACCATCATTTTTCCAATATTCCTCTTCCTGTTTTAAGACGTGGTCTTCACATTCAGCCCAATAATCTTTGTCTATATTTAATAAAGCGAGATTAGCAAGAGTCTTTACATCGCATATTTTGAATGTTGTATTTTCATCTGCCACTTGTCCTTTTAATTTTGCCCAGATTAGTTCTATTGGATTTAAATGAGCATGGTAAGGTGGCAGCCTCAAACTTATATGACCGTGTTCTTGGATAATCTATTTGAAAAATCTTTGTCCTTTGTTTTTGCTTTACTAGAGATAGTAATTCAGGTTTTAAGTACATGTTATTAAATTGTATGTGCTCCTTTGTGAGCCATATCTTAATAGCATCTTTTGTACTGGATGACGTCGGGACTTTATCTTCAAGTGCAACAATGTAGTGGTACGCTGCATTGTCCATTATTAGGCAAGATGGTCGATCTAGTGATGGGAGAACAGAATTTTCAATCCAATGTCTAAATATGTGACCATTCATCTCAGAGTGATAATCCCGATTGTCTATGGATTTTGAAAGAAAAATGAGCTCTGCATTCTGTATTAGTCCATGTTGTCGACTACCTGCATGAGCAATTATCAACCGCTGTCTTTTGCTGCTAGGTATTAATCTCTTAATCTTTCCATCTGATGACTGCCATTTCCTTTGGTTAGTGTGGTGAGCATTGATCCATGTTTCATCCAAGTACACAATATCATAACCTTGCTTGCGCACCTCTTTTACTTCACGTAAGTACTTGCTTCTCATGACTACTATATGTGGCTTCTCACAGATGATGTTCGTCCATTGGAATACTTTCTGAATGTAAAGCCTGCAGCTCTCATATTCCTCCATAATGTAGACTTTGATATTTCAATACTGTTGTTCTTTTTCAGCTAAACTTTTAATTTTCTTATTGTAACAGTTTCATTCATAACCAACATTTTGCGAATTTCACGTCTACACCTCTGAATGAACGGAAATGGAACACACAATTTCTCAAGTGTCTAATTGTGTCAAAAAAAACCATGGCGAAAGCGTGCAAACACGTCAATTTTACCGTGTATGGATTTTTACTCGCTATTTTTAACTTAAAATACTGTAAACATTAAGTTTTAACTACATCAATGGGTCGTTATAAATTTATATAAATCAAATAAGCAACAATAATAACCAAATGTTTTTTTTAATGAAATTAATTCCCTGTTGAGTTCTAATCATTATAACTTTACATGCAAAGTTTGAACAACTTACAACAAGCGGTTAAAAAGCTATCGATTTTAAAAGTTGGGCATGAGTTATGAAACAAGCTATAGGCTACCGAGTCTCTTTACCTTTCCCTAATTCTATGTTAGTTAATTTTGTCCTGCTATCTCCATTCTTTATTTATGCGCAATCATCCATTAGTCAAGGTCTGAATCTTCGTGATTGCTATTTTTGTTGCTCTCCATGTTTTACACCTATATTATAGGACTGATTTAATATTGGACGTCTGCCCTTGGATCTGGTATTCTCGCAACGTTTATTAAAGGCTCATTGTTTTGTGCCTTGATCTTTCTGTTTTATCACGTGTACAAACCATTTTGTTTGCTTTTTTTTCTGAATGAATTCAATGGCGGACTTATACCTAGTTATATTCCCAGTTCTTCATTTCTGATCTTTTCTCTCATTTGTTTCCTGCCATGCGTCTAACACAATTAATTTCGGCAGCGGTTATTGTTCTTATTGTGTGATCACTAACACAAGCGGGCATCTGTCACAGTGAAGCCCAAACGCGACTAAATATTTGTATGTGATCGTATAAGGAGCCTTGTTGGCTGAGTGGTTAGTGCATTCACCTCCTGATCAGAATGGTCCTAGTTCAATACCCAGAAAGTGATGGACTTTCCTCGGACCAGCAAAGTTTCGATGTGCTCTGGTAAGGGCGGCATGGAGTGATACCGACCACACCGACCAAAAGTGTGTCGTTTGTCGTGGAAAGATATTGTCACAAACACCATATGGTTTACCCCGTATGCGAAGGAAAGCAGGGGAGGTAACTTTTACTTTTTAACTTTAAATTTATATTATATTTCTTCTTAACAACGTTATAGCGAAACGACATTCGATGAAATGACGTTAAATGCGGAATTGCTGCATAACTGTCGTCCTCTCCTCCTATTTGCACGGCAGTTAACATAAATCACACCAAGCGCAGCAATAACAACAGCGTCCCATCTTCAAATAAACATCGTGAACTGCTAATCCAATCCGCCATTTTGAAACCATAGCAACACCATGGCAACCAAATAAACAACAACAATCCATTGTTAGATATTTCCCCCCTGCTATACTCATTATCATCAAACGAAATTAAACAGGGGAGGTAATTTGCATTTTAGTAGCTTTATTTTCTGCTGGCATCCTGCACCGTTCGTTATAAAAGTTCTGTAAAGGGGAGATAATCGCTAATGGTCTGTGTTACATTTGTGTTCACATTTTACGACTACTACTTTGTTTCGCATTATCTCCCGCTTACCAATAAGCAATATAATGAGACTATTAAAAATGCGGTAGGAAGTCATCGTGTGTCATGCCGGTTGGCGTAGGCGATCATGTCCATCCACAATCTTCTATCACCGTGCATCGTATCAATTTTGTTGTTGACTGTCTTCTTTGCCATGACACGGTTTCTTATGAATTCCCTTTTTGTGTTGACCTCTTTGAAACTTCCTCATTGGTCTTTTTAGCTGTCCAGGAAACTTTCAACATTCTTCTGAGAAATCCCAATTCTGTGGCCTCTAATCGTCTTTTTAATTGTTTAACTGTCCATGATTCGCTTCCATATGTCAGAACTAGTTCTATATAGCACCGACGAACTCTCTTTCTCACTTATATTGACATATGTTTTTCATTTTCTGAAATGCTATTTTGGCCGAGGCTATTCTGTTTCTTTTATTTCTGTGGTGCATCTTCCATCTGATGTTATTCTTGTGCCCCAAGGAAGTACTGTATTCAAGGAAAACAGCAACTGTACTGGTTACTTATTTTGACACGCGAATTGGTTCTTATCACTTGCTGTTTTGTTACATATTCTAGCCAGCACTTTCTTGAGTTAACTTTTGCTTATTCCCCTCTATGATGATGATTACTTTTCTAATTTTATTTATTACTTTTTTAATTCCTTCTCGTATTATTATAACTTACTCTATCTTTCTGCCGTTTCCTTTCATCTTTTCATAATCATTCTCATAAATGTCATCACCCCATCTCATAGATGTCATCACCACATCTCATAAATGTCATCACCTCATCTCATAAATGTCATCACCTCATCTCATCTTTTTTTGTCATTTAGTCCAATATATTTGTCACCCCCTCCTCCTCATTTCTTCTTGTTGTCATCTAATCCCATTTCTTCTTTTTGTCCTCTCCATTATTTATTTTGTCACTTTATCGACCTGTCCTGTCTATTACCGTATTCTCATCCAATTGTTTAAAATCATCTCATCTTCCTTCCTGTTATCTCATATCATCTTCCTTTCTGTCATCTCATATCATCTTCCTTTCTGTTTTCTCATCTCATCTTCCTTTCTGTCATCTCATCTCATCTTCCTTTCTGTCATCTCATATCATCTTCCTTCCTGTTATCTCATATCATCTTCCTTTCTGTCATCTCATATATTCTTCCTTCCTGTTTTCTCATCTCATCTTCCTTTCTGTCATCTCATCTCACCTTCATTTCTCTCATCTCATCTCATCTTCCTTCCATATTTTTCATCTCATCTTGCTTTCTGTCATCTCACCTCATCTTCCTTTCTGTCATCTCATCTTACCTTCCTTCCTGTCATCTCACCTTCCTTTCTGTCATCTCACCTTCCTTTCTGTCATCTCACCTTCCTTTCTGTCATCTCACCATCCTTTCTGTCATCTCATTTTTCTTTCTGTCATATCATCTCATCTTTCTTTCAGTCATCTCATCTTATCTTTCGTTCTGTCATCTCATCTCATCTTCTTTTCTGTCATCTCATCTCAACTTCCTTTCTGTTAACTCATTCCATCTTCCTTTCTGTCATCTCATCTCATATTCCTTTCTGTCATCTCATCTCATATTCCTTTCTGTCATCTCATCTCATCTTTCTTTCTGTCATCTCGTCTCATCTCATCTTCATTTCTGCCATCTCATTTCGTCTTCCTTTCTATCATCTCGTCTCATCTCATCTTTCTTTCTGTCATCTCATCTCATTTCATCTTCATTATTGTCATCTCATCTTCCTTTCTGTCATCTCATCTCATCTCACCTTCCATTCTGTCATCTCATCTCATCTTCCTTTGTGTCATCTCATGTCATCTTCCTGTCTGTCATCTCATCTCACTTTCCTTTCTGTCATCTCACCTTCCTTTCTGTCATCTCATCATCCTTTCTGTCATCCCATCTCATCGTCCTTTCTATTATCTCATCTCATCTTCCTTTCTGTCGTCTCATCTCTTCTCCTTTCTGTTATATCATCTCATCTTCTTTTCTTTCATCTCATTTCATCTTTCTTTCTGACGTCTCATCCCATCTTTCTTTCTGACGTCTCATCTCATCTCATCTTCCTTTCTGTCACCTCATCTCATGTTCCTTTCTGTTTTCTCATCTCATCTTCCTTCCTCTTTTTCATCTTATCTTTCTTTCTGTCTTCTCACCTCATCTTTCTTTCTGTCATCTCATCTCATCTTCCTTGTTGTCATCTCACTTCATCTTCCTTTCTGTCATCTCATCATACCTTCCTTTTTGTCATCTCACCTTTCTTTCTGTCATCTCATCTTTCTTTCTGTCATCTGATCTTATCTTTATTTCTGTCATCTCACCTCATCTTCCTTTCTGTCATCTCATCTTATCTTTCTTTCTGTTATCTCATCTCATCATCCTTTCTGTCATCTCATCTTCCTTTCTGTCATCTCATCTCGTCTTCCTTTATGTCATCTCGTCTCATTGCATCTTCCTTTCTGTTATCTCATCTCATCTTCCTTATTGTCATCTCATCTCATCTTCCTGTCTGTCATCTAATCTCACCTTCCTTACTGTCATCTCACCTTCCTTACTATCATCTCACCTTCCTTACTGTCATCTCACCTTCCTTTCTGTCATCTCGTCATCCTTTCTGTCATCTCATCTCATCTTCCTTTCTGTCGTCTCATCTCTTCTTCCTTTCTGTTATATCATCCCATCTTCTTTTCTGTCATCTCATCTCATCTTCCTTTATGTCATCTCATCTCATCTCATCTCATCTTTCTTTGTGTCGTCTCATCTCATCTTTCTTTCTGACGTCTCATCTCATCTTTCTTTCTGAAGTCTCATCTCATCTTTCTTTCTGTCGTCTCATCTCTTCTTCCTTTCTGTCGTCTCATCTCTTCTTCCTTTCTGTCGTCTCATCTCATCTTTCTTTCTGACGTCTCATCTCATCTTTCTTTCTGAAGTCTCATCTCATCTTTCTTTCTGTCATCTCATCTCATCTTCCTTTCTGTCGTCTCATCTCTTCTTCCTTTCTGTTATATCATCCCATCTTCTTTTCTGTCATCTCATCTCATCTTCCTTTATGTCATCTCATCTCATCTCATCTTGCTTTGTGTCGTCTCATCTCATCTTTCTTTCTGAAGTCTCATCTCATCTTTCTTTCTGAAGTCTCATCTCATCTTTCTTTCTGTCGTCTCATCTCTTCTTTCGTTCTGTCGTCTCATCTCATCTTTCGTTCTGTCGTGTCATCGCATCTTTCTTTCTGTCGTCTTATCTCATCATTCTTTCTGTAATCTCATCCCATCTTTCTTTCTGTCACATAATCTCATCCTTATTTCTGTAATCTTATCTAATCTTCCTTCAAATCATCTCATCTCATTTTCTAATCTGGCCATCTAATCTTTGTGTCACCTCTTTCCATCTTTTTCCAACCATATTCAATAATTCAATCTATTTGCTCAACTCATTTCATCATCTTGAAAATCAATCCCACATTTTGACAGCACATCAGATCTTATCATCACATCCCATCTTTCCGCCAACCAATCAAATCCCAGTCTCATTCTGTACCACATTTTTGTCGCGTCATTGCAGAATCATCATGTTTTCACCCAATTCCATCAATTATTACCCCAATGCATCAATAATCACCCCATTCCATCAATAATCACCTCACTCCATCAATAATCACCCCATTTCATCAATAATCACCTCACTCCATGAATAATCACCGCACTCTATCAAAAATCACCTCACTCCATCAAAAATCACCTCACTCCATCAATAATCACCCTATTCCATCAATAATCACATCACTCCATCAATAATCACCATATTCCATAAATGATCACCTCACTACATCAATAATCACCACATTTCATCAATAATCACCACATTCCATCAATAATCACCTCATTACATCAATAATCACCCCATTCCATCAATAATCACTTCACTCAATCAATAATCACCACATTACATCAATTATCACCCCATTCGTTCAATTATCACCACATTCCATCAATTATCACCCCATTCCATCAATTATCACCCCATTCCATCAATTATCACCACATTCCATCAATTATCACCCATCCCATCAATTATCACCACATTCCATCAATTATCACCCCATTCCATCAATTATCACCCCATTCCATCAATTATCACCACATTCCATCAATTATCACCACATTCCATCAATTATCACCCCATTCCATCAATTATCACCACATTCCATCAATTATCACCACATTCCATCAATTATCACCACATTCCATCAATTATCACCACATTCCATCAATTGTCACCCCATTCCATCAATTATCACTACATTCCAACAATTATCACACCATTCCATCAATTATCACCACATTCCATCAATTGTCACCACATTCCATCAATTGTCACCCCATTCCATCAATTATCACCACATTCCATCAATTATCACCACATTCCATCAATTATCACCCCATTCCATCAATTATCACCCTATTCTATCAATTGGCACCACAATCCATCAATTATCACCACATTTCATCAATTGTCACCCCATTCCATCAATTATCACCCCATTCCATCAATTATTACCACATTCCATCAATTGTCACCCCATTCCATCAATTGTCACCCCATTCCATCATTTATCACCACATTCCATCAATTATCACCCCATTCCATCAATTATCACCACATTCGATCAATTATCACCACATTCCATCAATTATCTCCACATTCCATCAATTATCACCCATTCCATCAATTATCACCCCATTCCATCAATTATCACCACATTCCATCAATTATCACCCCATTCCATCAATTATTACCCCATTTTATGAAATCTCATCCGTTTGTCCTCCCCGTTACAACTTTCTACATTCTCCCTTACATCTCTTTATCACATCATACCCTCCTATCCCACACATTCCCACCATTCTATCCAAAGACTCCACTTTTATTATCATTAAGAATCTACCATTATAACCTCTTACGCTACTTTACATTTTGCATCTAGGGGCGGGGCACTGTTACATCACTTCCACTTCCTCTTTCCCCTGCCCGGAAATTAAATGCATCATTCATGACCTCTAACTTTAAGGGGGAAAATAATATATTCTGCATGAAATGTCGTCATAATGGTTCTTGTTTTCACAGTTTTCTGGATTCCCCGTATATTTTCGGAATTTTCCGCTTCCCAGTTCCTATCTTTTTACGTCATTTCCTCGACAGTCGAAAACACACGGGTTCTCCTTAATGATGTGCTGTGGAAAGTTCCAATTTTTTCTTCTTTTTTAAACTGTCGCTTCAAATTTGTTTAATTTTGTGATTTCATTTTTATTTTTCGTTGTAGTTTGACAGGAAACACTGCGGGCAATCATGAACAAATATATCATCACTGGCCAAATAATCGATATTATCAAATATTATATCATAAGAATTGAATATTCTAGTAGTGCGGCGCGTGTAAATGGTATGTAGGGATACCGAAATAGGGAAGTGAGTTTTCTATTTAATGTATTTCATGAAAGAAATTACCACCGACGTCCACGAAGAATATTTCAGGGTAGGTGGAAGAACGATTACCAAACTTTGTTTTGTAGATGCAGGTGAGCTAGGTGGATTTAGTGTCCATGTAGATTAGTTAGGTGGTGATGTAGATGGGTTAGGTGGTGATGTAGATGGGTTAGGTGGATTTAGTGTCCATGTAGATTAGTTAGGTGGTGATGTAGATGGGTTAGGTGGTGATGTAGATGGGTTAGGTGGTGATGTAGATGGGTTAGGTGGATTTAGTGTCCATGTAGATTAGTTAGGTGGAGATGTAGATGGGTTAGGTGGTGATGTAGATGGGTTAGGTGGAGATGTAGATGGGTTAGGTGGTGATGTAGATAGGTTAGGTGGTGATGTAGATGGGTTAGGTGGATTTAGTGTCCATGTAGATTAGTTAGGTGGTGATGTAGATTGGTTAGGTTGGTTAGTGTCCATGTAGATTAGTTAGGTGGAGATGTAGATGGGTTAGGTGGAGATGTAGATGGGTTAAGTGGTGATGTAGATGGGTTAGGTGGTGATGTAGATGGGTTAGGTGGTGATGTAGATGGGTTAGGTGGATTTAGTGTCCATGTAGATTAGTTAGGTGGTGATGTAGATGGGTTAGGTGGTGATGTAGATGGGTTAGGTGGTGATGTAGATGGGTTAGGTGGTGATGTAGATGGGTTAGGTGGATTTAGTGTCCATGTAGATTAGTTAGGTGGAGATGTAGATGGGTTAGGTGGTGATGTAGATGGGTTAGGTGGAGATGTAGATGGGTTAGGTGGTGATGTAGATAGGTTAGGTGGTGATGTAGATGGGTTAGGTGGATTTAGTGTCCATGTAGATTAGTTAGGTGGTGATGTAGATTGGTTAGGTTGGTTTAGTGTCCATGTAGATTAGTTAGGTGGAGATGTAGATGGGTTAGGTGGAGATGTAGATGGGTTAAGTGGTGATGTAGATGGGTTAGGTGGTGATGTAGATGGGTTAGGTGGTGATGTAGATGGGTTAGGTGGTGATGTAGATGGGTTAGGTGGTGATGTAGATGGGTTAGGTGGTGATGTAGATGGGTTAAGTGGTGATGTAGATGGGTTAAGTGGTGACAAATATGGGTTAGGTGGTAATGTAGATGGGTTAGGTGGTGATGTAGATAGGTTAGGTGGTGATGTAGATGGGTTAGGTGGATTTAGTGTCCATGTAGATTAGTTAGGTGGTGATGTAGATTGGTTATGTTGGTTTAGTGTCCATGTAGATTAGTTAGGTGGAGATGTAGATGGGTTAGGTGGAGATGTAGATGGGTTAAGTGGTGATGTAGATGGGTTAGGTGGTGATGTAGATGGGTTAGGCGGAGATGTAGATGGGTTAAGTGGTGATGACGATGGGTTAAGTGGTGATGTAGATGAGTTAAGTGGTGATGTAGATGGATTAAGTGGTGATGTAGATGGGTTAGGTGGTGATGTAGATGGGTTAGGTGGTGATGTAGATGGGTTAGGTGGTGATGTAGATGAGTTAAGTGGTGATGTAGATGGATTAAGTGGTGATGTAGATGGGTTAGGTGGTGATGTAGATGAGTTAAGTGGTGATGTAGATGAGTTAAGTGGTGATGTAGATGAGTTAAGTGGTGATGAAGATGAGTTAAGTGGTGATGTAGATGAGTTATTTGGTGATGTAGATGAGTTAAGTGGTGATGTAGATTAGTTAGGTGGTGATGTAGATGGGTTAGGTGGTGATGTAGATGGGTTAGGTGGTGATGTAGATGGGTTAGGTGGTGATGTAGATGGGTTAAGTGGTGATGTAGATGGATTAAGTGGTGATGTAGATGGGTTAGGTGGTGATGTAGATGGGTTAGGTGGAGATGTAGATGGGTTAGGTGGTGATGTAGATAGGTTAGGTGGTGATGTAGATGGGTTAGGTGGATTTAGTGTCCATGTAGATTAGTTAGGTGGTGATGTAGATTGGTTATGTTGGTTTAGTGTTCATGTAGATTAGTTAGGTGGAGATGTAGATGGGTTAGGTGGAGATGTAGATGGGTTAAGTGGTGATGTAGATGGGTTAGGTGGTGATGTAGATGGGTTAGGTGGTGATGTAGATGGGTTAGGTGGTGATGTAGATGGGTTAAGTGGTGATGTAGATGGGTTAGGTGGTGATGTAGATGGGTTAAGTGGTGATGTAGATGGGTTAAGTGGTGATAAATATGGGTTAGGTGGTGATGTAGATGGGTTAGGTGGTGATGTAGATGGGTTAGGTGGTGATGTAGATGGGCTAAGTGGTGATGTAGATGGGTTAGGTGGTGATGTAGATGGGTTAGGCGGAGATGTAGATGGGTTAAGTGGTGATGTAGATGGGTTAAGTGGTGATGTAGATGGATTAAGTGGTGATGTAGATGGGTTAGGTGGTGATGTAGATGGGTTAGGTGGTGATGTAGATGGGTTAGGTGGTGATGTAGATGAGTTAAGTGGTGATGTAGATGGATTAAGTGGTGATGTAGATGGGTTAGGTGGTGATGTAGATGGGTTAGGTGTTGAGGTAGATGAGTTAAGTGGTGATGTAGATGAGTTAAGTGGTGATGTAGATGAGTTAAGTGGTGATGTAGATGAGTTAAGTGGTGATGTAGATGAGTTAAGTGGTGATGTAGATGAGTTAAGTGGTGATGTAGATTGGTTAGGTGGTGATGTAGATGGGTAGGTGGTGATGTAGATGGGTTAGGTGGTGATGTAGATGGGTTAGGTGGTGATGTAGATGGGTTAGGTGGTGATGTAGATGGGTTAGGTGGTGATGTAGATGGGTTAGGTGGTGATGTAGATGAGTTAAGCGGTAATGTAGATGGTTTAGGTGGTGATGTAGATGGTTTAGGTGGTGATATGGTTTAGGTGGTGATATGGTTTAGGTGGTGATATGGTTTTGGTGGTGATGTAGATGGTTTTGGTGGTGATGTAGATGGTTTTGGTGGTGATGTAGAAGGTTTAGGTGGTGATGTAGATGGTTTAGGTGGTGATGTAGATGGTTTAGGTGGTGATGTAGATGGTTTAGGTGGTGATGTAGATGGTTTAGGTGGTGATGTAGATGGTTTAGGTGGTGATGTAGATGGTTTAGTTGGTGATGTAGATGGTTTAGTTGGTGATGTAGATTGTTTAGGTGGTGATGTAGATTGTTTAGGTGGTAATGTAGATGGGTTAACAGGATTTTCCTCCAACCGAGATGTACAACTTGCAAGACTGGTGACTATTTACTCTATTTTCTAGATATTTTATTCTCATCTACATTATCCTGCCTTCTAATTGTCCCGACCTCCTCTTGTCCCGACCTCCTCTTGTCCCGATCTCCTCTTGTCATGACCTCCTCTTGTCCCGACCTCTTGTAACATTTTTCTCCGAACCTGAATACATACTTCACGTTGTGTCCGCGAGACTGAATACATCTTGTGTAAACCCTAGACCGTGACTTGACACACACACACTGTTTATTCTATACACTTTAAATATTCTCTCTCTCTCTCTCTCTCTCTCTTTCTCAAGCACACATACACACACAATCACTGCTAGTACACACGGAAGAGGGCTAATCACACTAAAGATCGACCGAAGTAACTAGTCTATACAAATATAGACACACATGTCCAATGGGTCTGCTTCCTCAAGTCAGTCAACACGACCCTATAATTTGCCGGTTAAGACATGATGAATTCTATCATGGCCTCACATTTAATAGACATTGATACTGCCGTTTTGATCTGTCAGTAAGTAAAGTCAAATCATCATCATCATGTGCAAAATTATAAATTGTGTCTGAAATCCATTTAAATGTATCATGAAGCACATTAATAACTCATCACTTTACAGATCCAGGAACAGAGAGTCAAATGTAAATATAAGTGTGAGAATATGTTTTCCCCGTGTTTGTCATGAGGCAGGGAGCTAATGGCTGCTAGAATGGAAAGTGGACGATTAAATTCACCGGGGTTTTGTAGAGACTGCACAAAAAGAAAGAAAGTTACACATGCAATACGATTCTCAATAGGTATGACCCGGAACATATATACACGTTTTGACTGTATCTTCCGACCTTTCGAGTCGTAGTCGGCCCATAGGACATACACTCAGATACTCGTTCCCTGTTTCTTTTTAGCATTCTCAATCCTTGGAAAGATATTTTTATAAAAAATTCGCCATTTGTCTCTGTTCTGTTTAAGCATCTCGATCTCATTGAGGGAGCCGATTCTTGCTGCCTGTAGTGTGTGGCTGTATCATCATGAAGTACCGGGTCTGCTGGCGTAGGTGATCATATCTCTCCACAACTTTCGATCTTGATAGTTATTTATCATTTCTGTTGTTGACCTTCTGCCAAAGCCATTCTCTTAAGCTGTCTGGTATTTTTTTCTCTCTTCTTCCCTCTATCTCTTCGTCCCTCAATTTTTATAGTTGTTACAATATATTGCAGTTGACTCTTCTCATTACATGGCCAAAATATTATCATTGTTTCTTCGTAATACTGGAAATTAGCTCTCTTTTGCTTTGGCCTCTTTCAGATCATTTTCATTACTCTTCTTAGCTGTCCAATGTATTCTCAACATTCTTCTGTAAAACCATATTTCTACAGACTCCAGTGATTTTCTTATCTGTTGTCCTATTGGCCATGATTCACATCCATATGTTAAGACTGGCTCTACGTAACATTTAAGAACTCTTTTTCTTGTTGCTATTGTCAAAAATGGATTGCATAGTATCTTCCTCATTTTTTGGAAAGCTGCTTCTGCCTGAGCCATTCTGCATCTCGCCTTTTTTGTACATCTTCCGTCTGAGGTTAACAAAGTTCCCAAATATTTAAATTCATTTACAAAGTGGCTGTATACTCGGTAATAAAAGCCCGTTCAGAAAAAAAACAACTCATTACATGTGGTTGAAATGCCACAACTATCTGAAAACGACAGCTATCGAGCCATTGGTATGTTGGAGACCGGAATGAGCTCGCGGGCCATTGCCAGAAGGATGAATTGCCATCTTGCCACCACGTACATTGTACGTCTGAATCAACGTTACCGAACCACTGGCAGTAACCGTGATAGACTTCGTAGTGGCCAACCACGAGTTACTGCCCCTGCGCAAGATCGTCATATTGTGCTGAGTCACCTAAGGAATTGTTTTTTTTTTTTCCGGCAAGTCAAACAGAAAGAACAACAATAGTGGGTAGACGTGGACAAGTTAAATAGCAAGAACAATAGTGGGTAGACGTTGACAAGTTAAACAGCAAGATCAATAGTGGGTAGACGTTGACAAGTTAAACAGCAAGACAATAGTGGGTAGACGTTGACAAGTTAAACAGCAAGATCAATAGTGGGTAGACGTTGACAAGTCAAACAGAAAGAACAACAATAGTGGGTAGACGTTGACAAGTTGAACAGCAAGAACAATAGTGGGTAGACGTTGACAAGTTAAACAGCAAGATCAATAGTGGGTAGACGTTGACAAGTTAAACAGCAAGACAATAGTGGGTAAACGTTGACAAGTTAAACAGCAAGATCAATAGTGGGTAGACGTTGACAAGTTAAACAGCAAGACAATAGTGGGTAGACGTTGACAAGTTAAACAACTAGACAATAGTGGGTAAACGTTGACAAGTTAAACAGCAAGAACTATAGTGGGTAGACGTGGACAAGTTAAACAGCAAGAACAATAGTGGGTAGACGTTGACATGTTAAACAGCAGGAACAATAGTTGGTAGACGTTGACAAGTTAAACAGCAAGAACAACAATAGTGGGTAGACGTTGACAAGTTAAACAGCAAGAACAATAGTTGGTAGACGTTGACAAGTTAAACAGCAAGAACAACAGTAGTGGGTAGACGTTGACAAGTTAAACAGCAAGAACAATAGTGGGTAAACGTTGACAAGTTATACAGCAAGAACAATAGCGGGTAGTCGTTGACAAGTTAAACAGCAAGATCAATAGTGGGTAGACGTTGACAAGTTAAACAGCAAGAACAATAGTGGGTAGACGTTGACAAGTTAAACAGCAAGATAATAGTGGGTAGACGTTGACAAGTTAAACAGCAAGATAAATAGTGGGTAGACGTTGACAAGTTAAGCAGCAAGACAATAGTGGGTAAACGTTGACAAATGAAAGAGCAAGATCAATAGTGGGTAGACGTTGACAAGTTAAACAGCAAGAACAATAGTGGGTAGACGTTGACAAGTTAAACAGCAAGAACAATAGTTTGTAGACGTTGACAAGTTAAACAGCAAGACAATAGTGGGTAAACGTTGACAAGTTAAACAGCAAGATCAATGGTGGGTAGACGTGGACAAGTTAAACAGCAAGAACAATAGTGGGTAGACGTTGACATGTTAAACAGCAAGAACAATAGTTGGTATACTTTGACATGTTAAACAGCAAGAACAATAGTGGGTAGACGTTGACAAGTTTCTCGAATGACGGTCATATAACGACTCAGAGATAGAGGTCTTACTGCAAGACGACCTTATGTTGGATCAAACTTGACCCACATGCATCGTTAGTACCGCCTACAATGAGCAGAGCAGAATGTATGAGGGACTAGACTACAGTGGACAGAGCGACATGTCAGATAGACTAGACTAAAGTAGGCAGAGTGACATGCAGATAGACTAGACTACAGTGGACAGAACAATATGTCGGATGGACTAGATTATAGTGGATAGAGTATAGAGCAAAATGTCAGATGGACTAGACTACAGTGGACAGAGCAACATGTCAGATGGACTAGACTACAGTGGACAGAGCAACATGTCAGATGAACTAGACTACAGTAGACAGAGCAACATGTGAGATGAACTAGACTACAGTGGACAGTGCAACTTGTCAGACGGACTAAACTACAGTGGACAGAGCAACATGTGAGATGAACTAGGCTACAGTGGACAGAGCAAAATGTCAGATGGACTAGACTACAGTGGACAGAGCAACATGTCAGATGGACTAGACTACAGTAAACAGAGCATCATGTCAGATGGACTAGACTACAGTGGACAGAGCAACATGTCAGATGGACTCGATTACAGTGGACAGAGCAACATGTCAGATGGACTAGACTACAGTGGACAGCGAAACATGTCAGATGGACTAGACTACAGTGGACAGAGCAACAAGTCAAATGGCCTAGACTCCAGTGGACAGAGCAACAAGTCAAATGGCCTAGACTCCAGTGGACAGAGCAACAAGTCAGATGGCCTAGACTCCAGTGGACAGAGCAACAAGTCAGATGGACTAGACTCCAGTGGACAGAGCAACAAGTCAGATGGCCTAGACTCCAGTAAACAGAGCAACAAGTCAGATGGACTAGACTACAGTAAACAGAGCAACATGTCAGATGGACTAGACTACAGTGGACAGAGCAACATGTCAGATGGACTAGACTACAGTAAACAGAGCAACATGTCAGATGGACTAGACTACAGTGGACAGAGCAACATGTCAGATGGACTTGATTACAGTGGACAGAGCAACATGTCAGATGGACTAGACTACAGTGGACAGAGCAACATGTCAGATGGCCTAGACTCCAGTGGACAGAGCAACATGTCAGATGGCCTAGACTACAGTGGACAGAGCAAACATGTCAGATGCCTAGACTACAGTGGACAGAGCAACATGTCAGATGGCCTAGACTCCAGTGGACAGAGCAACATGTCAGATGGCCTAGACTACAGTGGACAGAGCAACATGTCAGATGGACTAGACTACAGTGGACAGAGCAACATGTCAGATGGACTAGACTACAGTGGACAGAGCAACATGTCAGATGGACTAGACTACAGTGGACAGAGCAACATGTCAGATAGACTAGATTACTGTAAAATGCTGTCCTATTCACAGACGAGAACATATTCAACATATCCTATTCTGATGGACGTATGCGGATTTTTGCAACGGTATGTGGTAAACACTTATATTTACATTTGACACTTCCTGGATCTGTCAAGTGACGCGTTATATTTTCTCCAGTATATATGTAAACTTTCTTCTTCTGCAGTCAGCCATTAAGTGGGCATGGATGCGTTGCGTCTCCAGTTTTTAGCAAGACGCAATATTTGCGCCTTTCGATCCGACTTATGCGTCTTTGACATTTGTACGTTTTTAACTAGTTAAGTAATCGCAATTTGGCCTACTCTTTTCTATTTTTTAGAAGCCAACGGTTCTTTAACGTGCACAGAATGCACACATGAGCTCCTGCTTTTGGCCGTTATTTGAGAAGGCTTAGATATTGGACTGAACTACCCAGGGACCGTGTGTGGGTAACGCCACGAAGAGATCACGGATTGTATCTTTACGGCATGTTCCCATTACTGAGATCTGCAAGGGGAGGGGGGACACTTATAGAACCGGTAAATAAAGGACGCAAAGTGTTCGGGTATGGGTTTTTATTTCACCCCCGAAAGAAAAATATTTTGACCGTACCAGGATTCGAACCCACGTTCTCCTGGTTTAGAGCCCGACAAGTTATCGATTCCGCCACCCACTCTTCATCACGGATTTAATAAGAGAAAAAAAAAGTTCTCCCACCACCTATGACGGTGTTCAAACCTCGAACGTTCATGTCAAAAGGCTGACACATTACTTCTACACCACCCAGCGTCATTCCTCAAACATGACAAGAAAAGAAAAGATGCAAAAACGAAGACACAGCAAAAGCACCAACGTCAGTATCTTGTACTACATCTGTCCTGTATGTGGGTGTGACTGCCGTTCTAGACTAGGCCATAATCAAACGCGTTTCCCTCTTGAGCGATTCACTTTGATACATTGAGCAACCGAGGTAGAACATTTTTTTTTACAATTCAAATCAATTCTTACCATTTATTTCTCATCCACGTTTGTCAACTCGTATAGTCTCTATTATTATTGGTGCGTAAATATTTTTTATTGGACTTCCCGGTCAATATTGTGGAAAGGCTGCAAGGAACCATTCATGCACCGTCTGAAAAGTGTTTCTTGTTGCAGTTTCCTCATATTTCAAGTCCGGCTTGCGTACTGAGTTTTGTGCTCTGTGCACACCGTGAGCTGTGTTTTTCATCCGGATCGTGTTTCGATATTCCGATTTCTTACGATGAATAATGACGTCGTTCAGTTGCGTTCACTTTCGGTGCTGATACGCCTTATGTCTTTTGATGTATGCTGTGTTTGCTATGATAGGGACTGCAGCTGCCTTTCTTTGTTTGTATATTCGCTGAGATGTTAATTCGGACGATTCCACTGCCACGAGTGGTTAAGCTATTATGGATTTTCATTTGTTTGCAGTGATACCGGGTCCTTCCAATAGCTTTAACTATAACTAATTTTATAGATTGTGGGTTATTTATTTCTGTCTAGTCTTGTCTCTTTTAACTATGTTTTGTCTGTTTTTGATTGTTTTCTGTTCACATTATCAAGTTTTCATTGTGCTTTTTTTTTAAAATTTGACTAGTTTTTTAAAATTATGTCCTAATAAGTTTTATCTAGATTTATTTGTTTTGTTCACGTTAATTTAGTTTTGATTGTGCATTTTTTGCATTTATCTAGTTTTGTGTATTATTCGCGTTTATCTAGTTTTGATTGTGCATTATTCATTAATTTTTTTAGTTTTAGAACGTTCCAGCTTTATTTGTCGAACTGACTTTAAGTTGTTAGGAAGAGGTGGGGTCTTTGTGTGTAGGTGAATGAGTAAATGAGTGAGTGAATGACTGTGTAAGTGAACGAGTGAATAAGTGAATGAATGAATAACTGTAAATGAATGAATGAGTGAATGAATGACTGTGTAAATGAACGAGCGTATGAATGAATGAATAACTAAGTAAATGAAAGAGTACATGAAAGAGTAAATGAAAGAGTAAATGAAAGAGTGAGTGAATAAGTGAATACATGAATGACTGAATGAATGAGTGAATGAGCGAGAAAATGAGTGAGTGAATGAGTGAGTGAGTGAGTGAATGAGTGAGTGAGTGAATGAGTGAGTGAATGAGTGAGTGAATGAACGAGTGAATGAGTGAATGATCGAATTAGTTCATATACCTTTTTATCGCAAATCATGAGCTGGAAAGTTCACTTTTCCGTGTTATCTCACGAACTAAGAATCATCTACTTTCTGTTATCCTTCTACTGTTGCATTGAAGCGTGGCAAGAGAATTGTAAGTAAAGTAAAGGTTACCTTCACGCCTTGCTAGGCGTGTGAGGAATATGGTGTTAGTGACAATATTTTTGTATAAGTAAAAATGTAAAGAGCCCTGTCACGCCAAGTGGCGTATAGGGAATATGGTGTTAGTGACAATAAATTTTACAGACTTTCAGCACATAATTTTTGGGGTAATGTGGTCGGTATTACGCCCGTGCCGCTTTACTTTCCCAGAAAAAAATCCGGTACCCATTTAAGGCTGGGTGAACCCGGAAGCCATCGGTTGGGATCGAACCTATATCTTGTCCTTTGTAGTCCAGTTCACTAACTACTGAGCTATCGCGGCTCCCATATTTTTCTATAACCGCAGCACATTCGTGGGTGATGTGGTCGGTATCACGCCAGGCCGCCTTATTTCCCAGAAGGATCTCAGGTACCCATTTTTAGAGGCTTGGTGAACGCCGGAGCCTTGTCATTCCAAAAAAATTCTGCTTCTTATGGGGATCGAACCTGGACCCTTCTGGTCAGGAAGTGAGCCCGCTAACCACTCAACCACCGAGAAATGGGCCATGTATAATATAATCTAATGGCTATAGATAGTGAATCACCTGTTCCTGCTGTCGTGCCTCTTTTAGATGTAGCATTCTTCTCGGTCGTACTTGCAAGCGACTTAAATAGAATTTTTTTTGTTCTTGCATGTGACTTTTATTCCCTCTGTCCATCTTCCTCTTGCTCTCTGTTCTGATGCTTTAAGACAGAACACTTCTGTTATTGTTTAGTCTGGTTTCATACTTACCGAAGGTCTGACCCATTTTATTTGTTGCTTGTATATTTGTATATTTATATATATTTGGTTATTTGGTTATGGAAAGCCCCGGTATCACAGCAAACGAATTTAAATCCATAATTGCTCAACCGCCCGTGCCAGTGGAATCATACGAATTACTAACTCATTTCCCAAACAAAGAAAGGTAGCTGTAGCCCCCATCATAGCAGTCTCAGCACACGCCAAAAGACATAAGGCGAAACAGCACAGAAAGTGAACACGGCCAACTGTTCCCTGTCATACGACATCAGCATTCATCGTAAACAATTGGAATGAAGAACATGATCAAAACGGATGAAACACACAGCTCACGGTGTGCACAGAGCACTTAACTCAGTAGCTCCTGCAACAAGATATATATAAATATATTACGAGCACTGTTTATTTTCAGGTGTCCGGTTAGCGCAATCGATAGGCGGTTGGCTTACCACGGCAACAGCCGGGGTTCGTACCCTGGCGAGGACACCTGGGTTTTACTAATTCCCTAAAAATTAGTGGGAGCCGCGATAGCTCAGTGGTTAGTGAACTGGACTACTAAGGACAAGGGGTAGGGTTCGATCCCAACCGACGGCTCCGGGTTCACCCAGCCTTAAATGGGTACCGGATTTTTTCTGGGAAAGTAAAGCAGCACGGGCGTAATACCGACCACATTACCCCAAAAATCATGTTCTGAAGGTCTGTAAAATATAGGGTCACTAACACCATATTTCTCTATACGCCACTTGGCGTGACAGGGGGTACTTTACTTTACTTTTTTTACTGTTTATTTTCAGATTCTTCTCTCATTTTCACATTGGATATTTCATTTATCTTTGTGTTGTTTGTTAACTTTCTCAAGCCCCCATTCACAAACTGTAAGCAACCCCGTACAATATCAGTTGAAAGAATTAACAGGTTATAGAAGATACAAGACACTTTCTTTCGTAAATGCTACATAACTTTCAGGGCTGTAATTAAAATACAAATGAAAAGACGATTAGAGGCCACAGAGATGGGATTTCTCAAAAGAATGTTGAAAGTTCACTGGACAGCTAAAAAGACCAATGAGGAAGTTCTCAAAGAGGCCAACACTAAAAGGGAGCTACTAAAAAACATCAGAAAGAAACAATCAACATTTTTTGGGCACATCATGAGAAGAGGAAAGTTGGAATACTTGATTACAACTGGTAAAATAAAAGGAAAGAGAGATCGCGGACGACAAAGAGAGAAAATACTGGATAGCTTGGTGTTATGGCATGGAAAACAGTCAACAACAGAACTGATACGATGCACTGAAGATTGAAGGGAGCCGCGATAGCTCAGTGGTTAGTGAACTGGACAACGAAGGACGAGAGGTAGGGTTCGATCCCAAACGACGGCTTCACCCATCCTCGGACGTAACACCGACCACATTACCCCAAAAATCATGTGCCGAAGGTCCGTAAAATTTATGGTCACTAACACCATATTCCCTAAACGCCACTTAGCGTGACGGGGGTACTTAACTTTTTTTTATATACTGTAGATAGAAGATTGTGGAAGGACACGATCGACTACGGCAACCGGTATGGCACATGATAATGATGAATTAAAATATCACTTTGATATTAAAACAAACAGCCGTGCCATATATATTCCTTTATTGTCAATTGTGGTCGATATCTGTTGTACGACGAGATGTTGTGGAAGCTGGGCCATAGACAGACCTTTGACAGCCGTTGGTCTAGGAAATGTTGATTGTTGTTTGTTATCATAACCAACGTGTTGTTCTGTTGATGAAAGATAAGAATGGACGCCCAGTAGAGGTTGATCAATGCAACGATCAATGCAAAGAATGGGTGAAATGATCGATATGGGATTACGGTAAGTGATCGATATTGGAAAATTTGGAATAAATGACATGGGAATATATGAATCGATCAATCGGTGAATACCTGCAGTGAGCTATGGTAGAATAGGCGGAAGGGGGGGGGGGAATGTTTACGATCGATATCGGATTCAGGTGGAACGTTCGTTTGAGAGTAAGTGGAAAGATCAGTTGGGGAATAAGTGGAAAGATCAGTTGGGGAATAAGTGGAAAGATCAGTTGGGGAATAAGTGGAAAGATCAGTTGGGGAATAAGTGGAAAGATCAGTTGGGGAATAAGTGGAAATATCAGTTGGGGAATAAGTGGAAAGATCAGTTGGGGAATAAGTGGAAAGATCAGTTGGGTATAAGTGGAAAGATCAGTTGAGGAATATTTGGAAAGATCAGTTGGGGAATAAGTGGAAATATCAGTTGGGAAATAAGTGGAAAGATCAGTCGGGGAATAAGTGGAACGATCAGTTGGGGAATAAGTGGAAAGATCAGTTGGGGAATAAGTGGAAAGATCAGTTGGTGAATAAGTGGATAGATCAGTTAGGGAATAAGTGGAAGATCAGTTGGGAAATAAGTGGAAAGATCAGTCAGGGAATAAGTGGAAGGATCAATCGAGGAATAAGTGGAAGGATTAGTCATAAGTGAAAATAATCAGAGCATAAGTGGAACAACAAAATGGGACATAAATTAAATCGATTGAGACATAAGATATAGAATGGACTGAGACTCACGGGAAATAATCAATTTAGGTATAAGTGGGATAATCAATTGGGACAGAGGCGGAATCAACTGGGACAGAGGCGGAACAATCAAATGGGACATGTGGAAAGATCATTTGGAACATATAATATAATTTAAGACTTTGGTGGTATTGATATTGTTATTGTTATGGAAGGCCCCGGGTACCACTACAAACGAATTAAAATCCATAATAGCTCAACCGCCCGTGCCAGTGGAATCATCCGAATTACTAACTCATTTCCCAAACATAGAAAGGTAGCTGTATCATCACAGCAGTCTCAGCCCACGCCAAAAGACATAAGTCGAAATCGCACAGAAAGTGAACACAGCCAACTGTTCCTTGTCATACGATATCATCCTAAACAATCGGAATATCGAAACACGATCAAAACGGATGAAGCACAACTCACGGTGTGCACAGAGCACTTAATTCAGTAGCTCCTGCAACAAGCCGGACTTGGAATATGAGGAAACTGCAAAAAGCCGGACCTGGAATATGAGGAAACTGCAACAAGCCGGATCTGGAATATGAGGAAATTGCAATAAGGAACACTTGGTGGTAATATCAATGAACACAAAAAATTCCCTGGTATTGATTTGAGAAATTTGTTGGGCTTTGATTAGAAAAATGTTCTCTGGTCTTAATTAGAGAAATTTGTGGGCCGTTGATTAGAAAATTGTTCTCTGGTCTTAATTAGAGAAATTTGTGGGCCGTTGATTAGAAAATTGTTGTCTGGTCTTAATTAGAGAAATTTGTGGGGCTTTGATTAGAAAAATGTTCTCTGGTCTTAATTAGATAAATTTGTGGGGCTTTGATTAGAAAATGTTCTCTGGTCTTAATTAGAGCAATTTCTGGGCCGTTGATTAGAAAATGTTCTCTGGTCTTAATTAGAGAAATTTGTGGGACTTTGATTAGAAAAAATGTTCTCTGGTCTTAATTAGAGAAATGTGTAGGCCGTTGATTAGAAAAATGTTCCCTGGTCTTAATTATAGAAATGTGTGGGGCTTTGATAAGAAAAATGTCATCTGGTCTTAATTAGAAAAATGTGTGGGGCTTTGATTAGAAAAAATGTTCTCTGGTCTTAATTAGAGAAATTTGTGGGGCTTTGATTAGAAAAATGTTATCTGGTCTTAATTAGAGAAATATGTGGGGCTTTGATTAGAAAAATGTTCTCTGGTCTTAATTAGAGAAATATGTGGGCTTTGATTAAAAAAATGTTCTCTGGTCTTAATTAGAGAAATATGTGGGGCATTGATTAGAAAAATGTTCTCTTGTCTTAATTAGAGAAATGTGTGGGGCTTTGATTAGAAAAATGCTATATGGTCTTAATTAGAGAAATGTGTGGGGCTTTGATTAGAAAAATGATCTCTGGTCTTAATTAGAGAAATTTGTGGGGCTTTGATTAGAAAAATGTTCTCTGGTCTTAATAGAGAAATATGTGGGGCTTCGATTAGAAAAATGTTCTCTGGTATTAATTAGAGAACTATGTGAGGCTTTGATTAGAAAAATATTCTCTGGTCTTAATTAGAGAAATATGTGGGGCTTTGATTAGAAAAATGTTCTCTGGTCTTAATTAGAGAAATATGTTGGGCTTTGATTAGAAAAAAATGTTATCTGGTCTTAATTAGAGAAATATGTGGGGCTTTGATTAGAAAAATGTTCTCTGGTCTTAATTAGAGAAATATGTGGGGCTTCGATTAGAAAAATGTTCTCTGGTCTTAATTAGAGAAATGTGTGGGGCTTTGATTAGAAAAATGATCTCTGGTCTTAATTAGAGAAATTTGTGGGGCTTTGATTAGAAAAAATGTTCTCTGGTCTTAATTAGAGAAATATGTTGGGCTTTGATTAGAAAAAAATGTTATCTGGTCTTAATTAGAGAAATATGTGGGGCTTTGATTAGAAAAATGTTCTCTGGTCTTAATTAGAGAAATATGTGGGGCTTTGATTAGAAAAAATGTTCTCTGGTCTTAATTAGAGAAATTTGTGGTGCGTTGATTAGAAAAATGTTCTCTGGTCTTAATTAGAGAAATTTGTGGGGCTTTGATTAGAAAAATGTTCTCTGGTCTTAATTAGAGAAATATGTGGGGCTTTGATTAGAAAAAATGTTCTCTGGTCTTAATTAGAGAAATTTGTGGTGCGTTGATTAGAAAAATGTTCTCTGGTCTTAATTAGAGAAATATGTGGGGCTTCGATTAGAAAAATGGTATCTGGTCTTAATTAGAGAAATGTGTGGGGCTTTGATTAGAAAAATGCTATCTGGTCTTAACTAGAGAAATGTGTGGGGCTTTGATAAGAAAAATGTCATCTGGTCTTAATTAGAAAAATGTGTGGGGCTTTGATTAGAAAAAATGTTCTCTGGTCTTAATTAGAGAAATTTGTGGGGCTTTGATTAGAAAAATGTTATCTGGTCTTAATTAGAGAAATATGTGGGGCTTTGATTAGAAAAATGTTCTCTGGTCTTAATTAGAGAAATATGTGGGGCTTTGATTAAAAAAATGTTCTCTGGTCTTAATTAGAGAAATATGTGGGGCATTGATTAGAAAAATGTTCTCTGGTCTTAATTAGAGAAATGTGTGGGGCTTTGATTAGAAAAATGCTATCTGGTCTTAATTAGAGAAATGTGTGGGGCTTTGATTAGAAAAATGATCTCTGGTCTTAATTAGAGAAATTTGTGGGGCTTTGATTAGAAAAATGTTCTCTGGTCTTAATTAGAGAAATATGTGGGGCTTCGATTAGAAAAATGTTCTCTGGTCTTAATTAGAGAACTATGTGAGGCTTTGATTAGAAAAATATTCTCTGGTCTTAATTAGAGAAATATGTGGGGCTTTGATTAGAAAAATGTTCTCTGGTCTTAATTAGAGAAATATGTTGGGCTTTGATTAGAAAAAAATGTTATCTGGTCTTAATTAGAGAAATATGTGGGGCTTTGATTAGAAAAATGTTCTCTGGTCTTAATTAGAGAAATATGTGGGGCTTCGATTAGAAAAATGTTCTCTGGTCTTAATTAGAGAAATGTGTGGGGCTTTGATTAGAAAAAATGCTATCTGGTCTTAACTAGAGAAATGTGTGGGGCTTTGATTAGAAAAATGATCTCTGGTCTTAATTAGAGAAATTTGTGGGCTTTGATTAGAAAAATGTTCTCTGGTCTTAATTAGAGAAATATGTGGGGCTTCGATTAGAAAAATGTTCTCTGGTCTTAATTAGAGAAATATGTGGGGCTTTGATTAGAAAAATGTTATCTGGTCTTAATTAGAGAAATATGTGGGGCTTTGATTAGAAAAATGTTATCTGGTCTTAATTAGAGAAATATGTGGGGCTTTGATTAGAAAAAATGTTCTCTGGTCTTAATTAGAGAAATTTGTGGTGCGTTGATTAGAAAAATGTTCTCTGGTCTTAATTAGAGAAATATGTGGGGCTTCGATTAGAAAAATGTTTTCTGGTCTTAATTAGAGAAATGTGTGGGGCTTTGATTAGAAAAATGCTATCTGGTCTTAACTAGAGAAATGTGTGGGGCTTTGATTAGAAAAATGATCTCTGGTCTTAATTAGAGAAATTTGTGGGGCTTTGATTAGAAAAATGTTCTCTGGTCTTAATTAGAGAAATATGTGGGGCTTCGATTAGAAAAATGTTCTCTGGTCTTAATTAGAGAACTATGTGAGGCTTTGATTAGAAAAATGTTCTCTGGTCTTAATTAGAGAAATATGTGGGGCTTTGATTAGAAAAATGTTCTCTGGTCTTAATTAGAGAAATATGTTGGGCTTTGATTAGAAAAAAATGTTATCTGGTCTTAATTAGAGAAATATGTGGGGCTTTGATTAGAAAAATGTTCTCTGGTATTAATTAGAGAAATTTGTGGGGCTTTGATTAGAAAAATGTTATCTGGTCTTAATTAGAGAAATATGTGGGGCTTTGATTAGAAAAATGTTATCTGGTCTTAATTAGAGAAATATGTGGGGCTTTGATTAGAAAAATGTTCTCTGGTCTTAATTAGAGAAATTTGTGGTGCGTTGATTAGAAAAATGTTCTCTGGTCTTAATTAGAGAAATATGTGGGGCTTCGATTAGAAAAATGTTCTCTGGTCTTAATTAGAGAAATGTGTGGGGCTTTGATTAGAAAAATGCTATCTGGTCTTAACTAGAGAAATGTGTGGGGCTTTGATTAGAAAAATGATCTCTGGTCTTAATTAGAGAAATTTGTGGGGCTTTGATTAGAAAAATGTTCTCTGGTCTTAATTAGAGCAATTTATGTGGCTTTGATTTAGAACCTTTTTTTCTGGTATTGATGATATAAATTTGTGAGATATATATTAAAGTAGACTTGTTATAATTAACGTGTAATGTTGCTGGAGAATTATTTGTCTATTTTGTGAAAGAACTGTGTCCCGGAAAGTTGTTCAAGAACATGGTAAAAAGGTAGTTTTCACAAACACGTGACTACCCGCGCAAATTGATAACCCCGATCTGATAACTGCTGTATCTCATTAATGAAGCTGTTGTTGACGTAATGATTAGTTCGCAGTGCATCCACACACATTATACACACAAACATAATTGTCATGATAGCGCCATTATAACGATAGTGCAGCACGGGCGTTCACAGCGCTATTACTGTAAAACCTTGCTTAATTAAAATAAATAAGTGTCAGTGTGAACAATGAAAAATGCGACAAGTTTAGCCGCAACAAATTGCTGTTGCAGCAAAACTGGTAAACCTGAGCTGCACATCTCCACGCATGATCAATAAACGCAAAGATAAATTCAAAATCATAAATTATTTGGCATAATTATTTTACTCTATCATCATCATCAAGTACCGGACCTGCTGGCGTACATGATCATGTCTCTCCACAACTTTCAATTATTTATCATTTCTGTTCTTGACCTTCTGCCAAGCTATTCTGTTAAGCTGTCTGGTATCTTTTCTCTTTGCTTCCCTCTCTCTCCTCGTCCCTCAATTTTCCCAGTTGTTACAATATATTCCAGTTGCTCTCTTCTCATTACATGGCCAAAAAAAATGATGATTGTTTCTTCCTATTATTGCAAATTAGCTCTCTTTTTGCGTTGGCCTCTTTCAGAACGTTTTCATTACTCTTCTTAGCTGTCCATGGCATTGTCAACATTCTTATTTTACTCTATAAATATTACAAAACACGAGAACTTATTTTTTGTTATTATCTTATTTTATGTTACATTTTTTCTTACTTTTTTACATGTTAATCTTACTTTCTTACTTGTTGATCTTTCTTTTTTACATGTTGATCTTACTTTCTTACTTGTTGATCTTTCTTTTTTACACGTTGATCTTACTTTCTTACTTGTTGATCTTACTTTTTTACATGTTGATCTTACTTTCTTACTTGTTGATCTTACTTTTTTACATGTTGATCTTACTTTCTTACTTGTTGATCTTACTTTTTTACATGTTGATCTTATTTTTTACTTCTTGATCTTACTTTTTTACATGTTGATCTTACTTTTTTACATGTTTATCTTACTTTCTTACTTGTTGATCTTACTTTCTTACTTGTTGATCTTACTTTCTTACTTGTTGATCTTACTTTCTTACTTGTTGATCTTACTTTTTTACTTGTTGATCTTACTTTCTTACTTGTTGATCTTACTTTTTTACACGTTGATCTTACTTTCTTACTTGTTGATCTTACTTATTTACACGTTGATCTTACTTTCTTACTTGTTGATCTTACTTTTTTACACGTTGATCTTACTTTCTTACATGTTGATCTTATTTTCTTTCATGTTGATCTTACTTTCTTTCATGTTGATCTTACTTTCTTATATGTTGATCTTACTTTCTTACATGTTGATCTTAATTTCTTACTTGTTGATCTTAATTTCTTACTTGTTGATCTTACTTTCTTACTTGTTGATCTTACTTTCTTACACGTTGATCTTACTTTCTTACATGTTGATCTTACTTCTTGTTGCATTTTTATCCTATTTCTGTAACATTTTGATCTTTTTTTTTTCTGTTGCAAATTGATTTTGCCGTACATTAATCTCTATTTCTGATATAAATTGGTCTTACTGTGATAATACTTTATCTCACTTTCTGCTAGAAATTAATCTTATTTTCTGTTTAAATTGTGTATTTATTTTAATTTAAATATTGACCTTCCCTTTTAACTGCAAATTGATGCTATTAGAGCTCTCGTTCTGCAGCTCCGCGTACTCCTTCCCCTTGATTCTTTCCACTTCCTAGTATTGCATTTTTTGTTAAAAGAGAGAAAACAGCCCCCGATACTCTGTGATAACATTTAGTGTATGAGCAGTTACCTTTTCAATACAAAGTCGGCGCTCCAATTTACTCTGAAGTTCCTGTACAATTAATATTCCTGTGATACTTTCATCATCATTTCAGGGCGATTTCTCCTTTGCTACGCCACTAGAACAAACAGCAGCATACAAGACTCGCTCGATTAAACAGCAGCAATTGATTGGTTGATTGATTTACTTAATTTGCATATATATATATATATTTCTACTACTTCCCTTCTCTGTTTTATGTGGTCTCCTGGGATTCTGTTGTTGGAAATTGTCAGCCATGATAAATGAGAAAAATGCAGAGGCGGAGACAAAGTCTGATAATGTGTGTGGTATTTTTCTAGTGAATGACGGGAGGTTATCGTGTTACGTTAGGAGATAAGGGCATTTCTCACATTGAAACTACCGTGCTAGCAAGTTGAGACTACAGAAATAATACATAGAACATCTTAAAGGATATTGCAATACAGATAATCAATTATCTATCTATCTATCTATCTATCTATCTATCTATCTATCTATCTATCTATCTATCTATCTATCTATCTATCTATCTATCTATCTATCTATCTATCTATCTATCTATCTATCTATCTATCTGTCTGTCTGTCTGTCTGTCTGTCTGTCTGTCTGTCTGTCTGTCTGTCTGCCTGCCTGCCTGCCTGCCTGCCTGCCTGCCTGCCTGCCTGCCTGCCTGCCTGCCTGCCTGCCTGCCTGCCTGCCTGCCTGCCTGTCTGTCTGTCTGTCTGTCTGTCTGTCTGCCTGCCTGTCTGCCTGTCTAACTACATACGTCTGTCCGTCCGTCCGTCCGTCCGAAGAAGGCACATTGCATACAGATACTAGACTTTCTTTGTCCGACGATCTTTGCTATTAAGTGTCAGACTTTGCTTTTAAGTGTCAGACTTTGCTATTAAGTGTCAGACTTTCCCCAGGACCCGCATTATGCCTCTACCTACGTCTCTCTTCTGGGCGAGCCTCTCGACCTCAGTAAGGAAGCTGATCCCTGTTGTGTTTACTTATCGCCTCAGTATTCTTTATGTCGCTTTCTCTATGTCGCTTTCTCTAGGTCGCTTTCTTGTTCATTTGTCCTGTGGACCCCATTTGATTGTTTGCTTTGATATTTTTATTGTATCTCTCGGAATTTGACCGTCACATACCCGCACTCTTTTATTGATTATGGATGATATTCTTGAATTCATGGGCATGTTTTATTTCTGTACTTGTCTTGAATTCATGGGCATGTTTTATTTCTGTACTTGTCTTGAATTCATGGGCATGTTTTATTTCTGTACTTGTCTTGAATTCATGGGCATGTTTTATTTCTGTACTTGTCTTGAATTCATGGGCATGTTTTATTTCTGTACTTGTCTTGAATTCATGGGCATGTTTTATTTCTGTACTTGTCTTGAATTCATGGGCATGTTTTATTTCTGTACTTGTCTTGAATTCATGGGCATGTTTTATTTCTGTACTTGTCTTGAATTCATGGGCATGTTTTATTTCTGTACTTGTCTTGAATTCATGGGCATGTTTTATTTCTGTACTTGTCTTGAATTCATGGGCATGTTTTATTTCTGTACTTGTCTTGAATTCATGGGCATGTTTTATTTCTGTACTTGTCTTGAATTCATGGGCATGTTTTATTTCTGTACTTGTCTTGAATTCACTTCATGAGGTACGAAATAAAGGTCAAGGTAAAGTACGAGACTTGAACCGGCGTCTTACCACACGAGTCTCCACCCATATGTGCTCGGCCGCCTATCCAGAAATGTTCGGAGATTTCTGGATAGTGTCGCCTCAAGCATCGAAACTCACGATGCGAGGCGACATTCCTCACCTTGCCAGGGTAATACCCTGGTACCCATTTCTGCCAACGGCTGGGTCGACCGTGGGGGTATTTTTCTTTTCCAATCACGAGCACAACTCACACTGCTCCCAGCGGGAATCGAACACGGGTTGTCCGAACGTCGGTAGTCCAGTCGGGTGGTTTTCCCAACTAGGCTACCAGGAACGAAATGTTTTCCTGAAGCATTTGTTTCTCAATGCCTCTAATCTACTTTATTTCTTACTATAAATTGTAAACTAAAAATATTTAACACATTTGATAAAACAGAACACAGCAACACTAAAGAAACGAGCAAAACAATCCATTTATAACGACGATATCCTTTTTATCAGATCTACTGCCTGTTTACAACGAAAGAAGCTGCATTTTTAGGATAGTAACATGTTGGTTGGAAGAATGTTGAAAGTTCCCTGGACAGATAAAAAGACCAACGAGGAAGTTCTCAAAGAGGCCAACACAAATAGGGAGCTCTTTAAAAACATCAGAAAGAAGCAATCAACATTTTTCGGGCACATCATGAGAAGAGGAAAGTTGGAACACTTGGTTACAACTGGCAAAATAAAAGGAAAGAGAGATCGCGGACGACAAAGAGAAAAAATACTGGATAGCTTGGTGTCATGGCATGGAAAACAGTCAACAACAGAACTGATACGATGTACTGTGGATAGAAGATTGTGGAGGGACATGATCACCTACGCAAATCGGTATGGCACATGATGATGATAAACATGTTGGTTGTAAAAATTGGTCTATCTGTCTAAGGGTAGGGTCTATCAGTTCTATTGTTGACTGTTTTCTATGCCATGACACCAAGCTATCCAGTATTTTCTCTCATTGTCGTCCGCGATCTCTCTTTCCTTTTATTTTGCCAGTTGTAACCAAGTATTCCAACTTTCCTCTTCTCATGATGTGTCCAAAAAATGTTGATTGTTTCTTTCTGATGTTTTTTAGGAGCTGCCATTTTGTGTTGGCCTCTTTTGAGAATTTCTTCATTTGTATTTTAACTGTCCAGGGAACTTTCAACATTCTTCTGAGAAATCCCATCTCTATTACCTCTAATCGTCTTTTCATTTATTTGTCGACTGTCCATGATTTGCTTCCATTGGTTCTATATAGCATCGATGAACTCTCTTTCTCACTTCTATTGACATAGATTTGTTGCATAAGATATTTTTCATTTTCTGAAATGCTATTTTGGCCTGAGCTAATGTGCTTTTTATTTCTGTGGTGCAACTTCCATCCAAATTACTAGAGTGAACTAAAATATCACATTTATGCTAAAATCGACATCCGTGAATAATTGTGCTCCATACTCTCTCTGTCTCTCTCTCCCTCTCTCTCTCTCTCTCTCTCTCTCTCTCTCTCTCTCTCGCCATTATATTCGCGTCCTCAGTTTGCAACCAATCCCAGTTATATATCACAGTACAGCCTCTAATGGAATCCAAATATTTATTTAACAAACACTCATTCAAACAAGGCTAGAAATTCAAATATTCGAGAAAGGTATTCACATTTTGCGAGAGGTAAGAAAGTAATTCAAGAAAACTAATTTAAAAAAAAGTTTTTCATGAAATATGTCAGAATGTCCTGAATGTCATGACCTTGATAAATTAATGAAAACTTTGGGTCCGATCTTGATAAAACAGAATGCCGGGCTTCTGTGACCTATATCGCGAAATTCATTTTTTATCATCGTTTGTTTTACTTCATAGTTTGGATAGATGGATGCTTTCGCCCGATGTCTAAAGTATTCTAGAGTATTCGTAGACTTTAGACTTCCTCTTCGTCATCCGCCCTTAAAATGACGTTAAGTGGGCGTGATTGCGTTGTGTTGTAGTTTGCAGTGTAACACTGTGATATCTGCGCCTTTCGGCCCAACACATCCGACTTCAGCACGACGTTTTTGAGTACCGGGTTGTCTTCCCTCTTCGATCCCTGCTCCCTTGGCCAGACTAGACAGGTTAGTCTGTTACTGGAGGCACCGCGGAGAGGTGGAGCAGGGTCTGGATGGTTTTGGTTCACCGATCCAGCCGCAAGCCATCAGCTATGAGTCACTGACAACTTCCAGCTCTGGTGCTGGGAGGCGCGCCTTCGCATCCACTTCATAGTTTAAAGACTATCTTATTGTGACGACCGCGCGTCTTTAAGACATTTGATACATTTTTTTTTTTATAACTCTTTATTTCGTTCTTAAATCGATACATTTCATTTTACAACAAACAAATTCATTTATGTGACTTGATCTTGATGAATGATGATACATGTTTGTGATTAAAAATTAAGTAATGCATTCACACCACACGACAAAGGGTTTAAAACCAGGAGCGCCAGTGGCGCCAATACAGTTTATCCCCTGACGTCTGTGTCGGCGGCTTCAAAGATACATTTCTGTATACCTGGAGTTTATTGTCTGCCGCCACTGATATGTTGCACAACGAGACATTTGATAAATTATATAACAATTTTTTTGAAGTTGTGTTGATAAACTGATTACATAGTTCATATGCATTCCGCAGTTCTAGTTGCCTTAGCTCTGTCACCAACAAATGTATTCTCTTCTTATCTGTATCTTCAACACTATTTTCATTCAATCATTTTCAACTCTGTCTCCACTATGTCTTCCGCTACATAACTATATTTTCCTCAACTCAGTATTGTTCAACTGTATCTTCCTTAACTTTAGCTCTATCTCCTTTAATTATATCGCCCTAAGCTCTATCTATCTTATCTATGTAATGTATTCCTTAACTTTGTCTCTTTTCACTATGTCTCCAATAACTCTGTCTACATCCTTCTTGTCTCCCTTAGCTTTATCTGCTTTAACTCTGTCTCCATCCTTCTTGGCTCCCTTAACTTTATCTGCCTTAACTCTTTCTACCTCATCCTTGTCTACTTTAACTTTGTCTGCCTTAACTGTCTCCCTTAACTCTCTCTTCCTTAACTGTCTCACTCATCCTTTCTACTTTAATTTTGTCTGCCTTAACTCTGTCTCCCTTAACTCTCTCTTCCTTAACTGTCTCACTCATCCTTTCTACTTTAATTTTGTCTGCCTTAACTCTGTCTCCCTTAACTCTCTCTTCCTTAACTGTCTCACTCATCCTTTCTACTTTAACTTTGTCTGCCTTAACTCTGTCTCCCTTAACTGTCTCTTCCTTAACTATCTCACTCATCCTTTCTATTTTAACTTTGTCTGCCTTAACTCTGTCTCCCTTAACTCTCTCTTCCGTAACTATCTCTATCATCCTTTCTATTTTAACTTTGTCTGCCTTAACTCTGTCTCCCTTAACTGTCTCTTCCTTAACTATCTCACTCAACCTTTCTACTTTAACTTTGTCTGCCTTATCTCTGCCTCCTTTAACCTTCGATTTTTTTTACTTTGTCTCCAACTGAGAGTATTACACAACAGGTCATATTTTGGAATTCCCATGTAAAAAGACAAAGAGGAAGACCAAAACATTCTTGGAGAGGACAGATGGAAGCAGAGATGAAGATGATGGGGAAGACATGGAATGATGTAAAAAGAATGGCAGGAAACAGAACGGCTTGGAAAGTGTTTATTGAAGACTTATGCTCAACAGGAAGCTGAAAGTGTTTGTTGAAGACCTATGCTCCACAGGAAGCTGAAAGTGTTTGTTGAAGACCTATGCTCTACAGAGAGCTGAAAGTGTTTGTTGAAGACCTATGCTCAACAGGAAGCTGAAAGTGTTTGTTGAAGACCTATGCTCCACAGAGAGCTGAAAGTGTTTGTTGAAGACCTGTGCTCCACAGGCAGCTGAAAGTGTTTGTTGAAGACCTATGCTCCGCAGAGAGCTGAAAGTGTTTGTTGAAGACCTATGCTCAACAGGAAGCTGAATGTGTTTGTTGAAGACATGTGCTCCACAGGAAGCTGAAAGTGTTTGTTGAAGACCTATGCTCCACAGAGAGCTGAAAGTGTTTGTTGAAGACTTATGCTCAACACGAAACTGAAAGTGTTTGTTGAAGACCTATGCTCCACAGGAAGCTGAAAGTGTTTGTTGAAGACCTATGCTCCACAGGAAGCTGAAAGGTAGAAGAACGGCATATTTTATGGTGAAGTGGTCGGTATGACACCAGTCCGACACTCATTGAAGGCTGGTGGAATGTATGAACCGTCGATCGGAATCGAACCCGATCACTTGACCTATGTAGTTCAATGACTAATCTCTGCTCTACCGCAGTTCGTGTAGTACGATGTTCCGTTAATACGTCTTTAAGGTTTCCCGATCTCACTAAATGGTATTTGCTAGTTAAGTCTTTATAAAGATTTGTTTCAGTCTTCTTGCTGCTTGTCTGTCATGATTTAAATGCAAATATTAGCCGAGGGTATCTGGCCTCCTTACACGATGCATATCCTTGTTCGCATGTGACTAACGGAACGGCGGGGGGAAAAAAATGAAAGAAAATTTAAATTGCAAATATTGCTGCAAAAATGTGAATTTTTGAGCTGAATCTCATTGCAAGGCCGCCATGTTTCCAGGTCACGTGGTTATAGTTCGCTTCTAAAATATTCAG
The DNA here is from genome assembly GCA_032433765.1 of Megaustenia siamemsis. Lineage (NCBI taxonomy): Eukaryota > Metazoa > Mollusca > Gastropoda > Stylommatophora > Ariophantidae > Megaustenia > Megaustenia siamemsis. The sequence goes on from JAVIAB010000160.1 coordinate 65,546,572, forward strand.
TTTATTAGCTTGCAAGTCAGGTACCTATAAATAGCTCTAACGGAAATGAAAAGATGGTTTGCTTTTTTAATTGAAGTAAAATTATATGTGTAGTAGTTGCACAGGAGAGGGAGTGGGTTACTGGTCACTCTGTGGCGTATTTGTGGCTGGCACTGCTGTTTGTTCTTGTCAAAATGTGTAATTTTAGTTATATTCTTAGAAATGTAGCATTTCTGAATGAAAGTGTCGTGAACCTAGTATCTTCCTCTCATTCTTACCGTGCATCAGCATCATCATCATCATCATCGAGTGCCGTCTCCGCGACGAAGGTTGGCTACCATGGACCGCCATTCTGCTCTGTCTCTTGCTTTGATGGTGCAGGTTGTCATTAGGCTGATTTGTCCATCTTTTGATGTTACTCGTCCATGTTAGTCTTGGTCTGCCTCCGCCTCTTTTACCTTGTGTTTTCCCCTCCAGGATTACTTTTAGTAGGATGTTGTGTCTTTTAACATGGCCCAAAAATCGCATTTGTCTTGTTTGAATTGTGCTTAGTAGTTCTCTTTTCATTTTTAGTTGTTTTAAGACTTCATCTTTTGTTTTCTTTTCATTCCATCCAATTCTATTCTTCTATATATCCACATTTGAAAGGCTTCAATTCTCTGTTCTGTTTTCTTATCAAATGTCCATGTTTCTGCACCTTATAGGAATATTGAGAAGATGTAACATTTTGCTATTCTTAGTTTTATCCCTGGTGTTATTTGCTTTGATATTAGTATGTTCTTCGTGATATTAAAATTACTTTTTGCCATTCCTATTCTTTTGTTTATTTAAGTTGTACATTTTCCATCACTGGTTATAGTATGTTCAAGGTAGTTGTAGTTCTGAACTGTCTCCAAGTCTATTCCTTCTATTTTGATACCCACTTGTGGGTTTTGAGTAGTTTCTTTATTTATGATCATAGTTTTATAATGTGTATAATAGAAGAAGCTTGTGTAATTTACCTTCATAAAAGATACAAATGAGCAAATCAGCTAAAGTTTCAATGATAATAAACTAGGAGCTATATGTGCTGTGAAATAGGTGGGAGAGGGGCGAGAGACTGCGACTGGTCAGAGCAGAAGCCAGTTATTGAGCTATTTGCGCGTCATCATCATTGTACTCCGAACATGTCAATAGGTGCTCAAATCCCCTCCTCAGCAAGTCCCGCAGTGTCCAGCGACTGACAACTCCAGTTCTGTGTTGGTTGATAAGTCTTCTTACACGGCCACTAAGTTTCTTGTTTCTGGCTGTGCCCATCTTAACTCCCATCTCTTTCATCTGAAGGAGTGACGTGGACTCATGAATGAATTGTGTTGACAATACGATGATCAGAAGAGGATCTCGCACATCGTGACTGGTGGAAAACATGACGGGAAGCTTCTCGAACGTGGGGAGAGAGAGAGAGAGAGTGGTAGAGAGAGTGTGATAGAGTGAGAGAAAGTGGTAGAGAGAGAGTGATAGAGTGAGAGAAAGTGGTAGAGAGAGAGTGATAGAGTGAGAGAGAGTGGTAGAGAGAGTGTGATAGAGTGAGAGAGAGTGGTAGAGAGAGTGTGATAGAGTGAGAGAAAGTGGTAGAGAGAGAGAGTGATCGAGTGGTAGAGAGAGTGTGATAGAGTGAGAGAAAGTGGTAGAGAGAGTGTGATAGAGTGAGAGAAAGTGGTAGAGAGAGAGAGAGTGATCGAGTGGTAGAGAGAGTGTGATAGAGTGACAGAAAGTGGTAGAGAGAGTGTGATAGAGTGAGAGAAAGTGGTAGAGAGAGAGTGATAGAGTGAGAGAAAGTGGTAGAGAGAGTGTGATAGAGTGAGAGAAAGTGGTAGAGAGAGAGTGATAGAGTGAGAGAAAGTGGTAGAGAGAGAGTGATAGAGTGAGAGAAAGTGGTAGAGAGAGAGTGATAGAGTGAGAGAAAGTGGTAGAGAGAGTGTGATAGAGTGAGAGAAAGTGGTAGAGAGAGAGAGTGATCGAGTGGTAGAGAGAGTGTGATAGAGTGAGAGAAAGTGGTAGAGAGAGAGTGATAGAGTGAGAGAAAGTGGTAGAGAGAGAGTGATAGAGTGAAAGTGGTAGAGAGAGTGTGATAGAGTGAGAGAAAGTGGTAGAGAGAGAGTGATAGAGTGAGAGAAAGTGGTAGAGAGAGAGTGATAGAGTGAGAGAAAGTGGTAGAGAGTGTGATAGAGTGAGAGAAAGTGGTAGAGAGAGAGTGATAGAGTGAGAGAAAGTGGTAGAGAGAGAGTGATAGAGTGAGAGAAAGTGGTAGAGAGAGAGAGTGATCGAGTGGTAGAGAGAGTGTGATAGTGAGAGTGTGTGATAGAGAGAGAGAGTGTGTGATAGTGAGATAGTTATAGAGAGAGAGTTATAGAGAGAGAGTTGTAGAGAGAGAGTTATAGAGAGAGAGTGATAGAGATAGAGTGATAGAGATAGAGAGAAAGAGAGAGAGACAGAGCGATAGAGAGAATTACATATATATATAGAGAAAGATAGAGCAAAAAATATAGAGATGAGAAAGAATGATACAAAGAGAGACAGAAGTAGAGAGATAGAGAGGGCAGTATAAAATGTTAGAGAGCGTCTGTAACGTTGTAATAACATACCAGCTTAGCGATCAAGTAAACGAGGGTTAAAAAGCAGGTCCACTTGACCCGGTTGACAACGGAATAGGTTATTGACTCACTAAATTCGGGAAAATTATAAACATCATGACAAAGCACTGACCCCCTCACATTGAAACGTTTAGGCTAGTAATGTGAAATGTTTGTTTCAGCCCGCACGACATGTATATCAGGGTGTGACATAAGAAAGGTCTCCGTTAGGGGTCGCCATATCAGGGCCGTGACCACGGGCAGGGGAGAAGTGAAAAAAGCCAATGTCACCCGTCATGCGTGATGTAAGAGGCGACTAAGGAGGTTGTGGCCAAGGTTTTTGTCCGTGCTGTGGAGGTCGTGTTCTGGGCAGAATCCATCTTCAATGCTTTCTCTAGCGTGTAGCGGGCGTGCTTCGCTCTTTGAAATAGACTGAGTAGGGGGATCTGAGCGCTGTGGGGTTGTTCGCTGTGCATTGAGGATGATCTGTTAACTAAACTAAACTAATAAACTAAATAAAACTAAACTAAACTAATAAACTATATAAAACTAAAGTAAACTAGTAACCTATATAAAACTAAACGAAACTAATAAACTATATTGTTGTTGCTGTTGCGTTCGCCAGCTTTCAACTCTGACGAAGTCCCTAGAGACTAGGAACTCAATTTTGCGTGTTAATCCATTTTGCCTTGGTAACCGTGTGCACATGGTCCCTCGCCACAAAGGCAGATAACTCAGACTTCGGAGGTACTCATGTTTTTTCCGTCGATGAGTAACTGACGTTTCAAGCCGGGCCTCGCTGCTGAGACCAGCGGTGGTTGTCGCAGAGAGAAATCATAAATAAAAATCCCAACCGGTGTAGTCGAGATTTGAACCTACAACCTCTCTGTCTCGAGGCCGGCGTCTTGCCTCGAGACCAACGAGTCCCCCATGGACTTGGAATATGAGGAAACTGCAACAACTTTTCATGCATAGCCTGCAATGGTTCCTGCCACCTATCCACTATATACCAGAAGTTCACGTCCTCCCGAAAGTGATGATCGTTATATTTCTTTAAACATGTATAGCGCTTGATGATGTTAGGACATCGTTGTTGACTCCAATTTCGAACATATAAACACATGGTTAGTCGTAAGATTATCCCCGTCGCACATCAAACAACAGACCGTAAGATTAGCGCACGGTCGGTCTAGGGATTTACGATGAGCCATTGCGATGTCGTAGCACACATAACAATGTCGCAAGCACAGCAATGACGCGCCCTTTAGATTCTTGATTACTCTAGTGAATGTAGCCTACGACAAACAGAACACGGTGCAAATTCCCTAAAGAGATAAAACTGCGGCTGACGAAGCAGTTCACATTAATGAGAACATAACTTGCGTCAAGCAAATACAACAACGGTCATGAACAGCACCAATGTGACGTAAAGCGCAGAACAAGCCTAGACGATGGAAGGTCGCATTCACAACACTTGATTTGTCGAAAATGGAATATCGACGGCGTACGACATTGTTTTATCAGCGCAGATGTAATAAGTAGATCATCATCTTGACTTTAACGCATAGGAGTGCAATTTAGAACCGAAATTAATCAGACATCGAATGCACTTTCTGCAGCGATCGAGAGAACATAAAACTAGATCCGCCATCTTAGAAACGGAAGTCCATATAAATTATATAAAACTAAACTAGTAAACTATACAAAAGTAAAACTAATGCAGTAAACTATACAAACTAAACTCAACCGAACTGAACAGGTAGTTAAACATCATTACAACCTGACCACAAAATCTGATGACGTGTCATAAGAGGGAAGTATAATCTGTCAAGGGAAAACTGTTGATTGTTGATCATTGCTAACAACAACGTCACCGGCAAGATTTAACAGTTGATGATACAACCACAAATCAACCTCTTTAGATCGAGAAGAATCAAACATCCAGGAAGTGAGATGGATAAGACACAAAGGCAGACCAAGAAGTAACTGAAATGTCAATTTCAAGAAATGAACAGGTCTCTAGTTTAACCAGTTCACAGATTGTAGAGACAAAGAAAACCGAAAATGGTTACATCCCTTTGATAGTACCCTCAGCGAAGAGTTCCGTCCCTTGGTGGAACCTAAGGGTCAAGTGATCGGAAACAAAGGGACAAAAACTATAGCTCGTTTCAAATCATGTGCCCAACTTTTAAATCGATATCTTTTTAATCTCCTTTTGTAATTTTTTTCAAAATTTGCATGTAAAGTTATAATGATTAGAACCCAACAGGGAATTAATTTCATTAAAAAAAAAAACATTTTGGTTATTATTGTTGCTTATTTGATTTATATAAATTTATAAAGACCCATTGATGTAGTCAAAACTTAATGTTTACAGTACTTTAAGTTAAAAATAGCGATTAAAAAACCATACACGGTACAATTGACGTTTATGCACGCATTCCACGTGGGCTTTCTGACACAATTAGACACTTGTAGAAAACACGAGGCATTGTGTGTTCCATTTCCGTTCATTCAGCGGTGAAGCCGTCCTCGAACTGAGCAGACAATAATTCTCCTGGTGTTTTGTCTTATTAGGTTATTTCCCCATTACGGCCACGCCTTTACCTAGTGATAAATTAATCATAGACCAGCAACTACGGTAATTTCTATTCTTTAGGGCTTCACAATTTACAATTTTGACAAACATCAAAGAAATATCGCCGCTTTAAGAAAACTGCAGCTGCAAGATATTTGTTAAATATACATTTAAAGGGTCTTTTGCATTCTAATAACATTTGGAAAATTTCAAAAGTTTTTAACAAACGGTTAGAGAGTAATAGCGTTTTTGAAGTTGGGCACGTGATTTGAAACGAGCTATAATGAACCAGACAAACAGCTTGAAATTGCAATCTTTTAAATGCTCAAATCATGAACAAATAATTGAAAAATATAGGGTGCCCGTAAAGTCTGCACACATAGGCAAAAGAAAAGATTGGCTGACTGAGAATTTTCAGAACTGTATTGGAAGACGCGGTCATGTGTAGTGGTCTCCTCGTTCGCCCGACCTTTGCCCTCTTGATTCCTTTTCTGGGGTCAGACATCGAGTAGTTTAACTTGACAGCAGATTATTGGAAATCTGGTTTGAGATAGTTCTTCCAGAAAGCTTTGATGAGTGCATTGTTCTGCATAGGACACGCAATCCGATGATGATAAGAATTATATTAAATCATTTTCTGATATAGAGGACTGGCTGGTTTCAAGGTAGGACACCGGGCTTCAGACAAAAAGGTTGTAAGTTCGTATCCCAGTCGCACCAGATGTGATTTTAATTTGTGATTACTCTCTCCAGCAACAGCCCCTAGTCTCTGCAGCGAGGCCTGGCTTGAAACAACAATTACTCATCGACGGGAAAAAAAAAATATGAGTATCTCTGTAAACAGTTATCTGCCTGTTCGGCGAGGAACCCCTGCGCACACGGCTGTCACGGAAAAATGGATTAACGCGCAAAATTGAGTTCCTAGTCTCTAGGGACTTCGCCAGATGTGATGCCAAAAGAAAGGTGCCAGAGAAAAAGAGAGAAAACAAAACACCTTTCTAATACAGCTTCCAACACCACACATCTATCACGAACTCCTACGCAAGCAATTGCACGTACAAAAAATCCCCTGAATAATTATAAGATGTCATCATCATCAAGTGCCACATCTGCTGGCCTAGGTGATCATGTCTCTCCATAACTTTCGATCGCGACAGTTATTATTTATCATTTCTGTTGTTGACCTTCTGCCAAGCCATTTTCTTAAGCTGTCTGGTATCTTTTCTCTTTGCTTCCCTCTATCTCTTCGCCCCTTAATTTTCCCAGTTGTTACAATATATTCCAGCTGTTCTCTTCTCATTACATGGATAAAATATGTATAAGATGTGTGGGCTGTGTACTAGAAGTACTTGGATTAAAGCAAAATATATCCAACCAGGGAGCTGGAGATGGAATGTCTCTCCCATACACAGTGTCTGACAAGCCATGAAGGAACGAAGTAGAGAAACCTCGTGTGTCTTTGCGGGTGTTATGGATATCGCACCTTGTGCTGAATCTCCCAAAGTTATCGGGTAAAATATCGGCATATATAAACTCAGTAGCAGGAGCTACTGAGTTAAGTGCTCTGTGCACACCGCGAGCTGTGTGTTTCATGTGTTTTGATCGTGTTTTGATATTCCAATTGTTTACGTTGAATAATGATTTCATATGACAAGGAACTGTTGGCTGTGTTTACTTTCTGTGCGACTTCGCCTTATGTCTTTTGGCGTGTGCTGAGACTGTTAAGATGGGGACTACATCTACCTTACTTTCTTTTGGAGATGAGTTAGCAATTCGGATGATTCCACTGGCACGGACGGTTGAACAATCATTAATTTTAATTCGTTTGCAGTGATACCAGAGCCTTCCATAACCATATCGGCATATTTATGAATACCTTGAATGTGAATATGTTAATGGTTCTCTCTAATAAAACATAGAACTAAACAACAGAAACATGAAGAATTAGCTGTAATTGTAGTTAGTCAATAGCCCCGGTATCACTGCAAAACAAATTAAAATCCAGAATTGCTCAATCGACCGTGCCAGTGGAATCAAGTGATTTAACATCTCATCTCATTGAAGGATCCAAACAAAGAAAGGTAGCTGTAATCCCCATCATAGCAGCTACAGCACACGCCAAAAGACATAAGGCGTATCAGCAGTTAAAGTGAATGTAGCTGACTTGTCGTCATACTATATCATCATTCATCATAAGCAGTCGGAATATCGAAACACGATCCGAATGAAAAACACAGCTCATACGAATAATATGGACAGAAATGCAAAGAAAAACTTAACTTAAACAGAAAAACAACTTTTGTGTTAAAGAAAACGCTCAAGGGTAACCCAAATATGTTGTCGATAATGACCAACAAGAGTTGCCAGCCTTTGATCTAAATGTTCACGTCACGTGAGACCCTTGCGTTTAGCTATGCATGGACTGGTCACAGACCGTTTGATTCTGCCGCATCAATAGCATATTCAAAGTGAAGTATTCCGTGCTTTCGTCACGGCACAACAAACCTCAATATAATGTTCTTGTTTACTGAATGTGAAACAAACTTGTGCTGAAACATTCACTTAACCATGACAAGTTTAAGAGTGCTTTCGGTCCTAACTGTTGGATATGCTGTTATCTATGTTCGTGCTGTATATTCTTGACTTGCCTGAGTATATTTTATTTTGAATTTTCTGACTTTATTTTACTTGATAAGTCTAAGTGAGTACGATCTCTTCACTTGTCTATCTGAGTATATTTAAACCGAGTTGCATGAGTATATCTTACCCAAATTTAATTATACTTTACATGCATTTGAGTATATACATCATTTGCCTATCTGAGAGTATATTTTACCTGCTTTGTCTATCTGAGAGTATATTTTAACGTGATTTGTATATCTGAGAGTATATTTTGCCTGATTTCTCTATCTGAAAGTATATTTTACCTGATTTGTCTATCTGAAAGTATATTTTACCTGATTTGTCTATCTGAAAGTATATTTTACCTGATTTGTCTATCTGAAAGTATATTTTACCTGATTTGTCTATCTGAAAGTATATTTTACCTGATTTGTCTATCTGAAAGTATATTTTACCTGATTTGTCTATCTGAAAGTATATTTTACCTGATTTATCTATTTGAGAGTATATTTTACCTCATTTACCTGGGTAAAAGCTATATCTGAGTTAAATGTTACCTGATTACTTTATACTAAAAGATTCTACATGATTTATTCATGTAATTCTTGTTTTCATTGTTTTTGTGTGCATAGTTTGCCTATTCTCAATGTTTTAGCACAATTATATCACATTTCTGATTCATAATTCATGTCAGGCCCACTTGCTTGATCGATCGTAGTCTCTATTGATTTCTTTCCTATATTTTTCATGTCACCTTTCCTCATGTCTACCTTTTAAATTATTTAGAATTTTCTGCATGCACTTTCCTATGTCGATATTTACTTTCATACGAGAGTCTATACCTTCATATGTCGATCTTAACGTTCCTATGAGAGTCTTTACCTTCCTATGATAGTCTTTACCTTCATATGATAGCCTTTACCTTCCTATGAGAGTCTTTATCTTTCTATGATAGTCTTTATCTTCCTATGATAGTCTTTATCTTCCTATGATAGCCTTTATCTTCCTATGAGAGTCTTTATCTTCCTATGATAGTCTTTATCTTCCTATGAGAGTCTTTATCTTCCTATGAGAGTCTTTACCTTCCTATGATAGTCTTTATCTTCCTATGATAGTCTTTATCTTCCTATGAGAGTCTTTACCTTCCTATGATAGTCTTTATCTTCCTATGAGAGTCTTTATCTTCCTATGTCGATCTTAACGTTCCTATGAGAGTCTTTACCTTCCTATGTCGATCTTAACGTTCCTATGATAGTCTTTATCTTCCTATGATAGTCTTTATCTTCCTATGATAGTCTTTATCTTCCTATGAGAGTCTTTACCTTCCTATGAGAGTCTTTATCTTCCTATGTCGATCTTAACGTTCCTATGAGAGTCTTTATCTTCCTATGTCGATCTTTTCCTATGAGAGTCTTTATCTTCCTATGTCGATCTTAACGTTCCTATGATAGTCTTTATCTTCCTATGAAAATCTTCACCTTCCTATGAGCGTCTTTACCTTCCTATGAGCGTATTTACCTTCCTGCAAGAGTCTACCTTTTTAGGTCGATCTTCACCTGTATATGAGAGTCTTTACCTTCCTATGTCGATCTTTACCTTCATACGAGAGTCTTTACCTTCATTAGTCAAACTTTACCTTCATATGAGAGTCTTTACATTTCTATGTTGATCTTTACCTTCATATGAGAGTCTTTACATTTCTATGTTGATCTTTACCTTCATATGAGAGTCTTTACATTTCTATGTTGATCTTTACCTTCATATGAGAGTCTTTACCTTCCTATGTTGATCTTTACCTTCAATTGAGTGTCTTTACCTTCCTATGTTGATCTTTACCTTCATATGAGAGTCTTTACCTTCCTATGTTGATCTTTACCTTCAATTGAGTGTCTTTACCTTCCTATGTTGATCTTTACCTTCATATGAGAGTCTTTACCTTCCTATGTCGATCATTACCTTCATATGAGAGTCTTTATATTCCTGTAAATACCTATGCACCCAGGCCCACTTGTATATCTTAGCACAAATACCTATTTACCTGGACACATTTGCCTATTTCCCCACGAATACCGATTTCCCTGTTTACATGTGTCCACTCTAATTGTCTCATTATGCACATCTAATTAAATGTTTGTAAAGAACTTTTTAAAAATTCATTGTGATACGAATATTCCATTCTCCTTGGCGTTTACTGACAACGAAACATTGGAGCACACATTAAAGTAAGTGACATATCGTTGTCTGCTTTACCTAATTGCATGTACTTCTAATTTTAAAAAAAAAGAACATTTTCTTTATAAGTCGTCGCTTTAGAATGAACTTCGTGGCATTATTTCTATCGACACCATCAGAAAAATGGTGGGAATAAAACCCTGCCAGGAATATATAGAGCAACAACAACTTAAATGGTTGGGCCACCTGGTCAGAATGAATTCTCACCAATCACCATAAAGGACGTTCTACTCAAGAATGCATGGAAAAAGACCAAGAGGAAGACCCAGAAGAAGATGGATAGATGCAGTAACAGAGACATGTAACAACAAAGGAAAATCACTAATTCAGACAGTTCGAGCAGCTCAAGAACGACAAATGATATAACCACGATACCTTTGCGCTATCAGTGAAAAGAGAAAAGAAGAAAAAAGAAGAATTTCTATTGACTGTAACTTTGAAGATTGATTTCCATTGATTTGAGTTTAACTGTGCCAGACTTTGGACACTCTTTGCATGAATGCTCATGTTTATGACTCATGTGGTCAGATCTTTTATTTGTCTTTAGTTAATCGTGCATGCTTGATAATTTACTGCATTTGGGTAATTGTGATACGCATATTTCACATATGCTGTCAGATGAAGGCATATAGAGCAATGTCATTTACAACATATTCCATCAACATGATATTGTCATTTACAGCATATTCCACAACATGATATTGTCATTTACAACATGTTCTACCAACATGATATTGCCATTTACAACATATTCCACCAACATGATATTGTCATTTACAACATATTCCACCAACATGATATTGTCATTTACAACATATTCCACAAACATGATATTGTCATTTACAACATATTCTACCAACATGATATTGCCATTTACAACATATTCCACAAACATGATATTGTCATTAACAACATATTCCACCAACATGATATTGTCATTTACAACATATTCCACCAACATGATATTGTCATTTACAACATATTCCACGAACATGATATTGTCATTTACAACATATTCCACAAACATGATATTGTCATTTACAACATATTCTACCAACACAATATTGTCATTTACAACATATTCCACCAACACGATATTGTCATTTACAACATATTCCACCAACACAATATTGTCATTTACAACATATTCCACCAACACGATATTGTCATTTACAACATATTCCACCAACACAATATTGTCATTTACAACATAATCCACCAACATGATATTGTCATTTACAACATAATCCACGAACATGATATTGTCATTTACAACATATTCCACCAACACAATATTATCATTTACAACATAATGTAATTCTCTTTTGCCTGTCTACCTCTGACTCCCTCACTTTCTAACTTGTCTCATTGAATATCTTGTTTATTTTCTTTGCTCTTACTTTCTAACTTATCTCAGTACTGTTCTATCATGTCATGTTCTATCTTGTCATGTTCTATCCTGTCATGTCCTATCTTGTCAAGTTCTATTTTGTCATGTTCTATCCTGTCATGTTCTATCTTGTCATGTTTTATCCTGTCATGTTCTATCTTGTCATGTTCTATCTTGTCAAGTTCTATTTTGTCATTTTCTATCCTGTCATGTTCTGTCTTGTCAAGTTCTATTTTGTCATGTTCTATCCTGTCATGTTCTATCTTGCCAAGTTCAATCATGTCATGTTCTATTCTGTCATGTTCTATCTTGTCATGTTTTATCTTGTAAGTTCTATCATGTCATGTTCTATCCTGTCATGTTCTATCTTGTCAAGTTCAGTCATGTCATGTTCTGTCCTGTCATGTTCTATCTTGTCATGTTTTACCTTGTGTTATATCCTGACATATTCTATCTTCTCGTGTTCTATCTTGTCATGTTCTATCTTGTCATGTTCTGTCATGGCATGTTCTATCCTGCCATGTTCTATCTTGTATTATATCATGTCATATTCTTTCTTCTAGTGTTCTATCTTGTCGTGTTCTATCATACCATGTTATGTTATATCTTGTCCTGTTATATCTTGTCATGTTCTATCTTCTCATGTTCTATCTTCTCATGTTCCATCTTGTTATGTTTTATCATGTCATTCTCTATTTTGTCATGTTCTATCTTGTCATATTCTATCTTCTCGTGTACTATCTTGTCATGTTCTATCATACCATGTTCTATCTGGTCATGATCTATCTGGTCATGTTCTAGCTTGTTATGTTCTAGCTTATGTTCTAGCTTGTGATGTTCTATCATGTCATGTTCAATCGTGTCATGCTCTGGCTTGACATGTTCTGTCTTATCATGTTCTATCTTGTCATGTTCTATCTTGTCATGTTCTATCTTGTCATGTTCTATCTTGTCATGTTCTATCTTGTCGTGTCCTATATTATTGTCATGTCGTATTCTATCATTTTTTGTTTAATTATTCCGTCAATCTGTCCACTCATTAGTCCACCCATACACACCTCCATACATCCAACCATTCACATACACCATCTCACCCAGTCGCACATCCTCTTAGCTATCTATCTATCTATCCATCCATCCATCCATCCATCCATCCATCCATCCATCCATCCATCCATCTATATTTTCACACACTCATACATCCACCCATCAACACATACATTCATCGACCCATCCATCCATCCATCAATCCATCAATCCATTCACACACTCATACATCCATCCATCCATTCACACACTCATACATCCATCCATCAACACATACATTCATCGACCCATCCATCCATTCAATTCCCCCCAACCCAGCCATAATCCCATTCACTCACCCACCCACCTACCCATCTACTCAACCATTCACCCACCCATCCATCCAATCCCACCGACTCACCCACCCACCCACCCATCTACCAAGTCATAAACATGACATCCTTACGTGCAGTCAACTTCAACGATGTTGTTCATTTTCCCATCTCTCCAGGTGACTTCCCCTACAAGAGAAACCTACGCCAGCACTGATGAGCAACCAATCACTGGATTAGAACAACAATCGCATGCTTGAATCTATTACTTCTATATTCTCCATTCATTTAATGGAACATTGATTTCACAGCCGCAGCCTATCTGTGGGCGTGTGTAGACAAATATCGCTTTCTTGTGAATATCACTTTTTCATATGTTGCCAGTGTTAATTACTGAAATTTAAAATAAATATAGTTAATTATTGAAATGTAGAATAACGTTCATTTTTAAAATTTACAATAACGTTAATTATTAAAATGTGGAATAACGTTCATTTTTTAAATTTACAATAACGTTAATTATTAAAATGTAGAATAACGTTCATTTATAAATTTAGAATAACGTTAATTATTTAATTGTAGAATAACTTTAAGTAAAAATATGTAGATTAACGTTATTTATTTAGATGTTGAATAACGTTAATTATTTAAGTGTGAAAGAAATGCAATATTTTCTTGTTTCTTCTATTTCATTTCCCCATTTGCCATTCAGAACCAAGGGAAGACATAGTTTGTGCCTCTCATTTATTCTGATTATTTTTCCTGCTGTTATGTTTTCCTGTAGTCTATTATATTCCCGTAGTCTATTATATTCAATTGAATGATTAATTGTATGGATAATCTATCATTGGAGCAATTATCCCATTAACGGAACACACTGAGGATATTTTTACTGAGTGTACGGAGGACATATGGAAGTCTCTTAGGCTCTATAACAACGTACACTTAAAAGCATACTGACCTATGCAAGTGAATCATGGACAGTAGGCAAACAAATGAAAAGACGAATAGAGGTCACAGAGATGAGATTTCTCAGAAGGCTGTTGAGAGTTTGTTGGACAGCTAAAAAGACCAACGAGGAAATTCTCAAAGAGGCCAACACGAAAAATGGAGGTCCTAAGAAACATCAAAAGAAACAATCAATATTTGTCAGGCACATAATGACAAGAGGAAAATTTAAATACTTGGTTACAACTGACAGAAAACAAGGAAAAAGAGATCGCCGATGACAAAGGAGAAAATACTGGATAACTTGGTGTCTTGGCAAGAAAAATCAGTCAACAACAGAATTGAAACGATGTACTTTGGTTAGAGAATTGAGGAAGGACATGATTAGCCACGCCAACCGGTACGGCACATGATGATGACCATAATGCAACCCACCTCCATCGTTATATTAACTGGTTAATTAGTTGCATGACCAACAACGCAAATTGTGACAATATGTTTAATACTTGTTGTGTGTCAAATGAACGAGCATAGGGAGTAATGCCCGGTATGATTACGGTAAGGCCCCTGAAAGAACAATCATCATCATCATGTGCCATACCGGTTGACGTAGGCGATCATGTCCTTCCACAATCCTCTACATACGGTGCATCGTATCAGTACTGTTGTTGACTGTTTTCCATGCCATGAGACCAAACTATCCAGTATTTTCTCTCTTTGTCGTCCGCGATCTCTCTTTCCTTTTATTGTGTCAGTTGTAACCAATTATTCCAACTTTTCTCTTCTCATGATCTGCCCGAAAAATGTTGATTGTTGAAAGAACAATAGTTACACATAAAGAACAATAGTTACACATAAAGAACAATAGTTACACATAAAGAACAATAGTTACACATAAAGAACAATAGTTACACATAAAGAACAATTAGCTACACATAAAGAACAATAGTTACACATAAAGAACAATAGTTACACATAAAGAACAATAGTTACACATAAAGAACAATAGTTACACATAAAGAACAATTAGCTACACATAAAGAACAATAGTTACACATAAAGAACAATAGTTACACATAAAGAACAATAGTTACACATAAAGAACAATTAGCTACACATTGAGAGTTCATTTTTTACTATCTAGAACATAAATACAATGCGGGTCCTGTGCAAGGTATGACACTTGTTAACAAAGATCGTAGAAAACCTTGAAATGACAATAGAAAGTCAGAAAATAAGAGATGAAAGAACTGAGTCCGGGCCCTGCGACATACAGACAAACATTTAGGACGAAACAGCACGGGTAGTACTTTCCAGTGGTTTAGACCGGAGACATATAATAATAAATTAATATTATTATGATATGTATTAATATGATAATACTATTAATTTATTAGTATTTATGACTGGATTCTGTCGAAATGTGGTTTTACAGAAGAATGTTGAGAATACCATGGACAGCTAAGAAGAGTAAGGAAGATGTTCTGAGAGAGGCCAAAGCAAAAAGAGAGGCAATTTCCAATATTAGGAAGAAACAATCATCATTTTTTTGTCATGTAATGAGAAGAGAACAACTTGAATATATTGTAACAACTGGAAAAATTGAGGGACGAAGAGATAGAGGGAAACAAAGAGAAAAGATATCAGACAGCTTAAGAGAATGGCTTGGCAGAAGGTCAACAACAGAAATGATAAATAGCTGTCGAGATCGAAAGTTGTGGAGAGACGTGATCGCCTACGCCAGCAGGCCCCGTACTTGATGATGATGATGACGATTATGATTACAAAAATAATAATGTAATAAGCAACGTATGACAATCTGTATACGTAGTTGTTTGCGCGGTGTAAGTAAAAAAAAAAAAGTGAAGAGCCCTGTCACGTCAAGTGGCGTGTAGGTAATATGGTGTTAGTGACCACCATTTTTACAGACCTTCTGCACATGATTTTTGAGGTAATGTGGTCGGTATTACGCCCGTGCCGCTTTACTTTCCCAGAAGAAAATCCGGTACTCATTTAAGGCAAGGTGAACTCTGATTCCGTCGATCAGGATCGACCCCGACCTCTTGTCCTTTGTAGCTTAGTTCACTAACTCCTGAGCTATCGCATCTCCATTGTTTGCGCAGTAGAACTAGTAAAATCTCGAGGGACTAAATTTTGGTTGAATATAAATTTTACTAATCTCTTCTCTCTCTCTCTCTCTCTCTCTCTCTCTCTCTCTCTCTCTCTCTCACTCTGCGATCCAGACTCTCTCATGAAGTCAGCTGTCGATTTAAGCGAGTCGATTGCCCCATATAGTTCCTCTTCCAGCGAGGTGGGCGTGAACCAATTTGCTCTTCTCAGGCCTGTGTACTGGGGGCAATCCTGTAGAACATGTTTTGTAGTCATATTGTCCAGTGTACAGTGGCATAGGCTGGTTGTACCTATTTTGAATTTGGTGAACATGTGATTTCTCACACCATTGTGGCCAGTGCGTAGGCGAAGTATGATGACTTGATCCCTCCTCGATAGTTGGTGGTATCCGTCCCTCTCGTTATACTTTGGGTGTTCTCGTTCCATTTTTCATGGTACTGACCCTTGAGGATCGATACACACAGACCGCCATGTTTTCTCGCCGTTTCTCGAGAGAGCTAGACATCGGATTTTACTACTTAGATACCAAAGGAAGGCTGTTGTTGGTGGTGTAATGCCACGACTTGATGCGGCCAGGGTGCCCTTTTACTCACTGATGTGGCAGGTCGTAATGGCGTTCTTCTTGACATTTCCGGCATTAACTGGAAAAGTTGGAGTTTCTTCAGTCCCAGGGTGTGCGGAGAAATTGCTAGTCCATCCTGTATGGACTGCGATGCTAGGTCTTCTATTTCAGTAACAGTCATCACTATAGGAAAAACAACAATCCTAGCTTCTGTTAGCCAACCTGCTTTGACACAGGCAGTTACCGAGGGAGATCACGAGGAGGTGAAACTGCTTGGTCTTTGTCCGTCGGTATTGCGACCGTTAAGCGCCCCCATCAAGAGGGCAAAACAACGAGGAAACCACGGAATCGAAAGTGAACAAAATACCATCGCCTGTTGTCGGATTCAAACCCAGAGCCTTCTTGTCTAGACATCGACGTCTTACCTCTAAACCAGTCAGACACTAAAAACACCGGTATAATGGTTATTGTTAGTCGAAGGCCCCGGTATCACTGCAAACGAATTCAAATCCATAATTGCTCAACCGCCCTTACCAGTGGAATCATCCGAATTAAAACTCATTTCATTGAAGGATCCAAACAAAAACTAAGACAGCTGCAGTTTCCATCATAGCAGCTACAACACACGCCAAAAGACAAAAGGCCAAGTGGTACCAAAAGTGAACGCAGCTGAACTGTCCTTCGTCATGCGATATCATCATTCACCGTAAACAATTGGAATATCGAAGCACGATCCGGATGAAAAACTCAGCTCACGGTGTAGACAGAGAACTAAACTCAGTAGCTCCGGCAGCAATCCAGAATTGGAATGTGAGGAAACTGCAACAAGGAACACTTTTCTTACTATACCTCAATGGTTCTTGCCGCCTATCTGCCATATTGATAGGAAGTCCACATCTGTATAATGTTATAAGCAACTTTAGATATGTGAAGATTGTAAAACTATAACATACTTATAGCGTAATATGTTAAGTCTGAAATTTATTTTTTACCTAAACGGTGGTATATAGGGCTCTTAGATCTGGTGGACATCTCTTTAGGGGCCTAAATGTCACACTTTCATTATCCTAAGCCGTGGTGTCGCTTCATTTTCAACTGTCTACTTGAGAAGCTGCTTCTTTAGTAGTGTAGTAAGCTATATATAGCTATTTTATTTATTTTGCATCAAACTACCTATTAATATCTCTTTGTAATGTAGTTTATTATAAACCAGTTATAATTAGTTAGTTATTACAATAACAAATTATATATGAACACTTCGATGAACGTGAAGAGGGAACAAACAGATCTTTTGTGAATGTTTCCATAAACGGATAACGCGCTTCCGGATTGGTTATAAAGTGTCAAAGGTTATCTGTCAAGGTCGACTAACATGAAAACTAGAAGGTCAAAAGGACGGGAGGCCAAGGACAAAGGGTGAGTCTATATGTTATTTTTTAATGCAATTTGTGCAATATGTAACGTAATTGTGAAATTATGGGCTGTCTTGTGATGTTTCTTTGTCTCGCATTCTCTCCTCTCTCTTTCTCTCTTTTATGCTCTTTATGTGTGTATATAAAAAATTATCAGTTACCGTATAACTTTCATCCCTAAGACATAAAGTTATCAGTTACCGTATAACTTTAACTTTAATCTTTCTCTTCTCTCTCATAGAAACTCTTATCGTTTACTATATAATCACATATTACGGTTTTATCTCTATACTTATAAGAGAGTGCCAGTACCGTAATATTAGAAAAAAGCGTGACTGAATGGTAGTATTGATACACAACGTGACGGTATGGTAGTATTGATACACAACGTGACGGTATGGTAGTATTGATACACAACGTGACGGTATGGTAGTATTGATACACAACGTGACGGTATGGTAGTATTGATACACAACGTGACGGTATGGTAGTATTGATACACAACGTGACGGTATGGTAGTATTGATACACAACGTGTCGGTATGGTAGTATTGATACACAACGTGACGGTATGGTAGTATTGATACACAACGTGACGGTATGGTAGTATTGATACACAGCGTGACGGTATAGTAGTATTGATACACAGCGTGACAGTATGGCAGTATTGATACACAGCGTGACGGTATGGTAGTATTGATACACAGCGTGACGGTATGGTAGTATTGATACACAGCATTGCGGTTTGGTAGTATGGATACACAGCGTGACGATATGGTAGTATTGATACACAGCGTGACGGTATGGTAGTATTGATACACAGCGTGACTGTATGGTAGTATTGGTACACAGCGTGACGATATGGTAGTATTGATACACAGCGTGACGGTATGGTAGTATTGATACACAGCGTGACGGTATGGTAGTATTGTTACACAGCGTGACGGTATGGTAGTATTGATACACAACGTGACGGTATGGTAGTATTGATACACAACGTGACGGTATGGTAGTATTGATACACAACGTGACGGTATGGTAGTATTGATACACAACGTGACGGTATGGTAGTATTGATACACAACGTGACGGTATGGTAGTATTGATACACAACGTGACGGTATGGTAGTATTGATACACAACGTGACGGTATGGTAGTATTGATACACAGCGTGACGGTATAGTAGTATTGATACACAGCGTGACAGTATGGCAGTATTGATACACAGCGTGACGGTATGGTAGTATTGATACACAGCGTGACGGTATGGTAGTACTGATACACAGCGTGACGGTATGGTAGTATTGATACACAGCATTGCGGTTTGGTAGTATGGATACACAGCGTGACGATATGGTAGTATTGATACACAGCGTGACGGTATGGTAGTATTGATACACAGCGTGACTGTATGGTAGTATTGGTACACAGCGTGACGATATGGTAGTATTGGTACACAGCGTGACGGTATGGTAGTATTGATACACAGCGTGACGGTATGGTAGTATTGTTACACAGCGTGACGATATGGTAGTATTGATACACAGCGTGACGGTATGGTAGTATTGATACACAGCGTGACGGTATGGTAGTATTGATACACAGCATTGCGGTTTGGTAGTATTGATACACAGCGTGACGATATGGTAGTATTAGTACACAGCGTAAGGGTATGGTAGTATTGGTACACAGCGTAAGGGTATGGTAGTATTGGTACACAGCGTAAGGGTATGGTAGTATTGGTACACAGCGTAAGGGCATGGTAGTATTGGTACACAGCGTGAGGGCATGGTAGTATTGGTACACAGCGTGACGGTATGGTAGTATTGGTACAGAGCGTGAGGGTATGGTAGTTTTGGAACACAGCGTGGCAGTATGGTAGTATTGGAACACAGCGTGGCAGTATGGTAGTATTGGAACACAGCGTGACTGTATGCGTGCTGTGATATAAAGAGGTTCTAAATTTCTGGAAGGTGTGTCTCTATGTGCATGTGTGTGAGTATGTGATCAATAGCATAATTTGCTATACAGAGCGGTGTGGAGCCATCAATAAGTGTTGCTATTTCATTGGATTATTAATGTCTCGGCAAATGTCTACTCCATCACGGTGTGGAGCCATCAATAAGTGTTGCTATTTCATTGGATTATTAATGTCTCGGCAAATGTCTACTCCATCACGGTGTGGAGCCATCAATAAGTGTTGCTATTTCATTGGATTATTAATGTCTCGGCAAATGTCTACTCCATCACGGTGTGGAGCCATCAATAAGTGTTGCTATTTCATTGGATTATTAATGTCTCGGCAAATGTCTACTCCATCACGGTGTGGAGCCATCAATAAGTGTTGCTGTTTCATTGGATTATTAATGTCTCGGTAAATGTCTACTCCATCACGGTGTGGAGCCATCAATAAGTGTTGCTATTTCATTGGATTATTAATGTCTCGGCAAATGTCTACTCCATCACGGTGTGGAGCCATCAATAAGTGTTGCTGTTTCATTGGATTATTAATGTCTCGGTAAATGTCTACTCCATCACGGTGTGGAGCCATCAATAACAGGTTGAGTTATTGAGTTATTTGCGGGCCATCATCATTACACTCCGAACATGTCCATAGGTGCTCAGATCCCTTCCTCAGCAAGTCCCACAGTGTCCAGCGACTGATGACTTCAGTTCTGTGTTGGTTGATAAGTCTTCTTACACGCCCACTAAGTTTAGCATTTCTGGCTGTGTCCATCTTAACCCCCATTTCTTTCATCCGAAGGAGTGACGTGGATTTGTGGTGGTCGAAGTCCTGTGCTCTTCCCACATCTCGGAGGGCACTGATGATGTCCGCACGATCCATTGGTTGCCCGTCCTCAACGACAGCGCAGCTAGCCAACCTGTCCGCTCTTTTATTTCCCCGTACACCTGCATGTCCAGGGATATAGTCAAAGGTGGCCTTACGTATTTTTGACTTCTGCAATGACTCTACCCATTGTATACTTACATAGCCCGCCTCCACTTGTTTTATCGTGCTCATCGAATCACTCAGTATACATGCGTGGGTGTAGTCGTGTGACTCTAACCAGTTGAATGCATTGGTCACTGCCATCACCTCTATCGTCATGCTACTCGTGGTCATAACTTATGCACTAATAAGTTTTGTTATTTAATTAGTTTATTAATGTCCCCTCCATCATGATAGTTAAAAGTTCATCACTTCCACAATGATTGCTCATTGTCCCAGTCCTACAACACCGGCCAGGTATCACCTTCTCAACCTATCAGATCCTAAATATGCTCCTTATTTATTGTATATCAATACGTTATTCTAGACCGTTGCACACGTTCGAGGTGACTACCCAACGGATACGAATGTCGTACAGCATCGTTGTTGACATTTCTTTCACTCCTACCTAGGGTCTTCATCCAGTGGCGGTTGCCAAGTCTAGTTTGGTGAGATAATTTACATGAGTTACCCATTCTCTGCACACTAATTCAGTAGGGCCTTAAGAATGTCAATATCAATCCGTGTGGTGACGTAAATGATGTCGTTAAGAACAATATCCAGCTAATTTACTTTATCGCTCCATAGCTTCCTGGATGATTTCTTCTAAGCCTTATTGTTAGCTGTCCATTGGTCTTTATAGCGCCTGCATTATTGATTTAGTTGTACTCTTGAGAATTTCGAAATGGAACGCTTTGCCTTTCGTATTTTTGCTTTTGTATTTCCTAATTAAGACTGTCTAAAGACTGTCTAATCACTAAGAGTGAAAATAAGTTACATGAAATGGTAGATATTATAGTGAAAGAAAGCAAAAATAAAGGACTCTGCATTAATAGCAAAACGACAGAAGTATTGGTAACAACAAAGAAAAAGTCATCACCTCAGTGCACAATAAAGACAAGTGGAACAATATTAAAACAGGTAAATGAATTTAAATATTTGGGAACATTGTTAACTTCAGATGGTAGATGTAGAACAGAGGTGAGATGCAGAATGACTCAGGCAAAAGCAGCTTTCCAAAAAATGAGGAAAATACTGTGCAATCCATTTTTTGACAATAGAAACAAGAAAAAGAGTTCTTAAATGTTGTGTAGAGCCAGTCTTAACTTATGGATGTGAATCATGGACAGTAGCACAACAGACAAGAAAATAACTGGAGGCTGCAGAAATGTGGTTTTACAGAAGAATATTGAGAATACCATGGACAGCTAAGAAGAGGAATGAAAACGTTCTGAAAGAAGCCAAAGAAAAAGAGAGCTAATTTCCAATATTAGGAAGAAACAATCATCATTGTTTGGCCATGTAATGAGAAGGGACCTTCCAGGCATATCGTAAGAGGCGACTAAGGAGCTTGATCGATGGCTTGACAAGCTGTCATTGTAAAAAGTATTGTTATGGAAACAGCACCATATATTTTAGAGACAGATATCTCGGCAATATGTGCCATTTTGGCACGCAAGGTTTCTGTTTTTGAGATTGTGGTTCTGCCCTATGTGCCGTCTTCGGCACGAAAGGACAATAGATAGATAGAATGAGAAGGCAACAGGTGGAATATATTGTAACAACTGGGACAATTGTTGGACGAAGTGATAGAGGGAAGCAAAGAGAAAAGATACCAGTCAGCTTAAGAGAATGGCTTGGCAGAAGATCAACAAGAGAAATGATAAATAATTGTCGAGATCGAAAGTCGTGGAGAAACATGATCAACTAGGCTAGCAGGCACGGTACTTGATGATGATAATGATTTCCTAATTATTGCATACAGAGTATTATAAAATCGCTCATTAGCTGCGTGCCTCAATCTTGAAGGTTTCCCTGTCAGTTCGGAAAGTTTTCTCGAGGTTTATTTTTGCACTGCTCATGGAATTAGATTCACTACAGTCGGGAATTCCCCATAGCCGCTCCACTTATGCCACAACTTCATCGCGTTGGTGAATTCTGTTGACAAGGTCGACTACCGTGCAGCCCTAATCTACAGCACAGGTGGCGATTCTCAACAACTTCCATAGAATAGACAGTGCACTGTTACTATCGCACTCCAGTTTCCTCGAAAAAAAACATTAAAAACACACATTTATAACACATTTAAAACACATTTTAAACACGCATTTTAAAACACATAGTTAAAACACAGTTAAAACGCGCATTTATAATGCACATTTAAAACACACATTTAAAACACACACTTAAAACACAGTTACAACACATTTAAAACACACATTTATAACACACATCAAAAACACGCATTTTAAAACAGGGCAACTGAAACGGTTTAAGCGAATGCGTTAATCTCTGCACAAACATGGCGACACGCTGCCATTTTGCATTGTCGGTTGTGCTGTTGGGAAGGTCGAACTCCAATGCGAAGTGTGACGATCAAGTGTCTCCCTCCACATGTTTATATATAATCATTTGTCTAGATAAACTTATGCTTCCATATTTCCACATTTCACCTATCCTCCAACATGTAGAACATCTCTCTCGTTTCATCATCTCATCTCGAATCCCTCTGTCCACTTCTCCTCGACTTACCTGTCCCAGTCATCCTAGATGTAGTAATATTTATTTATGCCTCATCGTTTGTCGTCGTTCTTATTTTCTGAAGAAGGCCGCATGTTGACCGAAACGTCAGTATTTTGTTGTGATCCTTTTTTGTAAAGCTGTCAATATATCTTATAGCAGTGTACGTTACACCTCCTCTACTGGCTCCTTGCTACCAGCTTTACCGCAGCTCTGCATTTATTTTCCTGTCTTCTTCCTTGCACGGACAACGTGTGAGTTGTCCTTCTTTCTCCTTGATGGCAGTTTTGTCTCTATCTGTGTCACAGGGAAAGCCAATACACTTAAATCAGTCAGTAGAAAAATCGTACTTGACCTATATTTCATGTTGACTTCTGAAGTTCATGGCCGGTGACCTTTGTATAACGAGCCAGTTGTCAAAGTCTGAAGAGTGCTACCACTTTCTGGAACTTTCTTTTCATTCATTGAGTGCCGTCTCCGCTTCGAAGGTTGGCTACCATGGAGCGCTATTCCACTCTGTCTTTTGCTTTGATTGTGCAGATTGTCATAGGTTGACTTGTCCATCTTTTGATGTTACTCGTCCATGTTAGTCTTGGTCTGCCTCTGCGTCTTTTACCTTGTATTTTCCCTTCCAATATTATTTTTATTAGGCTGTTGTGTCTTTTAACATGCCTCAAAAAATTTCACTTGTCTTGTTCTAATTGTGTTTAGTAGTTCTCTTTTCATTTTTAGTTGTTTTAAAACTTCATCGTTTGTTTTCTTTCTTTCTATCCAATTCTACCTATTCTTCTATAAATCCATATTTCAAAGGCTTACATTCTCTGTAACTCTCTTTAACTACTGTAAATATCTTCTATGTTCGCCCATTCATTTCTTCACTACTTCAATGTCTTTTACTGTTTGTACCAGTAGCATAGTGGCTAACGCGATGGCTTAGCAAAGGTAAACACGTGGGTTTAATTCTAGCATGACGATTTTCACCCGATATAATTGAGATAAGTCGTACCTTAGCTAAGTGATCCAGTGGAGGTTACAGCGGCGAAGGAGATCTCTGCACATCATAACCTTCAAATGTTATTGGCTCATAACATGTTTATTTAGTACCTAACCTTTCTATATTTTATTTCATGCCACATTCTCTCATCAACATCAAGTACCAGGCCTGCTGGCGTAGGTGATCATGTCTCTCCACAACTTCCGATCTCGATCTCGATAGTTATTTATCATTTCTGTTGTTGACATTCTGCCAAGCCATTCTCTTAAGCTGTCTGGTATTTTTTCTCTTTGCTTCCCTCTATCTCTTCGCCACTCAATTTTTCCAGTTGTTACAATATATTCTAGTTGTTCTCTTCTCATTACATGGCCAAAAAAAAATGATGATTGTTTCTTCCTAATATTGGAAATTAGCTCTCTTTTTGTTTTGACTAACTCTTCTGACATTACCGCATTTATTTTCACAAATGTGTTTTTTGTTCGGCACGTGCGGAGCTAGTTGGTTTCTACGGCTCATATTAGAGGTAGAACTGTGAAGGAAGACAGTTGTACTTTCGTATTGGCTGAGACCTGGTAAACTCGCGGCCCAGTTTAGTGGTGACCTGATCCCTCGGAGGTCCGGTCTCTCGAGGGTCCGGCTTCTCGAGTCCTGGTAGCTCGCGGCTCAGTTTGTTGGTGACCTGATCTGTCGGAGGCCTGGTGTCTGGGGGTCCTGGTCTCTCGGAGACCTGATCTTTTCGAGACCTGATCTCTCGGAGATCTGATCTTTCGGAGACCTGATCTATCAGGACATGATCTCTCGGAGAACTGATCTCTCGGAGAACTGATCTCTCGGGGACCTGATCTCCAGGGGACCTGATCTCTAGGAGACCTGATCTCTCGGGGACCTGGTCTCTCGGAGACCTGGTCTCTCGGAGACCTGATCTCTCGGGGGCTTGATCTCTCGGAATCCTGGTCTCTCGGAATCCTGATCTCTCGGGGACCTGATCTCTGGGGGTCCTGGTCTCTCTGCGGCTTGGTCTCTCGGAGACCTGGTCTCTCGTAGACATGATCCCTCAGAGACCTGATCTCTCGGAAACCTGATCTCTCGGAGACCTGATCTCTCGGAGACCTGATCTCTCGGAGACCTGATCTCTCGGATACTTGATCTTTGGAGGTCAGGGTCTCTGCGACTTGGTCTCTCGGAGACCTGATCTCTCTGAGGAGCCGCGATAGCTCAGTGGTTAGTGAACTGGACTACAAAGGACAAGGGGTAGGGTTCGATCCCAACCGACGGCTACCGGGTTCACCCAGCCTTAAAATGGGTACCGGATTTTTTCTGGGAAAGTAAAGCAGCATGGGCGTAATATCGACCACATTACCCCAAAAATCATGTGCAGAAGGTCTGTAAAATATAGGGTCACTATTACCATATTTCCCTATACGCCACTTGGCGTGACGGGGGTACTTTACTTTTTACACGTATGTAAGCGGTCGGTAATGAACGTGCTGCAGAGTTCTCGGTTTAGCTGATATTTAGCGTGCAAGAGCAATGGACTTCTCCGACATTCTGAATGCCATTGAGGACGCAGACGGAAAAAAATTAACTTGACTGACTCCAC
Source organism: Megaustenia siamemsis (assembly GCA_032433765.1). Taxonomy (NCBI): domain Eukaryota; kingdom Metazoa; phylum Mollusca; class Gastropoda; order Stylommatophora; family Ariophantidae; genus Megaustenia; species Megaustenia siamemsis. The sequence goes on from JAVIAB010000160.1 coordinate 65,572,499, forward strand.
AGACGAACACGTTTTAAGAATATCATGCCAAAGTGGGAGATTCCAGACGACAGCGCTACGCAGGAATCCCAAGACATGTAAAACAAAACAACACCGGTGTCGTTAGCCACTACACGTTGAGGGATTTTCTTCAGATTTGAGCACTTATGGACTTGACCGTAATGCAGGGAGGGTGGTCTGTTGACCAAACTAAACTAAACTAAACTAAACTAAACTAAACTAAACTAAACTAAACTAAACTAAACTATTAAACTAAATTATTAAACTAAACTATTAAACTAAACTGTTATACTAAACTAAACTAAACTATTAAACTAAACTAAATTATTAAACTAAACTAAACTATTAAACTGAACTAAACTAAACTATTAAACTGAACTGAACTAAACTATTAAACTAAACTAAAATAAACTATTAAACTAAACTAAAATAAACTATTAAACTAAACTAAATTAAACTATTAAACTAAACTAAACTATTAAACTAAACTATTAAACTAAACTAAACTAAACTATTAAACTAAACTAAACTATTAAACTAAACTATTAAACTAAACTAAACTAAACTATTAAAATAAACTAAACTAATAAACTAAACTAAACTATTAAACTAAACTAAAATAAACTATTAAACTAAACAAACTATTAAACTAAACTAAACTAAACTATTAAACTAAACTAAACTATTAAACTAAACTAAACTATTAAACTAAACTAAACTATTAAACTATACTAAACTAAACTATTAAACTAAACTAAACTATTAAACTAAACTATTAAACTAAACTAAACTATTAAACTAAACTAAACTATTAAACTAAACTAAACTAAACTATTAAACTAAACTAAACTATTAAACTAAACTAAACTAAACTATTAAACTAAACTAAACTAATCTAGACTATTAAACTAAACTAAACTATTAAACTAAACTAAAGTATCAAACTAAACTAAACTAAAGTATTAAACTAAACTAAACTAAAGTATTAAACTAAACTAAACTATTAAATTAAACCAAACTAAACTATTAAACTAAACTAAACTAAATTATTAAACTAAACTAAATTAAACTAAACTATTAAACTAAACTAACTATTAAACTAAACTAAACTGAACTATTAAACTAAACTAAACTATTAAACTAAACTAAACTATTAAACTAAACTAAACTATTAAACTAAACTAAACTAAACTATTAAACTAAACTAAACTAAACTAAACTATTAAACTGAACTAAACTAAACTAAACTAAACTAAACAAAACTATTAAACTAAACTATTAAATTAAAATAAACTATTAAACTAAACTATTAAACTAAACTAAACTATTCAACTAAACTAAACTATTAAACTAAACTAAACTAAACTATTAAACTAAACTAAACTAAACTATTAAACTAAACTAAACTAAACTTTTAAACTAAACTAAACCATTAAACTAAACCATTAAACTAAACTAACTAAACTAAACTATTAAACTAAACTAAAATAAACTAAACTATTAAACTAAAACTAAAACTGAACATTTGTTTAGCTACTGTACCAACTATTCGGTTAGTCGGTTACTTATTTAGTTGTCTGGCTGTTCAGCGAATCATTGACAACCTATGAAAACAGGAAAGAAGGCTAAAGGCATTCTATATGTGATGTCTGCCCCGTATTCTTGGTATCACCTGGAAGGACAAAGTGTCAAACGTAGAGTTCTTACTCACACAGGCCTCCCGAACATCTACACGCTGCTCAAACAAGAGAGGTTACGATGGCTTGACCACGTACACCGTATGAAAGATGGCCGCACACCAAAAGATATACTTTTATGGACAACTAGCAGATGGTAAAAGAACTAGGTGGGGGAGAGGGACGCCCCCAAAACTTTGTATTTGTACACGGGTGTAAACGCGACATGAAGACTCTGAACATAACCCTGCAGCCTGGGAAGAAATAGCTGTAGACCGTAATCTTTAAAAACACACTCTAAAGCTCCAACTCAAGCAAGAAGCAGACAGATTCATTAGAAAAAGAGAATACACGGCGAAAGAAAAGAAAAAAAATATTTCTAGGGGCGCTGCAAATTCCATAGTCAACTATGACTGACAGTAGTTATAGTTGACAATAAGTATACATATAAGTTGACAATAGTTATAGTTGACTGGTACCACAGTCAACTATAACTATGCGAGGCTACTATTCTACAAACTATATTCTTTTGTCTCTCTATGATTTTATTTTTTTTTGGCTACTTTTGTAGTGCTTTCTTCTTCTTCTACCTTTTTAGCTCCCAGTGGAGCATAGGTCTTCAACAAACACTTTCCAAGTCGTTCTGTTTTTTGCCATTCTTTTAAGATCATTCCATGTCTTCCCCATCATCTTCATCTCTGCTTCTATCTGTCTTCTCCAAGAATTCCTTGGTCTTCCTCTTTGTCTTTTCCCCTGGGAATTCCAAAAAAGGGCCTGTTGAGTAATACTCTCAGTTGGCTTCCGTAGTGTGTCTTATCCAGCGCTATCGTCTTCGTTGTATCTCTTTATCAACTGGTGTTTGACTGGTACATTTCCATAATTCTATGTTAGTGATTTTGTCCTGCCATTTCCATCATTTTATTCTGCGTAAGTATCATTATTCATTAATGAAAGTCTCCATGTTTCACAGCCATATAATAGGACCGCCTTAACATTTGAGTTGAAAATTTTTATTTTTGTGTTTAACCTAATTTCTTTGGATTTCCATATGTTTCCCAGTGCAATGAAAGCTCTTCTTGCTTTTGATATCCTTATTTTGGTATCCTTTAACTATGCGAGGCTACTACTCTACCAACTATATGCTTGTTCTCTCTATGATTTTATTTTTTTCGCTACTTTTATAGTGCTTTCGCAGTACTTATATTGAGGTGTACGTTTCTATGTTTATATAAGGACGAGGAAGATTAATAAGAACCCTGAGATGAGAAGGAACAGCAGTAGGCATCAACTCCCTTGCCGAGATCGAGATGCTTGACCAGAAACAGGGCTTGTAGCGAAACATAATGTGGGTCTCTTGCAGAGTTTGATTCAACAGGTAAGACCGTCAGATAAGGGTATTTTTTTGAGTTGCTACTACACGTTTATTCCCAGATTAACACACTGGTAAACATCATGCGTATGCTAAAGTGGGAAACATTATGACCTGCTGGTATCATGGGTTCTTGATAAACATCACAATGACGGCTGGATTAGGAAACTACTGCGCTTTTGTTGTTTACGATTCACCGTTTTAAAGAACGTAAATAAATTGTATTTTAAAGTTTTGCTAAAGAGACGTTGAAACGGTTATTTTTGTAATGTTGTTCGGTCGGTTGGTTGTGGAACAATATTAAAACAGGTAAATGAATTTAAATATTGTGGAACATTGTTAACTTCAGACGGAAGATGTACAACAGAGGTGGGATGCACCTTGGCTCAGGCAAAGGCAGCTTTCCAAAAAATGAGGAAGATTCTAAGCAATCCATTTTTGACAATAGAAACAAGAACAAGAGTTCTTAAATGTTATGTAGAGCCAGTCTTAACATATAGATGTGAATTATGTACAATAGGACAACAGACAAGAAAATCACTGGAGTCTGTAGAAATGTGGTTTAACAGAGGAATGTTGAGAATACAATGGACAGCTAAGAAGAGTAATGAAAACGTTCTGAAAGAGGCCAAAGCAAAAAGAGAGCTAATTTCCAATATTAGGAAGAAACAATCATCATTTTTGGCCATGTAATGAGAAGGGAACAGCTGGAATATATTGTAACAACTGGGAAAATTGAGGGACGAAGAGTTAGATGGAAGGAAAGAGAAAAGATACCGGACAGCTTAAGAGAATGGCTTTGGCAGAAGGTCAACAACAGAAATGATAAATAACTGTCCAGATCGAAAGTTGTGGAGAGGCATGATCACCTACGCCTGCAGCTCGTTACTTGATGATGATGATGATGATGATGATGATGATGATGATGGTCGGATCGACGAAGCGTTCAGCAGCTCACACTTACTTTCGGATTTCTCATTACGAAGAAGAACATATAGAAGTTGTGTATTCAATGCTATGGCCGAGTTAGTTTTGAGTCATCATCATTGCACTCCGAACATGTCCATAGGTTCTCAGATCCCTTCCTCAGCAAGTCCCGCAGTGTCCAGCGACTGACGACTCTAGTTCTGTATTGCGTGATAAGTCTTCCTAAATTCTCACAAAGTTTCTCGTTTCTGGCTGTGCCCATCTTAACTCCCATCTCTTTCATCCGAAGTAGTGACGTGGACTCATGGTTGTCGAAGTCCTGTGCCTTTCTCACACTTTCAATGTTATTCCATCCATGGACCACAAAATAATCTCACTTTCGCGCTTGTTTTTGTTGTTATCTGTCTTTGTCAGTGTGACTTAGTGAAAGTTTCATTAAATCATCTAATCAAAGCCATTTATATCCATTTTTGGAGTATAGACCGCGCACAAGATCTCTCCACACATCACTATTCTAGGACGTCTGGTCTACTTCTCTCGAGTCTAGACCAATGATTTTAAGGGTTTTCATGATTTATCTGCTTCATGTATTCTTGGACCTTCCTGTTTTTCTCTTCTCCCGTGGGCTCAATTACAGTGTCTGTATTGCTATGCTTCCATCAGGTTTTCTTAGTGCGTGTCCAATCTATATCGATTCTCTGTTCATAATCTGTTGCTCAATTCGTAACTGCAACTCTTGGACACATTGCGGCACGGCCGTTTTTCGCAAATGCTTTTTATTTTTTTTAATCTAAAATAAAAGCCAGAAAATAAATGAAACTTGATCTAAAGCACGCGATTTATTCGGACAAATTGTTCAGGAAGTAGGAAGAGAGGTTAAATTAGAGAATTACACATTTTTAATGGGGAAAAAAGCCTACGGAAACGTCAATAAATTAAAAGCCGCAAGAACTGGCTCAAGTGTCAAGGCGTCTGTAACTGGATCCAGTTCTTGCGGCTGGCGGTAAGGAATGTAGTCGGAGCATCGTTAGGGCAGTGCGTTGACTTGACAGTGATGTAGACGGGCATCAAGCCATGCTTCATGCTCTCAGTATGGTCGGTCTGTGGAGGAATACACAATTGAGAGGCTCACTAAGTTGGGGAAGTAATAACAATGAGAGTGAGAGAGATATAGAGAGAGTTAGATAGAGAAAAATAGACCGAGAGAGTGAGAGAGAGATATATATATTTAGAGATATAGATATATATATATATATATAGATATAGAGAGGTATATATAGAGAGAGAGATAGAGAGAGAGTTAGACAGAGAAAAGTAGACGGAGAGAGTGAGATATATATATATATATATATATATATATATATTTAGATATATAGAGAGGTATATATTATCATCATCATGTACCCTGCCGGTTGGCGTAGGCGATCATGTCCCTCCACAATCTTCTATCTACAATGCATCGTATCAGTTCTGTTCTTGAATGTTTTCCATGCCATGACACCAAGCTATCCAGTATTTTCTCTCTTTGTCGTCCGCCATCTCTCTTTCCTTTTATTTTGCCAGTTATAACCAAGTATTCCAATTTTCCTCTTCTCATGATGTGCCCGAAAAATGTTGATTGCTTCTTTCTGATGTTTTTTAAGAGCTCCCTTTTTGTGTTGGCCTCTTTGAGAACTTCATCATTGGTCTTTTTATCTGTCCAGGGAACTTTCAACATTCTTCTGATAAATCCCATCTCTGTGGCTTCTAATCGTCTTTTCATGTGTTTATTTACTGTCCATGATTCGCTTCCATAGGTCAGAATTGGTTCTATATAGCACCGATGAACTCTCTTTCTCATTTATATTGACATAGATTTGTTGCATAAGATATTTTTCATTTTCTGAAATGCTATTTTGGCCTGAGCTATTCTGCTTTTTATTTCTGTGGTGCATCTCGCATCTGATGTAATTATTGTGCCCAAGTATTTGAAACGTTATACTTGTTTCAGATTTGTCTCGTTTATTTTTATGGTGCATGCTGGTGATGATTGTTTCTTCGATATAACCATTACTTCTGTTTTCTTACTATTCAGACTGAGACCTTACTTGTTGCTTTCTTTTACTATTATGTCTATCATTTCTTGTAGTTCGTTCTCTGTCTCTGCTATTAAGACTGTGTCATCAGCATATCGCAAATTATTTATGTTGTGACCGTTGACTTCAATTCCTTTTTTTTCTACTATTGATCTCATAATATATTCGCTGTAAAGTGAAAACAAATCCGGCGACAGAACACAGCCTTGTGAGGTATATATAGAGAGAGATAAAGAGAGACAGAGATAGATATAGAGAAAGATAGAGAGAGATATATAGAGAGAGTTAGATAGAGAAAAATAGACCGATATATATATATATATATATATATATATATATATATATATATATATATATATATATATAGATATATATAGAGAGAGAGAGACAGAGATAGATATAGAGAAATATAGAGAGTGAGAAATAGAGAGATATAGATATATGTATATATATATATATAGAGAGAGAGAGAGAGAAATAGAGAGAGATGTAGAGAGATATATAGAGAGTTCGAGAGATATATAGAGAGAGACAGAGAGCGATAGAGAGAGACAGAAAGATATATATATATATAGAGAGAGAGATAGAGATAGATATATAGAGAGATAGAGAGAGAGATAGAGGGATAGAGAGAGAGCAGGAATATCAAATATATAAAATCCTATGCGCGTCCGAGAGAATTGCTGCAACAAAGCCTATAAAATAAACAAACAATTTTATTGAGCAGAAAGACAAGACAAGCTTGTCGCAAAAGCTCTCATGATCTGGCTGTAGAGAGAGAGAGAGAGAAAGAGAGAGTAAGAGAGTGAGCGAGCACTAGCCTCATCACCCTTTAACTTTGGGTAGTTGATGAGATAAGGTTTAGTACGTCACTTCCTTACGAAATTATCAGTGGTAAGACACTTTTGTTGTCATTAAAAAAGATATCGTTTAATGAATGAGAGACACGATTTTTGTCATTAAAAAGATATCGTTTAATGAATGAGAGACACGATTTTTGCCATTAAAAAGATATCGTTTAATGAATGAGAGACACGATTTTTGCCATTAAAAAGATATCGTTTAATGAATGAGAGACACGATTTTTGCCATTAAAAAGATATCGTTTAATGATTGAGAGACACGATTTTTGCCATTAAAAAAGATATCGTTTAATGAATGAGAGACATGATTTTTGCCATTAAAAAGATATCGTTTAATGAATGAGAGACACGATTTTTGCCATAAAAAAGATATCTTTTAATGAATGAGAGACACGATTTTTGCCATTTAAAAGATATCGTTTAATGATTGAGAGACACGATTTTTGCCATTAAAAAAGATATCGTTTAATGAATGAGAGACACGATTTTTCAAAGCAATGTCAAGGGGGTGCGAGGTCTAGAGCGTAAGACGTCGGACTTTGGACAAGAAGGTTCTCGGTTCGATCCCAGCTACGTGCTGTGGGAATTTTTAAAAAAAGTCGAATCAATGGTTTCTTTGCGGCTTTACCTTTCCCTGGTCTCTGGGTTATGAGATCCCATGTCTAGCTCTCTCTGGGTTATGAGATCTCATGTCTAGCTCTCTCTGAGTTATGGGATTCCATGTCTAGCTCTCTCTGGGTTATGGGATCCCATGTCTAGCTCTCTCTGGGTTATGAGATCCCATGTCTAGCTCTCTCTGGGTTATGAGATCTCATGTCTAGCTCTCTCTGGGTTATGGGATTCCATGTCTAGCTCTCTCTGGGTTATGGGATCCCATGTCTAGCTCTCTCTGGGTTATGAGATCCCATGTCTAGCTCTCTCTGGGTTATGAGATCCCATGTCTAGCTCTCTCTGGGTTATGAGATCCCATGTCTAGCTCTCTCTGGGTTATGAGATCCCATGTCTTGCTCTCTCTGGGTTATGAGATCCCATGTCTAGCTCTCTCTGGGTTATGAAAGCCCATGTCTAGCTCTCTCTGGGTTATGAGATCCCATGTCTAACTCTCTCTGGGTTATGAGATCCCATGTCTTGCTCTCTCTGGGTTATGGGATGCCATGTCTAGCTCTCTCTGGGTTATGAGATCCCATGTCCTGCTCTCTCTGGGTTATGAGATCCCATGTCTAGCTCTCTCTGGGTTATGAGATCCCATGTCTAGCTCTCTCTGGGTTATGATATCCCATGTCTAGCTCTCTCTGGGTTATGAGATCCCATGTCTGGCTCTCTCTCTGGGTTATGAGATCCCATGTCTAGCTCTCTCTGGGTTATGAGATCCCATGTCTAGCTCTCTCTGGGTTATGAGATCTCATGTCTAGCTCTCTCTGGGTTATGAGATCTCATGTCTAGCTCTCTCTGGGTTATGAGATCCCATGTCTAGCTCGCTCTGGGTTATGAGATGTCATGTCTAACTCTCTCGGAAAACGGCGAAAATTAGGAGGTCCCGTGTGCACTCGCGCACGTTAAAGAACCCTTGGGAGTTAAAATAAAAAAGAGTAGGCAAAAGTGGCTGCTCTCCGGGCAAAAAGTTTGAAGCAAAACTACCCGGCCATGACGAAGACGGATGTTTCGGACCGAAAGACGCAGATATCGCGACGTTGTCGTAAAATAGCGACACAACGTATCTACGTCTAGCTAAAGTGTGAACGGTAAGAAGAAGAGAGAGAGAAAGCAGTGACTTTATGTTCAATTCTCAATTCACGTGTGTTCATCTTTTTACTTTGCTAATTTGTTAGCCACTTGATTGCGTTGTGTTCAGCACCTTATTACCCGGTCCACACACCTTCAGCACACATTCGTTTAAGTAATGACCACCCAGTCTTTGACTTGACTTTCCCTGACATTTCAGCAAGGCAGCATTTGTTTGTGATCACAGTTGTCTCACCATAGAAAACAGTTTTACTAGTACATGAGCGTTTTCTATTCAGGAGTATATCAAGTAATCATTTTGTGAAGAGGGATCCGCCTTTACTAACATGCTCCACCTGCATGGATTGTTTTAAAGGGATTTATCTTCAGCTCTAGCGACGTCTTCGATGCTTACGATAAATGTTGACTAATTATGTTTAACAATTATATTCGAATAATTTGTTCCATGTTTTGAATGGCGTCAGAAAATTCTTCTTCCTCTTCTTTCTTCTGTGATCATGGCTCATTCAGACTAGGATTCTTGACTCTCTTATGAAGGCAGCTGTCTAAGTTATTCTGTTGCCCCGTATAGTTTCTCTTCCAGGGAGGTGGGTGTGGACCACATTGTCCTTCTCAGGTCTGTGTACTGAGGACAATCCTGTAGAACATGTTTTGTTGTCATGTTATCCCGTGTACAGTGGCATTGGCTGGTAGTTCCTATTTTGAATTTGGTGAACATGGGGTTTATCATTCTGTTGTGGCCAGTGAGTAGGCGAAATATGATGACTTGATCCCTCCTTGATAGTTGGATGTATCCATCCCTCTCGTTATACTTTGGGTGTTCTCGTTTCCATTTTTCATGATACTGGCTTTTGATGATGGATTTGGCTTCATCGTAGCTGACCAGATGGTGCTCTTGTGGTAATGTCCCTCCCTCTTCAGCTAATTTGTCTGCGCGTTCGTTTCCGTGTATATTACAGTGTGAAGGTATCCACTGGATGACACTCTCTGGGAGTTATTGCATAGTTGGTCCAGGGTTGTTCTCAAGTCATCTAGCTCTCTGTTCCTGGGTTTTCAGAGCTGTTAAGATTGACAGAAAATTCGAACGCGTGAGTAGAAAGGTATGTTTGTGAGCATATGTGTCTTTGATCGTTTACTGATCTCGACGAGAGTAATATGGTTTAAACGTCAGTTTAAAACTTTTTTTAAAATGTCATATTATCATGTAACCATTATGGAATCATGGAAAAAACATGTACTGGCAACAAACAGCAGCTATACGAATTAACAACCAAACAGGACAATTTCAATATATAAAGCATGGAGTCAGACAAGTCTGTGTTCTGTCACCGGATTTGTTTTCACTTTACAGCGAACATATTATGAGATCAATAGTTGACAAAAAAAGGAATTGAAGTCAACGGTCACAACAAAAATAATTTGTGATATGCGGATGACACAGTCTTAATATCAGAGACAGAGAATGATCTACAAGAAATGATAGACATAATAGTAAAAGAAAGCAACAAGAAAGGTCTCAGTCTGAATAGTAAGAAAACAGAAGTAATGGTTATATCGAAGAAACAATCACCACCATCATGCAGCATAAAAATAAACAGGACAAATTTGAAACAAGTACAACGCGTCAAATACTTGGGCAGAATAATAACATCAGATGCGAGATGCACCACAGAAATAAAAAGCAGAATAGCTCAGGCCAAAATAGCATTTCAGAAAATGAAAAATATCTTATGCAACAAATCTATGTCAATAGAAATGAGAATGACAGTTCATCGGTGCTATATAGAACCAATTCTGACCTATGGAAGAGAATCATGGACAGTAGACAAACAAATGAAAAGACGATTAGAGGCCACAGAGATGGGATTTCTCAGAAGAATGTTGAAAGTTCCCTGAACAGCTAAAAAGACCAATGAGGAAGTTCTCAAAGAGGCCAATACAAAAAGGGAGCTCCTAAAAAACATCAGAAAGAAGCAATCAACATTTTTCGGGCACATCATTAGAAGAGGAAAGTTGAAATACTTGGTTACAACTGGCAAAATAAAAGGAAAGAGAGATCGCGGACGACAAAGAGAGAAAATACCGGATAGCTTGGTGTCATGGCATGGAAAACAGTCAACAACAAAGCTGATACGACGCACTGTAGATAGAAGATTGTGGAAGGACGTGAGCGCCTACGCCAACTGGTATGGCACATGATGATGGTCATCATGTAAAAGAGATCAATATTTGTAACTGAATATTTAATTTTAATTCTATACAAAACTTCATCTTATCTTATCTTATCTTATCGTATCTTGATCTAACATAATTTATCTTGTGTCATTTGTCGTGCTTTGTCTAGTATTATTTTTATCCTATCTTATCTTATCTTATTTATTTTATCTTATCGTATTTATCTTATCTTATCGCGATCTAACATGATTTTTCTTTTCTCATTTGTCGTACCTTATCCAGTCTTATTTTTAACCCATCTTATATTATCATACTCTACCTTATATGATTTTTTATCTTATCTTATCTTATATTATCTTATCTTATCTTATCTCGTCTCGTCTCGTCTCGCGTCTCGTCTAGTCTCGTCTCGTCTCGTCTCGTCGTGTCGTGTCCTTTCCTGTCCTGTCCTGTTCTGTTCTGTCTTGTCTTGTCTGTCTTATCCTGTCTTGTCTTAATTTGTCCACTGGACATTTGGTTAAATGCAGATAGCTTGAGCTAAATGTACAACACAAGTATTTCCTCTGCATGCTTGTGCATCCTTCCTTCTATATGTCTGCCTCTCGGTCTTCCTTGAGCGCTGAAGCCAAACTGTTGCTAACTTTGTTTTTTAGGAACATGCAACTAGCTAGGCTACATTTCCCCATGATAACCGAAGCACTTATTTTTTTTTTTTTTTTTTGCTCTTCAACATGTTTAATGCAGGGTGTGGTTGCAATAATTTTTATGGTTGATTTTTTTTTTCTCAAATCCCATTCTGTGTTTTCTATGACATTAATGGCTTTTGTCAGGCGTTTCATCTCACACGCTGTGATCTTTCATTCATAGCCAAACGCCATAACAGCTAGTTACAAAATATTTCATTCATAAAAATATATGTTTAATATTTTAGATGCATCATGCTGGGCGTTGATACGACAGTCGTATCTTTTAGCATTTTCATCATAGCCACACAATGTGGCCAGCGGTGTTCTGTAGGACCAAAACAAAGCCGTCAATAGCTTCATTTATGCTTCCGTGTTGAAACGGAAATCCTGGAATCACCCAAAGCTTGTGACGTCTTCAGCTATAGACAGCTGACGTCATTTTACCCACAACCGCCTCTGATCGCAATGCTGAAAACGTCACAAGTTTTGGGTGACCTTTCATCGCGCAGGTCTTATTAATAGTATAGATGGCTGTAGAAAAAAAGTTACATTTCTTCTCATCACGTAGGGTGTGGCTATTAATAATAATAATACGAGTGTCCTTGGTCTGACTCACAATATTCAACTGTTTCCTCCGTTCTCTGCCAGGTTGTGGTTGCTCTTCCTTCCTCATGCTTTCTCACCTGAGCCTACTGTATGAAGCCTATCCAGTTCGAGCTTCTCTCTGTTATCTGTGTGTCCATCTAATCTTGGTTGCAACTACTGACCACTGTTAATGTTCGACGTGCAACAAGGATGACCTGTTGACTAAACTGAACCAGACTAAACTCAACTCTTAAATTAAAATTAAAATTAGAACTTAACATTAAAAGCTCAACTAAACTCGTCAACTTGAACTAACGTCACAACTTAAACTTTAAAGGTAAACGAAGCATTTCTTGACTGCCGATTTTGTCGCAATAAACCAGGGATTCTCAAACTTTCATTTACTACGGACCCCCATTTAATTCGTTTTGTAGTCGCAGACCCCCACTTAAATACGTTTTGTGGTCGCGGACCCCCATTTAATAGTTTTGTGGTCGCGGACCCCCATTTAATAGTTTTGCGGTCGCGGACCCCCATTTAATAGTTTTGTGGTCGCGGACCCCCATTTAATAGTTTTGTGGTCGCGGACCCCCATTTAATAGTTTTGTGGTCGCGGACCCCCATTTAATAGTTTTGCGGTCGCGGACCCCCATTTAATAGTTTGGCGGTCGCGGACCCCCATTTAATAGTTTTGTGGTCGCGGACCCCCATTTAATAGTTTTGTGGTCGCGGACCCCCATTTAATAGTTATTGTAGTCGCGGACCCCCATTTAATAGTTATTGTAGTCGTGGCCCCCCATTAAACACGTGTTGTTGATGCGGACCCCAATTGAACGCTTTTTGTTGTCGCGAACTCCAGGATTCAAATTCAGCTCAAGATTTAAAACCAAAAAGTATTTAGCCACAAAATATCATGCTATTCTTTAAGCCTTCGTTGACCCCCCTGTGACGATACTGCGAACCCCTGAGGCGCCGCGGACCACACAGCTTGAGAAACGCTGCACCAAACTATTATAAGAATGTTCGGTTTTATATAAAGATGACAGTCTTGGCAATCTCTTATTTGTTGTTTCTTATTATTTTTATCTGTACAAAACAATGCATCTCTTGTTTATCCGTAGACTTTTCTGTTGGTAAGATGTCATCTTTAATTTTATAAGATGAACACATGTTGCAGTTCTTGTTCTACTTTCGAGAAGTAGGAAGTGACGTGGCCTGATGCATTGTTGGCCACTCCCATCCATAATCAATTCTGGAGATGTTTTCTATTTTACAAAATGTCTTGCTTCTTACTCATTCGCCATTCTATATATTCGATATGTCTGTTTGTCTGTCCGCACTCCGTCTGCCCGCTATTGTCTTGCCTGACTTGACTTGCTCTGTCTTGTCCTGTCTTGTCATGTTCTGTTTTGTCTTGTCTTGTTCTGTCCTGTCTTGTCCTGTCATGTTTTGTCTTTTCCTGTCTTGCCATGTCTTGTCCTGGCATGCTATGCCCTGCCCTGTCCTGTCTTGTCCTGTCATGTTTTGTCTTTTCCTGCCTTGCCATGTCTTGTCCTGACATGCTATGCCCTGCCCTGTCCTGTCTTGCCTTGCCATGTCTTGTACTGGCATGTCTTGTCTGTTCCTGCCTTGCCATGTCATGTCCTGACATGCTATGCCCTGTCCTGTCCTGCCTTGCCTTGTCTTGTCCTGACATGCTATGCCCTGCCCTGTCCTGTCTTGCCTTGCCATGTCTTGTCCTGGCATGTCTTGTCTTTTCCTGCCTTGCCTTGTCTTGTTCTGACATGCTATGCCCTGTCCTGTCCTATCTTGCCTTGTCTTGTCCTGACATGCTATGCCCTGTCCTGTCCTATCTTGCCATGTCTTGTCCTGACATGCTATGCCCTGTCCTGTCCTATCTTGCCATGTCTTGTCCTGACATGCTATGCCCTGTCCTGTCCTGCCTTGCCTTGTCTTTTCCTGCCTTGCCATGTCTTGTCCTGGCATGCTATGCCTTGTCCTGCCCTGTCTTGTCATGTCTTGTTCTGTCCTGTCCTGTCTTGCCATGTCTTGTCCTGGCATGTCTTTTCCTGTCTTGCCATGTCTTGTCCTGGCATGCTATGCCCTGCCCTGTCTTGTCTTGCCTTGCCATGTCTTGTCCTGGCATGTCTTGTCTTTTCCTGCCTTGCCATGTCTTGTCCTGGCATGTCTTTTCCTGTCTTGCCATGTCTTGTCCTGGCATGCTATGCCCTGCCCTGTCTTGTCTTGCCTTGCCATGTCTTGTCCTGGCATGTCTTGTCTTTTCCTGCCTTGCCATATCTTGTTCTGTCCTGTCCTGTCCTGTATTGCCATGTCTTGACCTGGCATGCTATGCTCTGCTCTGCCCTGTTTTGCTATGTCTTGTCCTGGCATGTCTTTTCCTGTCTTGCCATGTCTTGTCCTGACATGCTATGGCCTGCCCTGTCCTGTCTGGCCTTGTCTTGTCCTGGCATGTCTTATCTTTTCCTGCCTTGCCATGTCTTGTCCTGACATGCTATGGCCTGCCCTGTCCTGTCCTGTCTTGTCTTTTCCTGCCTTGCCATGTCTTGTCCTGACATGCTATGGCCTGCCCTGTCCTGTCTGGCCTTGTCTTGTCCTGGCATGTCTTATCTTTTCCTGCCTTGCCATGTCTTGTCCTGACATGCTATGGCCTGCCCTGTCCTGTCTGGCCTTGTCTTGTCCTGGCATGTCTTATCTTTTCCTGCCTTGCCATGTCTTGTCCTGACATGCTATGGCCTGCCCTGTCCTGTCTGGCCTTGTCTTGTCCTGGCATGTCTTGTATTTTCCTGCCTTGCCATGTCTTGTCCTGACATGCTATGCCCTGTCCTGTCCTGTCCTGTCTTGTCTTTTCCTGCCTTGCCATGTCTTGTCCTGACATGCTATGGCCTGCCCTGTCCTGTCTGGCCTTGTCTTGTCCTGGCATGTCTTTTCCTGTCTTGCCATGTCTTGTCCTGACATGCTATGGCCTGCCCTGTCCTGCCTGGCCTTGTCTTGTCCTGGCATGTCTTATCTTTTCCTGCCTTGCCATGTCTTGTCCTGGCATGCTATGGCCTGCCCTGTCCTGTCTTGTCTTTTCCTGTCTTGCTATGACATGCTATGCCCTGTCCTGTCCTATCTTGCCATGTCTTGTCCTGACATGCTATGCCCTGCCCTGCCCTGTCCTGTCCTGCCTTGCCTTGTCTTGTCCTGACATGCTATGCCCTGTCCTGTCCTATCTTGCCATGTCTTGTCCTGACATGCTATGCCCTGCCCTGCCCTGTCCTGTCCTGCCTTGCCATGTCTTGTCCTGACATGCTATGCCCTGTCCTGTCCTATCTTGCCATGTCTTGTCCTGACATGCTATGCCCTGCCCTGCCCTGTCCTGTCCTGCCTTGCCTTGTCTTGTCCTGCCCTGTCAAGTTCTCTCCTGTCTTGTATTGTCCTGTTCTGTCTTGAGTCCGTCCGTTTGTTCGTTTGTCGACCTGTCTGTCTGTCTGCATGTCTGTCCGTACATTTAACTATATCGACATCGTATCTCCCTTTGTGATATTGTCAATCCCTTCCATTCACAATCACCCGCTTTTGGGGACATCGACTACTTTACCAAATATTTGGCTTCGTAACAGTTTACCCATTCCAACTCATATCTGTTCTCTTTCTCTTTCTCCCTCTTCCTCTCTCTCTCTCTCTCTCTCTCTCTCTCTCTCTCTCTCCATTGCGTTCTCTCTCAATAGTTACCGTGATCACTAATTTTGTCAACACACGCCTTTACAATTAGTTACTTTGTCATCTCTCTTCCACATGGATAATATCGATTGACTTTAATAATTAAATATCTCGTTTGTTTTCCTGCTCAATCCAGTTCTCACGTTCCATTAACAATGTTCCGTATTTTATTTGTTACTTATTCTCATATCTTTCTATGGTAAATCATAGTAATTCTTTTCAGACACTGTTTTTGATCATACGTGTAGACTACTTAACTGTTATTCTCTAACTATTATTGATTCTGCGATTGAATTACTTATCTCTATGGTTGGTGACTAATTACTGGATTTTTCATTAATTTGGTTATGGTTCAGCTGACAAGTAATTCATCTTCTTTCATTTCTCATTTTCCTCTCAACGTCGAAGGGAGATATAAGTTTCGGGTCTATTTTTTTTGTTTTGTAGGCCTCTGCTGCTGTTATGTTTGTGTTTATAATATTCAATCAGTCCACCTTTTTCATGGTAGTGCTTTGAGTCTGCTGTTCTCGTAACGTTTATTGAAGGCTCGTTGTGTTTGCGTTACGCCTTTTCTGTTTAATCACGTGGCCTAAACATTATATTTGCTCTTTCTTTAAGTATATCTGGTGGAAACTATTCTTAGCTTTGTTCTTAGTTCCTAACGTCTTATCTTATCTTTCAGGTTAATTTATCTTTTAAAAATTAAAATTATATAGTCTTTGAAATGTTTTTGCTGTAATCATTAATGAACTAAGGGAGCCGAGATAGCTCCGTGGTTAGTGAACTGGACAACAAAGGACGAGAGTCGACGGCTTCTGAGTTCACCCAGCCTTAAATGGGTACCGGATTCTTTTCTGGGAAAGTAAAGCGGTACGGGTGTAATACCGACCACATTACCCCAAAAATAATGTGCCGAAGGTCTGTAAAATTTAAGGTCACTAACACCATATTCCCTATACGCCACTTGGCGTGACGGGGTACTTTATTTTATTTATTTATTTTTTTTTTTATACATGTATTACTGAACGAAATATCGCTATCAATAAAGTTCAACAACTTCGAAAAATACAATTTTTGCAAACTAGAGCAGACTAAAACCGCTAGCATAAAACATATATGTTATGATTCAGTGAAAGAAAGAAGATACTGGCTAGTTTGATCTCATGGCATGGAAAACAGTCAACAACATAACTGATACGATGCACCGTGAATAGAAGATTGTGGAAGGACATGATCGCTTACGCAATCCGATATGGCACGTGATGATGATGGTATGTAATGGAACAAAGTTATCTTCATCCACAAAAAAATGCTGAATTTTTGTGAGAACGTAACTAAAACGCCACATTTAACATTTATGTTAAAACAAACAGCCGTGAGTCTGATTTATAAGAGAGAATGCAAGTGAAGACGATCACTTCCCGAGCAGCGTCCACCAACACAGAGATCTCTTTCAGGTCTAGCCAAGAAGATCTCAGCACAGACTACAAACTCCGCACAACCCATGAGAATCTCAATAAAGACTATCAAGCTGGGGTTCTCTTCACGCTTTAAGGTAGTGTTGGGGAGGGGGGGGGCTTGTGGTGCAGTGGTAAGAGTTCCACATCTAAACAGACAGGTCCCTTGTTCGATCCCCACCACGGTGGGAATTAAAAAAAAAAAAAATCGAATCCGTGGTTTCTTCGTTGAGTTATCCTCCCTTGGTCTCTGGCTATAGTTCTCTCGGAAAATGGTGAAAAGTTAGGAAGTCCCGTGTGCATTCGCGCACGTTAAAGAACTGGCTATGTAAAGTCGATAATAAAAAAAAGTAAAGTACCCCCGTCACGCCAAGTGGCGTATAGGGAAATATGGTGTTAGTGACCCTATATTTTACAGACCTTCAGCACATGATTTTTGGGGTAATGTGGTCGGTATTATGCCCGTGCTGATTTACTTTCCCAGAAAAAAAAAATCCGGTACCCATTTAAGGCTGGGTGAACCTGGAAGCCGTCGGTTATTATCGAACCCTACCCCTTGAAAGTTGATAATAGTAGACAAAAAATTTACTATTGTCCGGGTAGAAGGTGTTAACGAAAAATCTACTCATCCATGCCGAAGTCGGATATGTCGGGCTGAAAGCTCGCAGATATCGCATCCACAAGCTAGCGGCACAACGCATCCACGTCCTATTAACAGTTGACCGCTAGGATGAGAAGAAGGCAGTGGTTCCAAAAGTGTTCGTGGCGACACCTTCAGGCGTGGCCTAACTTTAGCAGTGGAGTCGTGGGTGCCCACAGTTTGGGAACCGCTGCAAGGTGTAACGAGATAATGGTTATGTGTTCATGTATTTTCAATACTAGCAATACATTTTTATATTAAGTATTACTGTTAGATAGGCATCACGCCAGGCCGCTCCGCATTCTCAGAAAAAAATCCAGATACCAATTTTCAGAGACTGGATGAGCATTGCAGTCATGTTGGTTTGGGAAAAAATTGATTTCGAGAACTTGTGATCAGCAGCGAATTTACATACCCACTCAACCATCACGATCTCATGAGGTTCCAGTAACAGAATAATAGTTCATCATCATAGGGTTGCTTGTTCTATGAGGTTCCAGTAACAGAATAATAATTCATCATCATTATCATCATCATCATCATAGGGTTGCTTGTTCTATGAGGTTCCAGTAACAGAATAATAGTTCATCATCATAGGGTTGCTTGTTCTATGAGGTTCCAGTAACAGAATAATAATTCATCTTCATATGGTTGATTGTTCTATGAGGTTCCAGTAACAGAATAATAATTCATCATCATAGGGTTGCTTGTTCTATGAGGTTCCAGTAACAGAATAATAGTTCATCATCATATGGTTGCTTGTTCTATGAGGTTCCAGTAACAGAATAATAATTCATCATCATATGGTTGATTGTTCTATGAGGTTCCAGTAACAGAATAATAATTCATCATCATAGGGTTGCTTGTTCTATGAGGTTCCAGTAACAGAATAATAGTTCATCATCATATGGTTGCTTGTTCTATGAGGTTCCAGTAACAGAATAATAATTCATCATCATATGGTTGCTTGTTCTATGAGGTTCCAGTAACAGAATAATAATTCATCATCATAAGGTTGCTTGTTCTATGAGGTTCCAGTAACAGAATAATAATTCATCATCATATGGTTGCTTGTTCTATGAGGTTCCAGTAACAGAATAATAATTCATCATCATAGGGTTGCTTGTTCTATGAGGTTCCAGTAACAGAATAATAGTTCATCATCATATGGTTGCTTGTTCTATGAGGTTCCAGTAACAGAATAATAATTCATCATCATAGGGTTGCTTGTTCTATGAGGTTCCAGTAACAGAATAATAGTTCATCATCATATGGTTGCTTGTTCTATGAGGTTCCAGTAACAGAATAATAGTTGATCATCATATGGTTGCTTGTTCTATGAGTTTCCAGTAACAGAATAATAGTTCATCATCATATGGTTGCTTGTTCTATGAGGTTCCAGTAACAGAATAATAGTTCATCATCATATGGTTGCTTGTTCTATGAGGTTCCAGTAACAGAATAATAGTTCATCATCATATGGTTCCTTGTTCTATGAGGCTCCAGTAACAGAATAATAATTCATCATCATCATCATCGGGTTGCTTGTTTTCTCAGGTCTCAGTAGCAGAATAATAATTCATCATCATCAAGTTACTTGTCTTTTTTGGAGAACGTTGCTCTCTTCCCTTTCCGTCTAAAGGAATTTTTTTTTGTTGCTAGCGAGATCTCCCGCTTCCTTTGTTGTCTCGTTTAATGTCTCTGTGATGTCTTGAAATCACCTTCTTCGTTGTCTCGTCTTTCAAGAACCATGTATTCCATTATTATTCTTTCCAGCCCGCTGTGTATTTTGACGTGACCATAGTATTTTAATTTCCTCTGTAGGGTGGTGTCTATAAGGAACTGGAGACAAATAATAATAAATAAATATTATTATATAGGGAAACTTCCGAGGCGATAATAGGGAATCATAGAAGGAAGAGGTATGTGTTAGCACTCGGAAAAAAATGACAAATAAACAACAACAGAAAAAAAAAAACAAAGAACAATATATGGTCCGAAGCAGGATCGAACCCGTACTCCATATGTATCTCCATATGTATCTCCATATGTAACTCCATATGTAACTCCATATGTAACTCCATATGCTCCGTATGGAGTACGGGTTCGATCCTGCTTCGGACCATATATTGTTCTTTGTTTTTTTTCTGTTGTTGTTTATTTGTCATTTTTTCAGAGTGCTAACATATACCTCTTCCTTCTATGATTCCCTGTCTATAAGGAAGTTCGTTTTAATTAATGTTCAAATCGTTCAATATGTCTTCATTGATATTTTTTAAAATCTAAGGTATCCTAACAATCTCAATTTTTCTGGTAGTTTTGTTTTATAGTGAATCAATTTTCTGATTTGTTGTTTGTGAAACTGTGTATGATTAACAGCCGTATGTTGCTACTGATCTGATACATATCCTCAGAGGTTATAATTTGTCTGCCTTATTGATATTGTGCTGTGTGCTGTTCATTGCATCTAATGTTTGTGTTGTTATTGTTAATCTTCTTTTGACCTTCTGGCAGTCTCGATTGTTGGTTATTAATGATATTTATAGTTTATTGTACACCTGAAATAAATAAAAGAATAGGTATGGCAAAAAGTAATTTTAATGCCATGAAAAATATACTAACATCAAAACAAATAACACCAGGGCTGAAACTAAGAATAGCAAAATGTTACATCTTCTCAATATTCCTGTATGGTGCAGAAACATGGACATTAGACCAGAAAACAGAACAGAAAATTGAAGCCTTTGAAATGTGGATTTATAGAAGAATAGGTAGAATTGGATGGAAAGAAAATAAAACAAACGAAGAAGTTTTAAAACAACTAAAAATGAAAAAAAGAACTACTAAACTCAATTAGAGCAAGACAAATGCAATTTTTTGGGGCATGTTAAAAGACCAACAGTCTAATAAAAGTAATATTAGAAGAGAAAATGCAAGGTAAAAGAGGCAGAGGCAGACCAAGACTAACATGGATGAGTAACATCAAAAGATGGACAAATCAGCCTACGGCAATCTGCACCATTAATGCAAGAGACAGAGTGGAATGGCGCTCCATGGTAGCCAACCTTCGATGCGGAGAGGGCACTCAATGATGATGATAATAGTTTATTACAATTTCACAGAGAAATAAATACAACTATATTAAAGAATATCTGCTATGCTACTCTCATTAAAGTAATAAACTAGACAACAACATTCGCAAAAACATTAATGTACTTGGGCAGATTAGTAGACAATGTAGGGTGGACCCAGTTGGATCTACATTATCGGAACTAATGGATCTAGCAGCGATACCACACACCCGGGCATATTTTGGTAGTCAGGCAGCGATAGTGGGCGGTGTCCGCTATATCAGCAACCGAGTCAACAACACAGCCACTGCGATTTTGAACGCAAAATAAACATTACGTTCACAATCACTCCAGCAGCAAACAAACGATAAAATAAATATGTGACAACATTACAAGGTCTATTTCACTTTTATGTTTTATTTACATTTTTAAAGGTGGTTTCATAAAATGTTAGAGGGAATTTAACCAAATGGATGCCCATTGTATTTCTGTACATTTTTTTTTAAATAAAATATATAATTACTTGGCATGCGATAGCCTCAACAACAATCAGAGTCAGCGGTTTGTACAAATAATAAAGGTTAATTCAGTATTTGAAAATTTCTACATGGATTGTTTTGTAAGAAAAGTGGAGGCGGGCTCTGTACGCATGAATTGGGTAGAGTCATTACAGATGTTAAAAATACGTAAGATCACCTTTGTCGACGTCCCAGGACATGCGGGAGTACGGGGAAATGAAAGAGCGGACAGGTTGGCTTGTTTTTGTTTGGGAAGAAAAGGAGCGGCATAAAAAAATAACACCAGGGATAAAACTAAGAATAGCACACTGTTATATCTTCTCAACATTCTTGTATGGTGCAGAAACGTGGACATTAGACAAGAAAACAGAACATAAAATTGAAACATTTGTAATGTGGATAAATGAAAGAATAGGTAGAATTGGATGGAAAGAAAAGAAAACAAACGATGAAGTCTTACAACAACTAAAAATGAAAAGAGAACAAACTAGACACAATTCAAACAAGGCAAATGAGATTTTTGGGCCATGTAAAGAGACACAGCAGCCCTCGATGAATTCAAATACCCCAGTATTATAATCGGTCGATCAATTCAAATACCCCAGTATTATAATCGGTCGATGAATTCAAATACCCCAGTATTATAATCGGTCGATGAATTCAAAAATTTTCATCCCAACGTTGTGCTACCAATGCCAGACCTGGACCCTAGATGCAAGAACAATAAGAAAAATAACCTCTACTGAGATGAAATGTGTTAGACGAATGACAGGAAACAGTCTGAGAGACAAGATCAGAAATGCAGAACTGAGAAAAAAGCTAAGAATAGCCTCCGTCATAGAATACATAAGGAAACAACAGATAAAATGGTTTGGCCACGTGACAAGGCAGAAAGAACAAAACACAACACAACGAGCTTCAACAAACGTTGGGAGACCACCAGACCCAAGGGTCGACCACGAAAAAGATGGGTCGATGGAATATTAGAAGCACTAGGAAACATAACAGCAGCAGAGGCGAACAGAAGAGCAAAAGACCGTAAATTATATCTCCCCTCGACGCTGAAAGGCAAATGAGGAAGGAAAGAGGAAGAAGAAGAAGATGAATTCAAATACTCAGGTATTATAATCGGTCGATGAATTCAAATACCCCGGTATTATAATCGGTCGATAAATTCAAATACCCTGGCAGTATAATCGGTTGATGAATTCAAATATTCAGGTATTTTAATCGTTCGATGATTTCAAATACACAGGTATTTTAATCGGTCGATGAATTCAAATACCAAGGATTGAGGACTGGATGGTCTTGATGTAAGACACCAGCCTCAGGACATGAAAGTGCAGCGTTTGAAATCCTCCATTTGTGGCCGAAAATTGTATCTTCGAATCCATGGTTTCTTTGTGGCTTTAGTCGTGCCTTATCTCAGGTTAGTGAGATCCCATATCTAGTCCTCTCTGGTTAGTGAGATCCAATGTCTAGCCCTCTCTGGTTAGTGAGATCCCATGTCTAGCCCTCTCTGGTTAGTGAGATCCCATGTCTAGCCCTCTCTGGTTAGTGAGATCCAATGTCTAGCCATCTCTGGTTAGTGAGATCCCATGTCTAGCCCTCTCTGGTTAGTGAGATTCCATATCTAGCCCTCTCTGGTTAGTGAGTTCCCATGTCTAGCCATCTCGAATAAGGAGGCCCTTAGTATACTCCGCACACGTTAAAGAAATGTTAACGGTTATAAGTCGTAAAATTGTATCTTCAATAGAGAGGGCGGTTGAGCAATTATGGATTTTAATTCGTTTGCTGTGATACCGAGGCCTTCCATAACCAATAACCAATAAGTCGTAAAAGGTAGATCAATATGACCACTGTAATGTCTCATGTTCTTCTCAGTGACAATACTTATGAGTTCGCATTAAGAAAGGGCACATTTTTAGAATCTTAAAGCTTGACAATAAGACTTTCATCAGCCAGAGCGCATTATGGAAATCGTTTATGATTTTTACAGTACCGGGCGACATATTTTAAAAGTGATTGAAAAATAGGGTTGCTGGACTCGTGTTGTATGATATAACAGCTGTTGTTATTGTTAATTATCAACCGGTATTTCTGCTAAATTTGTTATCTCTCTCTCTCACTCTCTCTCTCTCTCTTTCTCTCTCTATCTCTCTCTCTCTCTCTATCTTCTACCTTTCAGCTTCCGGTGGAGCATATGTCTTCAACAAACACTTTCCAAGTCGTTCTGTTTCTTGCCATTCTTTTAAGATCATTCCATGTCTTCCTCATCATCTTCATTTCTGCTTCTATCTGTCTTCTCCAAGAACTCCTTGGTCTTCATCTTTGTCTTTTTCCCCCGGATTCCAAAAAAGGTCCTGTTTTGTAATACTCTCAGTTGGCTTCCACAGTGTATGTCCTGCCCAGCGCTATCGTCTTCGCTGTATCTCTGTATCCACTGGTACATTACTGGTACATTCCCATAAATATATGTTAGTGATTTTGTCTTGCCATTTCCATCATTTTAAATTTGCTATAAAGACAAGTTATTGTCTGCAGAGTTCAAAACTCCCTGGATGTCGAACGCACAAAGAAAGTGACAGCAGCCTTTTGATCTTCACATGAAAAAAATATATAAAAAAAACATTCCAGGCTTATTTGGAGACAGGAAATTGTAGGTTTTTTAATCTTTAAGCTGTGCAGGCAGTTGGAAACTTGAGCTTTAAGGAGTTGTGAATAAAGTAAACATTTGGTGAATACTTCTATCGAAGCTATAGTGTTGTTTGACAACTTAAAATTCTTTCACTTTCTTTCGAATATCATCGAAAATGTCTTTCTTTCTTTCTTTCTTTCTTTCTTTCTTTCTTTCTTTCTTTCTTTCTTTCTTTCTTTCAATTTCTTTCTATCTTTCTTTCTTTCTTTCAATTTCTTTCAATTTTTGTTTGTTTCTTTCTTTCACTTTCTTTCAATTTTCTTTCTTTCTTTCTTTATTTCTTTCTTTCTTTCTTTCTTTCTTTCACTTTCTTTCTTTCACTTTCTTTTTTCACTTTCTTTTTTCACTTTCTTTGTTTGTTTCTTTCTTTTTTTTTTCATCTCTCTCTCTCTTTCTTTCTTTCACTTTCTTTATTTCTGTCTTCACTTCCTTTTATACCCGGGTGCTCCGGGTGTCGAGTGAGATACAAAGTTCTAGTTCTCGCCCTTTGGCGGCTCCACTCATTGTCAATTTACAGGACCGGAGAATAGCACTCCAGTGCAGACGTTGCGAGATGTTCCGGTCGGAATTTTTTTTCCCACACACATCAGAAGAACATTTTGACCTTACCAAGATTCCCAACCGCCTTCTGTTGGTTTGGTGCACGTCAAATTATAGATTCGATGAACCGCGCACGTGTTTTTAATGTTCATGTAATATAGTTATTTACATAATATAATTTTACAGTTACAATATCAGTTCAAGAAGTGTAAGTACACTGGAGCTTTAGAGTTTAGGGACCTGGTGTATTGTCATGTTTTTTTTTTTCTTCTTTTATAGTGTGAGATAATAGAGGTCCCGTAAACTTTTGAAGAAAAAAGGTCTTGTATAAATATACGACGTGTCTCACTCGCTAGCAAACCAATAATTGCATCAATTTTATTAACATGAATGAATATATTGCGTTCATTTTCTGAGAAATGAAATGTGTCTGTGGTGTGTGTGTTGTCACCATTATTGTCAAACAAGGACATAACTCTAAAGGCAAAAAATGGAGTGTACAATACAATCTTCATCCCGATGTTGTGCTACCAATGCCAGACCTGGACCCTAGATGCAAGAGCAAGAAGAAAAGTAACCTCTGCTGAGATGAACTGTGTTAGACGAATGACAGGAAACAGTATGAGAGATAAGATCAGACATGAAAAATCTATCTTTTACAAAAGAAACAAGAAAAAGACTTTTAAAATTCTATATAGAGCCATTCTTAATATGTGGATGCGAATCAAGGACAATAAGACAGCACACAAGAGAGTCACTGAAGGCTGTAGAAATGTGATGTTGTAGAATAAAGTTGAGAATATCTTGGACAGCTAAGAAGAGTAATGGAAAAATGTTCTGAAAGAGACCAAAGCAAAAAGAGAGACACTTTCCAATATTAGGAAGAAACAATCATCATTTTTTGACCATGTAATGAAAAGGGAACAGCTGGAGTATATTGTGACAAATGGGAAACTCGAGAGACGAAGAAATAGAGGGAAGCAAAGAGAAAAGATTCCAGAGAAATTAAGAGAATGCTTGGCACAAGGTAAAAAAAAAAATTAATAAATAGTTGTTGAAATCGTGAATTGTGGAGAGGCATGATCACCTACGCCAGCATTCATGGCACTTGATGATGATGATATTTTATTTAATAAATGACAATGGTGGATGGGGACACAGAGACTTCCGAGTCTACTTGGCACTAACAGAAAAACGATGTAAATAATAGACCAGATATCAAACTTGTGCAAACTGTGCTATCCTGTTTATACTTTATTAATGGCAATGAAATAACTACATACGGGTCTACTCATTGTGTAAGTAATGCAAAGAGTTCCGTCATGCTAAGTAGCACATATGGTGTTAGTGCCCATTATTTGTATAGACCTTCGGCGCGTGTTTTTTGGGGTAATGTGGTCGGCATTACGCCAGTGCCACTTTACTTTCCAAGGTGCTCATTGTATAGTAATATTAATTTGTTAATGTCTTAAAATGTATCTCTCTCTCTCTCTCTCTCTCTCTATCTCTCTCTCTCTCTCTCTCTGCGATCAGGACTCAATCAGAGTAGGATTCCAGACACTCACATGAAGTCAGCTGTCAGGTTAAGTGTGTTGATCGCCCCCACAGACGGAACATCACATTTATAGTCTGACTCTGATTGAACACCCGTTAAAGACGTTGCATTGTGTTCTGCGCCAGTGGCCCAGTGCATCGTATCCGATTTCAGCCAGCATTTTATTCAGGTTAGCTTTCCTTAGCCTTTGATTGTCCCCAATCTTCCTGCAAGGCAGCAGATTGTCTTTTCTGTAGGGGGATTCTACCCTTAGATGGTCTGCCCTCCCAGGTTTACGAGCACCATCTGTCCGAGTCACTAGAGGTGACTAACACATACATGCACACACAAAGATGTCTTAAAATTTGAAAAAAATTACAATAATCAGAAAATTATATTCCGACACTGTTTTGCAATTCTTTTTTTCAATGTAAGTTATTTATTACATTTGGTATGTTATTTATTGCATTTGCTATTTATTATTACATTTGATAAGTTATTTATTACATTTGCTAATTTATTTATTACATTTGTTAAGTTATTTGTTACATTTGTTAAGTTATTTATTACATTTGTTAAGTTATTTATTACACTGGTTTCAGAGTCATCTTTGGGAGCCCAGCAACTAGTTAATTTTGACCTATTTCTTTCAGGTAAACTTTTAATATATCTATGCGTGCTGAAGTCGGATGTGTTGGGCCGAAAGGCGCAATTATCATAGTTATACTGTAAACCACAACATAACGCAGACACACCCACTTAACGTCCTTTTAAGGGCGGATGATGAAGAGTAAATATGTAGTCTACTAGAATACTCTAGAATACTTTAGTCATCGGGCGAACGCAAGCAAGCAATATATTTATGGTTATGGAAGGCCCCGGTATCATTGGAAACGAATTAAAATCTATAATTGCTCAACCGTCTGTGCCAGTGGAATTATTCAAATTACTATCTCATCTCCCAAATAAAGAAAGGTAGCTGGTACTTTTAATATACCAGGCGGTAATGTTTATCTTCAGATGAAAAGAAATTGCCCGAACAGAAACTCTCGTTGACAGTTATTGAGTTTTAGACGCTATCAGTAGTTTTTTGTTTCGCTAGCAAACAGTGTTATTGTAACATGGAGTAGTTTTTAACAAACTTTAAGGAAACCGAGACGGGTCGTCCGTTTTAAGGTGAGTTATCCCGATTTGAGTATGTTTACATTTAAGCTCTTGAGTTAATATAGTATCAGCTTTGATAGTTGGTTATAAAGGGCTTTCTGAGTTAGTTTATTTTATTTTATTTTTTTTTTTTTTTGTAATGAGAAAAATATTTCTTTTCTGTTTTTGAAGAAAATGTATTAATTGATGGAATAATAATTGTTGTTGAATTATTCCTTCAGTTGGAAACTTATAACTTACTGAAAACTTTCTGCTTGGTTAATACTTTCTTCTTGTTGAATAGTTTCCTTCTTGTTGAATACTTCCGTCTTGTTGCAAGCTTCCTTTTTTGACTAATTTTTTCAAATGAAATATTTTTCCCCTTGAAATAATTCTCTCTCTCCTTCTCTCTCTCTCTCTCTCTCTCTCCCTCTCTCTCTCTACGATCAAGCCTCAATCAGAGTAGGATTCCAGACTCTCATGAAGTCAGCTGTCTGTTTAAGCGAATCGATTGCCCTATAACTGATTGATTACCTGTTAAAACGTTGCACTGTGTTCTGCGTCAGTGGCCCAGTGCATCGCATCCGATTTCAGCCAGCATTTTATTCAGGTTTGCTTTCCTTAGCCTTTGATTGTCCCCAATCTTCCTGCATGGCAGCAGATTGTCTTTTCTATCTTGTAATAATTCATTTTCATTTAACAATTTCTCCTTCGTATCGACTTTTCATTATCATGTGGAAAAAAATAAAAAAAGTAAAGCACCCCGTCATGCCAAGTGGCGTATAGGGAATATGGTGTTAGCGACCATAAATTTTACAGACCTTCGGCACATCATTTTTGGGGTAATGTGGTAGGTATTAAGCTCCCGTGCCGCTTTACTTTCCCAGAAAAAAACGGTACCTATTAAAGGCTGGGTGAACCCGGAAGCCGTCGGTTGGGATCGAACCCTACCCCTTGTCCTTTGTAGTCCATTTCACTAACCACTGAGCTCATTATCATGTAGGCCTAAAAAATACAAAGTTTGTTTCAGTCTTTTTTAAAAACATGTTTAACCTTCTCTGTTGCAAATTATCTTCCTAGATAAAAAAATATACTTCAATATATCTGTGATTATTTCAGTTTTGTTCCTTATTTCTGCTTACTACCGTTCTTGTGACAGTTAAGTAGTAAACAAATATAATAACAATGTTGTCATGTGTTACATGTTGTTCAACATTAAAATATTTGTTAACAAAGTAGAAATCAATAGATTGAACCATCAAACAATTGTTTATTCTCTCCCTTTCGCTACTATTAAATATACATTTATATATATATATATATATATATCGTTACCCCAAAAATCATGTGCCGAAGGTCTGTAAAATGTATGGTCACTAACACCATATTCCCTATACGTCACTTGGCGTGACGGGACCCTTTAATTTTTTTTTACTATATATATATATATATATATATATATATATATATATATATATATATATATATATATCACTTGAAGTGGAAACGGGTTGTTGTCTAACGGGAGAGCTTTGTAGAAATATCAGGTGTAGAAATATCAGGTGTATCTACAATCAACACTTTCCAGGAACAGTCTACCTACGCTTTGAGAATTTCTGGGACGGATGGTAAAAAGGATATGTTTATGCTCCGTCTGCAATAGAATGTATTCCACCAATATAATAGAATGTATTCCACCAATATAATAGAATGTATTCCACCAATATAATAGAATGTATTCCACCAATATAATAGAATGTATTCCACAATATAATAGAATGTATTCCACCAATATAATAGAATGCATTCCACCAATATAATAGAATGTATTCCACAATATAATAGAATGTATTCCACAATATAATAGAATGTATTCCACCAATATAATAGAATGTATTCCACCAATATAATAGAATGTATTCCACAATATAATAGAATGTATTCCACCAATATAATATAATGTATTCCACCAATATAATAGAATGTATTCCACAATATAATAGAATGTATTCCACCAATACAATAGAATGTATTCCACCAATATATTGTGAATAACCATGAAGAGATCACCAAGTCAATAGCTACTGGGAAATTATCAAACTACTATAAAGCAGAAACTGAAGCCCTCAAAGACGCTGCAAAACTGGCTATCCAACACAAAAATAAAATGCACAAGATATTAGTGATACTGACTGATGCACTGTCAGTTGTAGCAGCTCTAAAAGACATCTGAAACATTGAGCTAGATAACCTGAGGACAACCGTAGACTGTGCATTCACTTCCAGAGAGCGGTCATCCAGTGGATACCATCACACTGTAATATACACGGGAACGGATGCGCAGACAAACTAGCTAAGGCGAGAGGGAGATTACCACAAGAGAACCATCTGGTCAGATGCGATGAAGCAAAATCCATCATCAAAGGCCAGTATCTTGTAAAATGGAAACAAGAACATCCAAAGTATAACGAGAGGGACGGATACATCCAACCATCAAGGAGGGATCAAGTCATCATACTTCGTCTATGCACTGGCCACAACAGAATGAGAAACCACATGTTCAACAAACTCATAATAGGAACTACCAGCCTATGCCACTGTACACGGGATAACATGACAACAAAACACGTTCTACAGGATTGTCCCCAGTACACAGACCTGAGAAGGACAATGTGGTCCACACCCACGTCCCTGGAAGAGAAACTATATGGGGTAACTGAATCACAGAAAAAGACAGCTGCATTCAAAAGAGAGTCCAGAATCCTAGTCTGAATGACGTCATGATCGCAGAAGAAGAAAGAATACGTTTCGACAAAAGCCTTCATTAGGTACGATATCATGACCACCGTTTCTTTCTTTCCGCCATTTTTCAGAAACGTGTTTTGTATTTGTTCTATTTCTGTTTATTTAATTTTAGAATAGTATTTACCTATCGTGTTGATCTTTATAGATTTGTTGTTTTGTCCCTGACGAAGGCTTCAGCAGAAACGTCGTTGTTTGTTTCGTCTCTCTAACAGCTTAGCTGCTGGGTACAATTTTATGTTTACTTCACATGTGGTTAATATAGTTCAGTTTATTATTTTATTTCTGTTATTTTATTACTGTTATTTGATTATTATAATTTTTGTAAAACTAGTTTTAAAACTATTTTTAAAAATTATTATTGTATAATTATTATTCGAATATTTTGTATTTGGAATAGTAATTATTTGAAAAGAGTACCCTCATCTATACGCGTAGTCCGAGTCATATCTGGATGCCTTCCAGCAAACCAAATGGACTCTTCCACCTAACATAAACAGGCCTTGACATCTTAACAAAATGAGCTCAGACAAATCCACGTTCCTGGTTATGTTTGTTTAGGACATACACTTGAATTGTATGAATCCAGAGACAGCCAATTTTCTTGACAGATTCAGACCACGCATTAATATTTTCTCTTTGCGGCTGAGGTATGTAAACAGACAGTATATGACTCAATGTTATCTACAATAAAGCGCCTTTTCGCTTTTAAATTCGACACCAAACATTGGAAGAGATTACAAGTGGGTTCATATTTGATTATATCTTGAGTTTCTTTTTCCTATCTGCACAAGTTAAGGTTATTTTGGTTTAAGAGTTTGTGTGGGTTCATCGTATTGTGTGGGTTGATCGTAAGTTAAGAATAAGGATAGTTCATATAATGTGTGTGTGTGTGGGTTGATTGTAAGTTAAGAATAAGGATATTTCATATAATGTGTGTGTGTGTGGGTTGATTGTAATTTAAGAATAAGGATAGTTCATATAATGTGTGTGTGTGTGGGTTGATTGTAAGTTAAGAATAAGGATATTTCATATAATGTGTGTGTGTGTGTGGGTTGATTGTAAGTTAAGAATAAGGATAGTTCATATAATGTGTGTGTGGTGGGGATGGGGTTGATGATAAGTTAAGAATAAGGATAGTTCATTTAATGTGTGTGTGTGGGGGTTGATGATAAGTTAAGAATAAGGATAGTTCATTTAATGTGTGTGTGTGGGGGTTGATGATAAGTTAAGAATAAGGACAGTTCATTTAATGTGTGTGTGTGGGGGTTGATGATAAGTTAAGAATAAGGATAATTCATAAAATGTGTGTGGACAAACAAAAATGAAGGAACAAACAATGGATGTAACAGAAATACAAGTTTCAGAGTATGACGTTTCGGATATCACGGGCAAGAAGAAATGAAATTAGTTAATATTACATGAAAATAATAACCGTTATAAGGAAACTATAGCTGTTACAAAGTACAATTAACATTACAGGAAAATAATAACCGTTATAAGGAAACTATAGCTGTTACAAAGTACAATTAACATTACAGGAAAATAATAACCGTTATAAGGAAACTATAGCTGTTACAAAGTACAATTAACATTACAGGAAAATAATAACCGTTATAAAGAAACTATAGCTGTTACAAAGTACAATTAACATTACAGGAAAATAATAACCGTTATAAAGAAACTATAGCTGTTACAAAGTACAATTAACATTACAGGAAAATAATAACCGTTATAAAGAAAATATAGCTGTTACAAATATACAATTAACATTACATGAACATAAAAACCGTTACATGGAAACTATAGCTGTTACGAAGATACAATTAACATTACAGGAAAATAATAACCGTTATAAGGAAACTATAGCTGTTATAAAGATACAATTAACATTACAGGAAAATAAAAACCGTTACATGGAAACTATAGCTGTTACAAAGATACAATTAACATTGCAGGCAAATATTGCAGGGTTTTCATTGAGAGAATTCACTGTCAGAGAAAGAAACTTAGAAAGTCTGGCATCAGATCCTAGCACATGAAGAACACAAATTAAAAAACAAAACATCCGGGGAAGAGATGATGTTCAAATCAGAATACAAAAACGCGATTGAGAAAAGGCGGCCAAGACCAGGTATATACATATATCGGGTACAAATAATAATACATAAATATTATTATATGGGGAACTTCCGAGGCGATAATAGGGAATAATAGAACAAAGAAGTATGTGTTAGCACTCGGAAAAATTGACAGACAAACAACAATAGAAAAAAACGAAGAACAATATATGGTCCGAAGTGGGATCGAACCCGTACTCAGTGGCACCGCGCCTTGCCACGAGAAGCCGAACGCTTGGTACACTGCCACGCAGCCAACTAAAAAATTGGCTATTGCAGTAGTGTCTTCCACGAAAGGCGATCTCAATGACTATAGCATAGGGTAACGATCACAGACCGGAAATAAATTGTATATTTGTACTTTCCTATTAATGCAAGTATCTCCCAGTAGGGCTGAATACTTGTGTTGTAGACAAACATTTATTGGACGAAACAGCACGAATAGTAGTTCCCAGTGGTTATATACTGGGTACAAATAATAATACATAAATATTATTATATGGGGAACTTCCGAGGCGATAATAGGGAATAATAGAACAAAGAAGTATGTGTTAGCACTCGGAAAAATTGACAGACAAACAACAATAGAAAAAAACGAAGAACAATATATGGAACTTCCCGAAGTTCCCCATATAATAATATTTATGTATTATTATTTGTACCCAGTATATAACCACTGGGAACTACTATTCGTGCTGTTTCGTCCAATAAATGTTTGTCTACAACACAAGTATTCAGCCCTACTGGGAGATACTTGCATTAATAGGAAAGTACAAATATACAATTTATTTCCGGTCTGTGATCGTTACCCTATGCTATAGTCATTGAGATCGCCTTTCGTGGAAGACACTACTGCAATAGCCAATTTTTTAGTTGGCTGCGTGGCAGTGTACCAAGCGTTCGGCTTCTCGTGGCAAGGCGCGGTGCCACTGAGTACGGGTTCGATCCACTTCGGACCATATATTGTTCTTCGTTTTTTTCTATTGTTGTTTGTCTGTCAATTTTTCCGAGTGCTAACACATACTTCTTTGTTCTATTATTCCCTATTATCGCCTCGGAAGTTCCCCATATAATAATATTTATGTATTATTATTTGTACCCAGTATATAACCACTGGGAACTACTATTCGTGCTGTTTCGTCCAATAAATGTTTGTCTACAACACAAGTATTCAGCCCTACTGGGAGATACTTGCATTAATAGGAAAGTACAAATATACAATTTATTTCCGGTCTGTGATCGTTACCCTATGCTATAGTCATTGAGATCGCCTTTCGTGGAAGACACTACTGCAATAGCCAATTTTTTAGTTGGCTGCGTGGCAGTGTACCAAGCGTTCGGCTTCTCGTGGCAAGGCGCGGTGCCACTGAGTACGGGTTCGATCCCACTTCGGACCATATATTGTTCTTCGTTTTTTTCTATTGTTGTTTGTCTGTCAATTTTTCCGAGTGCTAACACATACTTCTTTGTTCTATTATTCCCTATTATCGCCTCGGAAGTTCCCCATATAATAATATTTATGTATTATTATTTGTACCCAGTATATAACCACTGGGAACTACTATTCGTGCTGTTTCGTCCAATAAATGTTTGTCTACAACACAAGTATTCAGCCCTACTGGGAGATACTTGCATTAATAGGAAAGTACAAATATACAATTTATTTCCGGTCTGTGATCGTTACCCTATGCTATAGTCATTGAGATCGCCTTTCGTGGAAGACACTACTGCAATAGCCAATTTTTTAGTTGGCTGCGTGGCAGTGTACCAAGCGTTCGGCTTCTCGTGGCAAGGCGCGGTGCCACTGAGTACGGGTTCGATCCCACTTCGGACCATATATTGTTCTTCGTTTTTTTCTATTGTTGTTTGTCTGTCAATTTTTCCGAGTGCTAACACATACTTCTTTGTTCTATTATTCCATATACATATATCGGAAGTTTCCTTCTATAATAATAGCCATTTATTATTATTTGTCTCCAGTCTAAACCACTGGAAACTACTATTCGTGCTGTTTCGTCCTAAATGTTTGTCTGCAACGCAAGTATTCAGCCCTACCCTATCCGGGAGATACTTGTCTTAACAGGAAAAATATTTCCGAGCTGTGATCGCAGCCTAATGCTATAGTCATGGGAAAGCCTTCGCGAAAAGACATTGCCTACGTAGCTAATTTTTTAGTTAGCTGAGTGGCAGTGTTCCCTACCGTTTGGCTTTTCATGGCAAGGCGCTGCGCCACTGAATACGGGTTCGATCCTGCCTTGGTCCATATTTTTATCTGTTCTTGATTATTTGTCATTTTTTCCGAGTGCTGTAAACATACCTCTTCCTCTGAATTGATTCACTGATTATCGCCTCGGAAGTTTCCCTCTATAATAATATTCATTTATTATTATTTGTCTCCTACCACAAATCCATCTTGTTCATTCTGCGGTCGGATCTGTCTATAAAATATTGGCAGATATAGCCACGAGAGAAGCTGTTCACCAAAGCAGCATTCAGCATATGACACTCATATATTACCAAACTATTGACAAATCATGAATGCTTGATAACAACCGTCTGTCAAGACGTCAAATGCCATATATACAAGAAAGTGAAAAGTGACAAAAAATTAATAAACATTAAAGAAATTAATAAACATTTAATGCAAAAGAATATAAATGGTGATTAATCGGGATTTTAAAATGTAACAAAATATTCAGTGCACTAATTTTTGAAAAAATAAATAATAATAAAAGCAGAACAAACATATACCGCCAATTAAAGACTTAGGGAAACACAAGAGAAAAACTCCCGACAAGATGTTAAAAAGTGGATAGTATAATTGAAACCGTTAAAAATAGTGAAACAATGAAAGCAATATGACTTTCTAGCTTTAAGATTAGGGGAGACTAAATATATTTACAAAATCAATTTTTCGATCGAGAGGTCTTCAAATGGGACAAACACAAGCAAAACAGAATACAAATCGCTAAAACTCAGAAGAAAACTAAACAGTGATGAAATGCATCATGGTGTTTAAAGCCAGAGCCTTTTCGTGAAGCTGGGGCTTACCAGCCACAAGGAAGTGAAAACTAAGAGTAGACAAGCCTACACCCTACAAGACCACAGTCTGCTCTAGCAAAACAAGACTAGCCAGACCTTCCTACACCCTACAAGCCCACAGTCTGCTCTAGCAAGTCAAGACTAGCCAGACCTTCCTTCACCCTACAAGACCACAGACTGCTCTAGTAAGTCAAAACTAACCAGAACTTCCTACAACCTACAAAACCACAGTCCGGTGTAGCAAGTCAAGACTGGTCAGGCCTTCCTACACCCTACAAGACCACAGTCTGCCCTGGCAAGTCAAGACTATCCATACCTTCCTACACCCTACAAGACCACAGTCCGCTCTAGCAAGTCAACACTAGCCATACCTTTCTACACCCTAAAAGACCCCAGTCTGCTCTAGCAAGTCAAGACTAGCCAGGCCTTCCTACATCCTTCAAGACCACAGTCTGCCCTGGCAAGTCAAGACTAGCCATACCTTCCTACACCCTACAAGACCACAGTCTGCTCTAGCAAGTCAAGACTAGCCAGGCCTTCCTACACCCTACAAGACCACAGTCTGCCCTGGCAAGTCAAGACTATTCATACCTTACTACACCCTACAAGACCACAGTCTGCTCTAGCAAGTCAAGACTAGCCAGACCTTGCTACATCCTTCAAGACCACAGTCTGCTCTAGCAAGTCAAGACTAACCAGACCTTCTTGCACCCTACAAGACCACAGACTGCTCTAGCAAATCAAGACTGACCAGACCTTCCTACACCCTACACGACCACATTCTGATCTAGCAAATCAAGACTAGCCAGACCTTCTTGCACCCTACAAGACCACAGTCTGCTCTAGCAAGTCAAGACAAGCCAGACCTTCTTACACCCTACAAGACCACAGACTGCTCTAGTAAGTCAAGACTAGCCAGACCTTCTTACACCTTACAAGACCACAGACTGCTCTAGCAAGTCAAGACTAGCCAGACCTTCCTACACCCTACAAGACCACAGACTACTCTAGCAAGTCAAGATACTAAAGTCAAAGGTAACGGCCCAATGGGGGCACCTCGGCAATCAGGATATCACACACTCACGCCAATGGGAAGTATGTATATAACTGATAATCGATCTGGCTGGCACTCGCTGTAAAGGTCACTCAGGCAGGTGAGTCCCGAGACATCTGCCTCGAAAGGTTGGATTATTTGATGACTTCTCAACCGCCCCGTGGACTACTACGGACAAGGGGTAGGGTTCGATCCAACCGACGGCTCCGGGTTCACCCAGCCTTAAATGGGTACCGGATTTTTTCTGGGAAAGTAAAAGCAGCACGGGCGTAATACCGACCACATTACCCCAAAAATCATGTGCTGAAGGTCTGTAAAATATAGGGTCACTAACACCATATTTCCCTATACGCCACTTGGCGTGACGGGGGGTACTTTACTTACTTTACTTCTCAACCGCCCCGCGCTGAACAAGGAGACAGGAGAATGCTACTGGCCAATCAAAACTAGGACCACTAAAATACTCACCGATCCAACACTACAGGTAAAACTATATATGTCTCTGCATCATCATCATGTGCCATACCGGTTGGCGTAGGCGATCATGTCCTTCCACGATCTTCTATCTACAGTGCATCGTATCAGTTCTGTTGTTGACTGTTTTCCATGCCATGACACCAAGCTATCTAGTATTTTCTCTCTTTGTCGTCCACGATCTCTCTTTCCTTGTATTTTGCCTGTATTCCAACTTTCCTCTTCTCATGATGTGCCCGAAAAATGTTTATTTATTATTTCTGATGTTTTTAGGAGCTCCCATTTTGTGTTGTCCTCTTTGAGAACTTCCTCATTGGTCTTTTTATCTGTCCAGGGAACTTTCAACATTCTTCTGAGAAATCCCATCTCTGTGGCCTCTTATCGTCTTTTCATGTGTTTATCTACTGTCCATGATCCGCTTCCATAGGTCAGATTTGGTTCTAAAATGTATCGATGAACTCTCTTTCTCACTTTTATTGACATAGATTTGTTGCATAAGATATTTTATGCTGCAAGAAGTAAAAAAAAAACCCAGTAAAATGTATATAAAAATGACATTTCAGATGTAGACAATACTTCAGGCGAACGAGACAGACAGACGGACTGGTAGGCTAGTGGGTTTGTAGGTGAGTTCATGAATGGATGGATGATCACCATAATGCAAGTAAACGAAATATATGACGTCATATAGTGATAAAAGATGAAGGAGGTATTATTTCGTTTGAAAGATTTCCTTTTTTATTTGTCTCCCACTTCCTGCTGTTAACCAACCGAAGGTTACCGCACGCGCAGTTCAAATGTAGAGACGTCATTCACACCCCGGATCTCAAGTGTTAAAAATAGCTTTCGAATTCTGGAATTTAACGTTACGATCTTTGGAAATCCGAGGCTCCAACATATTAAAATTATTGCAGCACTTCAGTGTAATTGAAGGATTTTATACAATTCACTTCGATTCACTATGAAGATCGTATAAATCAGCATTTGCCGCTGTTCAAAGACACGACACTAAATATTCATGATTTCAAGTGCATTAATTCAATATTTGCCACTTGACGCCAAACATAACCTCCCTTGGCAGTAATGCTCACACATTATGTTATGTACTCGAGCCCATACGACTGTTCACTTATGTAAATAGTCAAGGTATTAAATAAAAGGAGTATTCTTGAAAAGTCGGAATAAAATAGCGATTGGAGGCAAGGCGTCTCACAACAGCAGAGCTGTGAACTGTCAGCGACCCATAGCTGATAGCTTGCACCAGAATCGGTGAACCAAAATTATCCAGACCCTACTCCACCATTTCGCAGTGGTTCTATTAACAGACTAATCTATTTAGTCTGGCTAAGTGAGTAGGGATTGAAGAGGGGAGACAGACATGCTCTCAAAAAGGTCGTGCTGAAGTCGGATGTGTTGGGCCGAGAGGCGCAAATATTTTACTGCAAACCTCAACACAACACATATACACCCACGTAACGTCCTTTTAAGGGCGGATGACGAAGAGGTGTATTCCTTTAGCCATCGGGTGAATGCAAGCAAATACTGACTGGAAATGTAACAGAAATATATTCCAACAGCAAATTGAAATTTCTGTATAATAGAAAGCTGTTGTTATAATTTGTTCTTTTCTTCCTCATTTACTTTCCTGCTTCGGACCATATATTGTTCTCTATTTTCTTCTTTTCTCTATCTCTTGATGTTTTTTTTTTAATTATGACAATAAGTCAGGTACCCATTTATTAAAATCAATCTGATCATTTGGAGGTTGTGTAACGATCCGTCGTATTCAGCGTCAAAGGCAAACGTCCAACCAGTTTGGCTTATTCTGCTGTTAGTGGTAAAACTAACCACAGTGAACAAAGACTTCATGAAAGAATGAGCGATTTACTTTGAATAATTTTAGTTCGGATCATCAAACCATAGCTGATCAACTTAACCTCTACCTCGATGTTTTTGTCCAGAAATAATTATCACAATCCTCGTATGGAAATAAGAATAGAATTTCAAAAGGGAAAGTAAGCTCGACCTCTAAATATACCGTAAAGAAATCGGCTGGATCGGGCCTGAAATTATTCAAACTAATAAAAGTAAATTGAAATGTTTTAAAGAATGTAATCGGTGCCGAAATGAATGTAAGATGTGTTGAAGATGGACGGAGTAGGGTAACGGGTGGTAGCAATAATGTGATGTTTTGTGAAAGGGTTAGTAGCAATAATGTGATATTTTGTGATTGGGGTGGTAACAATAATGTGATATTTTGTGAAAGGGGTGGTAGCAATAATTTGATGTTTTGTGAAAGGGGGGTAGCAATAATGTGATGCTTTGTTAAAGGGATGGTAGCAATAATTTGATGTTTTGTGAAAGGGGTGGTAGCAACAATGTGATATTTTGTGAAAGGGGTGGCTAGCAATATTGTGATGTTTTGTGAAAGGGGTGGTAGCAATAATGCGATGTTTTGTGAAAGGGGTGGTAGCAATAATGTGATATCTTGTGATAGGGGTGGTAACAATAATGTGATGTTTGTGAAAGGGGTGGTAGCAATAATTTGATGTTTTGTGAAAGGGGTGGTAGCAATAATGTGATGTCTTTTGATTGAAAAGTAAAAGAAAATGTTTCCCACGATACCTCTTACCCAATTCCCCCTCCCTCATTTCTTTGTTTGCATCTGATTTTAGATGATAAGATGAATACGCCTCTACTCAAATTCCACTCATGTAATATTAACCATAATTCCTCCCAATTTACGTATCTCACTCACACCTTCCTCTTTCTCATTCGCTCATATAGTAACACACACAAACACACACGCGCGCGCGCTTTGAGATACACCCGCAATGTCAACAATTTTGCACATTCATTCTCATGCACACAAACACAATTTTACAATCCTTCAAACTCTCACACATACACATATTTATATTTATATAAACTCTCTCACTATCACAGAAACACAAATTAAAATGTATATAAACTCTCACAAAATCTCACATTCACATTTATATAAACTCGCTCACTCTCACAGAAACACAAATTAAAATGTATATAAACTTTCACAAAATCTTACATTCACATTTATATAAACTCTCATAAAATCTCACATTCACATTTATATAAAATCTCACAAAATCTCACATTCACATTTATATAAATTCTCACACAAACACACATTCGCATTTATATAAACTGTAACAAAATCTCACATAAACACACATTCACATTTATATAAACTCTCACAAACTTTCACACACATTCACATTTATATAAACTCTCACACAAAAAAACTGTCACATTTATGTAAACTCTCACAAACTCTCACACAAACACATGTTCACATTTATATAAACTCTCTCACACTTACAAAGACACACCTAAAGGGACATCAACCACTGTATCAAGGTGTGAGTACCCAACCATCTCACAGATGAACAACCTACGAAACACTGGAATCTCTGTGGACATTTCCGAACGACCTGTGGGTTTCTGTTCAAATTAAAACAAACAAACAAACAAACAAACAAACAAACAAACAAATGTTTATCGCGATCGATCATTCGGTTAAAGATTCATTAATCATAATGTGCCATGCCGGTTAGCGTAGGCGATCGTGTCCTTCCACAATCTTCTATCCACAGTGCATCGTATCAGTTCTGTTGTTGACTGTTTTCCATGCCATGATACCAAGCTATCCAGTATTTTCTCTCTTTGTCGTCCGCGATCTCTCTTTCCTTTTATTTTGCCAGTTGTAACCAAGTATTCCAACTTTCCTCTTCTCATGATGTGCCCGAAAAATGTTGATTGCTTCTGGTTAAAGATTACGTCTTTATAAAGAAACACCGATATCTTTTGATGATTTTTCTCTCTCTTTCTCTGTCTCTCTCTCTCTCTCTGTCTCTGTCTTTCTCTCTGTCTCTCTCTCTGTCTCTCTCTGTCTCTCTCTCTCTGTCTCTCTCTGTCTCTGTCTCTCTCTGTCTGTCTGTCTCTCTCTCTCTCTCTCTTATCATGGGTGAAAATGTATCTCTAAAATACTTGCACTTTTGCCACTATTTTGATTACTCATCCTTGTTAAAGTTATAATCACGGTAAGTAAAGTAAAGTACCCCCGTCACGTCAAGTGGCGTATAGGGAATATGGTGCTAGTGACCAAAATTATTATAGACCTTCGGCACATGATTTTTGGGGTAATGTGGTCGGTATTACGCTCGTGCCGCTTTACTTTCCCAGAAAAAAAATCCGGTACCCATTTAAGGCTGGGTGAAACCGAAAGCCGTCGGTTGGGATCAAATCCTATTAAAATCACGGTACTCTGGGCAAACTCATGGGTGTTCAGCTGTTTTAAAAAGAATATCAAGTGTATGCATAATGATAATAGAGAAGCGTGATGAATAATAACACGCTCCTGTTAATAAATTCGTTCCTGTAAATTTTAATATATCTCACAACATTGATATATCTGGGGGACTGGTTGGTCAGGAGGCAAGACGCTGGTCTAGAGACATAATGTTGCGAGTTCGAATCCCGGCTGAACAAGTTGGGATTTTTATTTATGATTTCTCTCTGCGGCAACCACCCCTGGTCTCAGCTGCGAGGCCCGGCTTGAAATTTGAATTATTCATCGACGGAAAAAATATGAGTACGACTGAAGCCGGAGTTATCTGCCTGTGCGACGAGGGACCCCTGTTTACACGGCTACCAGGAAAAAAATGGATTAACTCGCACAAATTCAGTTCTAAATCTCTAGGAACTTTGCCGGAGGAGAGAGCTTGTGTACGCGCAAGTAAAACTGACATATTTTACATGATCATTATATTTTGCATCATTGACATAATTTACATGATCATTACATCTTACATCATTGACATATTTTACATGATCATTACATCTTACATCATTGACATATTTTAAATGATCGTTATATCTTACATCATTGACATATTTTACATTATCGTTACATCTTACATCATTTAAATATTTTACATGATCGTTACACCTTACATCATTGACATATTTTACATGATCGCTACATATTACATCATTGACATATTTTACATGATCGCTACATATTACATCATTGACATATTTTACATGATCGTTACATCTTACATCATTGACATAGTTTACATGATCGCTACATCTTACATCATTGACATAGTTTACATGATCGCTACATCTTACATCATTGACATATTTTACATGATCGCTACATCTTACATCTTTGACATATTTTACATGATCGCTACATCTTACATCATTGATATATTTTACGTGATCGCTACATCTTACATCACTGACATATCATACATGATCTTTATATCTTATATGATCTGCTTTTCAGCTCCCTGTGGAGTAAAGGTCTTCAACAAACACTTTCCAAGCAGTTCTGTTTCTGGCCATTTTTTAAGATCATTCCATGACTTCCCCATCATCTTCATCTCTGCTTCCATCTGTCTTCTCCAAGAATATTTTGGCCGTCCCTTTTGTCTTTTTTTCCTGGGGATTCCAAAAGGACCTGTTGTATAATACTCTCAGTTGGCTTCCGCAGTGTGTATCCTATCCAGCGCCATCGTCTTTGCTCTATCTCTTTATCCACTGGTATTTGACTGGTACATTTCCATAATTCTACGTTAGTGATTTTCTTTTACCATTTCCATCATTTTATTCTGCGTAAGAATTCATTAGTGAAGGTCTATATCTTCATGATTGTCATTTTTCTTGTTCTCCATGTTTCACAGCCATATACTAGTGTGACTTAACTTTTGAGTTGAACATTTTTATGTTTGTATTTTACCTAATTTCTATGTTTCCTAGTGTAACGAATGCTCCTCTTGCTTTTGTATCCTTTTTTGTATCATTCTTTGTACCTCCTTATTTGTCTATATTACTGCCCTGATATGTGTAAGAATGTACGTCTAGTAGAGGTATGTTTTCTATTGTTATTTCGTTATTGCCAACTAAATTAATTATCATAATTTTGGTCCTATCTCTATTTATCTTTAGTCCCAGCTGTTGTGGTCTCTCATCAAATATGCTGATATATCGTCATAATCAGGGAGCCGATATAGCTTAGTGGTTAGTGAACTGGACTACAAAGGACAAGAGGTAGGGTTCTATCCCAACCGACGGCTTTCGGTTCACCCAGCCTTAAATGGGTA
This sequence comes from Megaustenia siamemsis, assembly GCA_032433765.1. Classification (NCBI taxonomy): domain Eukaryota; kingdom Metazoa; phylum Mollusca; class Gastropoda; order Stylommatophora; family Ariophantidae; genus Megaustenia; species Megaustenia siamemsis. Next base: position 65,615,563 of record JAVIAB010000160.1, read on the forward strand.
CCGGATTTTTTTCTGTGAAAGTATAGCGGCACGGGCGTAATACCGGCCACATTACCCCAGAAATCATGTGCCGAAGGTCAGTAAAATGTATGGTCACTAGTACCATATTCTCTATACGCCACTTGGCGTGACGGGGGTACTTTACTTTTTTTATTTTATCGTCATGATTTTATATGATAGTTATATCTTATATGATTACCATATCTTACATGATCGTCCTATTCTATATATTTGCCATATCTTACATGTTTGTCAAATATTACGTTTGCAATATCTTTTACACACGCACGCACATACACACGCATATATGTGTATGAATGTCATCTTACACGTTTGTGATATCTTACATTGTGACATCTTACTTCTCTATTTCTTACATGCATATGTTGCACACATTTGTTATTCACCATCTAGACAACCAAAGGAGTCAATCTTCTCAGTGCTATAAGATTATGTTTACATCTAGAAAGACATCTGTCGAGCAGTGAAGCCACAATCACTTGTAATGTGACCCAAGAGCCGCTGCTTCATCAACATGTAAAAGCATCATATTCTCACCAGTCACGACTAAAAGTAAACGTAATATTATCATCAATGACACAATTTGCTTCCCATACAGTTTTGCTTCGTTCATGCTGTTACCATGGTTTCTGATGCTCACCTTTTATTTACCTTTTTAATTTATGAGGGCAATAACTCGCGATTGTGTCATTAACACTAAACTTAGAATTCTCTCCCATTATTAAATCTGTTTTCCTTGCTGAAGATATCGTTATTTGCTCATTATTGGTTGTTTTTTTAAACAATAAACTAGCATGGGCTGTGGACGATAAAATAAAATACAAATGTATATTTGAAGTGAATAATCAGAAATGGAAAGAGATAAAAGGAAAATATATAAATTGAGTAGATTAAAATATTGCTTAGTAGAAATGAAGACATTCCCATAGTGACAACAGTAATTCAGTAATGTGCAGATTTTCGTGTCTTCAATATTGTTTTTGGTTATTTTATTATTATTATTATTACTATTATTATTATTATTATTATTATTATTATTATTATTCATGCACAAAGGAGGTGAGATGCAGAATGGCTCAGGCAAAAGCAGCTTTCCAAAAAATGAGGAAACTACTATGCAGTCCATTTTTGACAACAGAAACAAGAAAAAGAGTTCTTAAATTTTATGTAGTGCCAGTCTTAACATATGGATGTGAATCATGGACAATAGGACAACAGACAAGAAAATCACTGGAGTCTGTAGAAATGTGATTTTACAGAAGAATGTTGAGAATACCATGGACAGCTAAGAAGAGTAATGAAATGTTTTGAAAGAGGTCAAAGCAAAAGAGGGGTAATTTCCAAAATTAGGAGAAAAAATCATATTTTGGCCATGTAATGAGAAGAGAACAACTTGAATATATTGTAACAACCGGAAAAATTGTGGGACGAAGAGATAGAGGGAAGCAAAGAGGGAAAAAAAAAACCAGACAGCTTAAGAGAATGGCTTGGCAGAGGTCAACAACAGAAATGATTAAATAACTGTCGAGATCGAAAGTTGTGAAGAGACATGATCACCTACGCCAGCAGGCCCGGTACTTGATGATGATGATGATGATGATTAATTCAACTCTGTGCTGGTTGGTTGTGTTGAGGATTCTCCTGTCTGCGTATGCTTTCCTGCCTTTTTTATTTCCGGGAATATGTTGTTGGCTATGAGTAAAATAAAGGGATCCGCGGTAACTCAGTAGTTAGTTAACTGGACTACGAAGGACAAGAGGCCTGGTTTGATCCTGACCTACGGCTACCAGGTTCACCCAGCCTTAAGTGGATACCGGATTTTTTTCTGTGAAAGTAAAGCGGCACGGGCGTAATACCGACCACATTACCCCAAAAATCATGTGCCGAGGGTCTGTAAAGATTATGGTCACTAACACCATACTCCCTTATACGCCACTTGGCGTGACGGGGCTCTTGACTTTACTTTGCTATGAGTAAAAAAAAGCAAAAATACTGTTTTCTCATAGAGTAAACATATATTGGTCGGTATTTCTGAATAATTTATTAAAATCAAATGTTAAATAACACAGAGAAAGACGCACACAAGTAAGCAGAAGTCGTGGGGAAAATAGTACCCCCCAACCCTCCAAGGAAACAAAATCCATGCAGTATGAACATGTTAGTCTCGGCAGACAATCCATCAAAAGGCCGGTAAACTTGAAACAAATCCAGATTGGAGAAACTTGTTAGTCTGGAAGAACTGTTTTCCTAGGAGAAACAACTAAGGCTACAAGCAACTGTCGACTTGTAGTGAAAACTATAAAGAAAATTATTTTAGTTTAGTATCGCCGTTATTGCATGTCCAACAACTCTCAGATCACCTCCCAGCTTGCAGCACCGCCACCAAATACTAGTAAACGCACTGAAGATGGCTTCAGTTCAGACGCATGAATTCCGTAGCACTGCAAAAAAAAAAAAATAATAAAAAAAGATACAACGTAAAAGAGGGTGGAACTATTGGCCATATTTATCTCATAACATCATTTGTCCGAACAGCCGCCATATTTGACCTCCTTTTTCGATTTTTTAATAACAAAGGGTTATGTAACGTGCGCAGGGTACACGCGGGGCCTACTGTTTTTCGCCGTTATCCGGAGGGGCTAAATATCGGAACTCAGCACCCAGAGACCGAGGGGAGGGGGAGGGGGTAAAGCCAAGGCGAAAACATCGATTTGAACCCTTTGGAATGGGTAGTCTAAATGTAATCATTGAACCTAAGCTTCGATGCCGAGACGGCAGTCGGTGATGATGACGAGTCTAGAGCTAATCATGGTAGCCAAAATTTGATACGGAGACGGCAGTCGGTGATGATGACGAGTCTAGAGCTAATCATGGTAGCCAACATTTGATACGGAGACGGCACTCGGTGATGATGACGAGTCTAGAGCTAATCATGGTAGCCAACATTTGATACGGAGACGGCACTCGGTGATGATGACGAGTCTAGAGCTAATCATGGTAGTCAACATTTGATACGGAGACGGCACTCGGTGATGATGACGAGTCTAGAGCTAATCATGGTAGCCAACATTTGATACGGAGACGGCACTCGGTGATGATGACGAGTCTAGAGCTAATCATGGTAGCCAACATTTGATACGGAGACGGCACTCGGTGATGATGACGAGTCTAGAGCTAATCATGGTAGCCAACATTTGATACGGAGACGGCAGTCGGTGATGATGACGAGTTTAGAGATAATCATGGTAGCCAACCTTGGATACGGAGACGGCACTCGGTGATGATGACGAGTCTAGAGCTAATCATGGTAGCCAACTTGGATACGGAGACGGCACTCGGTGATGATGACGAGTTTAGAGATAATCATGGTAGCCAACCTTGGATACGGAGACCACACTCGTGATGATGACGTGCCTAGAGGGAAAACGTATGTCTCTGGACGGGAACATGTTGAAAGCAGATCTGTCTAGAATATAAATTAATTCAGAGGTTTGCTATCAACTAAGCAAAACTATTGAAAAAAATAACAACATACCCAGAATCAATTGAGCATAATGTTATGTGAGTTCTTAAATTTTATGTAGAGCCAGTCTTAACATATGGATGTAAATCAATGACAATAGGACAACAGACAATAAAATCACCGGAGTCTGTAGAAATGTTGTTTTACAGAAGAATGTTGAGAATACCATGGGCAGTTAAGAAGAGTAATGAAAACGTTCTGAAAGAGGCCAAAGTAAAAAGAGAGCTAATAATTTCCAATATTAGGAAGAAACAATCATCATTTTTTGGCCATGTAATGAGAAGAGAACAGCTGGAATATATTGTAACAACTGGAACAATTGAGGGACGAAGAGATAGAGGGAAGCAATAAGAGAAAATAACAGACAGCTTAAGAGAACGGAGCCGCGATAGCTCAGTGGTTAGTGAACTGGACTACGATGGACATGGGGTAGGGTTCGATCCTAACCGACGGCCTTCGGGTTCACCCAGCCTTTATTGGGTACCGGATTTTTTTCTGGGAAAGTGAAGCGGCACGGGCGTAATACCGACCACATTACCCCAAAAATCATGTGCTGAAGGTCTGTAAAATGTATGGTCACTAACACCATATTCCCTATACGCCACTTGGCGTGACGGGGGTACTTTACTTTACTTAAGAGAATGGCTTGGCAGAAGGTGAACAACATAAATGATAAATAACTGTCGATATTGAAAGTTGTGAAGAGACATGATCACCTACGCCAGTAGGCCCGGTACTTGATGATAATGTTATGTCAGAAGCCATACCACAGTGTCCAATAATTGTGATTGATATTGTTCCCTGTAGGAAAACATTCGCCGTGTTGGTTCATTTTTCATAATTGAAGGTTGGCCAAAAGTGTCCATTGGTTAATTAGCATTTTTTCTTTAATGTGGGATAATTGGGGAATTGAAGATTGGAAGGGACATAATTCAACACTCAATATAAACAGGTGACGGGCAAAAAATATGGATTAGATATGAACATCAAAAAGACTAAAATTATGATCATCATCATCATCATCATGATGTAACATGCCGGTTGGCGTAGGCGATCATGTCCCTCCACAATCTTCTATCTACAGTGCATCGTATCAGTTCTGTTGTTGACTGTTTTCCATGCCATGACACCAAGCTATCCAGTATTTTCTCTCTTTGTCGTCCGCGATCTCTCTTTCCTTTTATTTTGCCAGTTGTAACCAAGTATTCCAACTTTCCTCTGCTCATGATGTGCCAGAAAAATGTTGATCTTAAACAAACTATGATCATAAAAAAGATAATTTTCAAAACCTACATGTGGATATCAAAGTTGAAGGAATAGACCTGGAGACAGTTCAGAGCTACAACTATCTTGGATATACTATAACCAGTGATGGAAAATGTACAACTGAAGTAAACAAAAGAATCATCATCATCATCAAGTACCATGCATGCTGTCAAATGTGATCATATCTCTCTACAAATTTTAATCTCGACAGTTATTTATCATTTCTGTTGTTGACCTTCTGCCAAGCCATTCTTTTAATCTGTCTGGTATCTTTTCTCTTTGCTTCCCTCTATCTCTTCGTCCCTCAACTTTCCCAGTTGTTACAATATATTCCAGTTGTTCTCTTCTGAAAACATGGCAACAAAATGAAACAAAAGAATAGGAATGGCAAAAAATAATTTTAAAGCCATTAAAAAATATATACTAACATCAAAACAAATAAGGCCAGGGCTAAAACTAAGCATAGAAAAATGTATAATCTCATTCCTGTATGGTGTACAAACATGGACATAATACAAGAAAAAAGAACAGAAAATGGAAGCCTTTAAAATTTGGTTTATAGAAGAATGGGAAGAAGTGGATGGAAGGAGAAGAAAAGAAAACAAACAATGAAATCTTAAAACAATTACAAATGAAAAGAGAACTACTAAATGCAATTCAAACAAGACAAAAGAGATTTTTGGGTCATGTTAAAAGACACAGCAGCATATTAAAAGTAATCTTGGAAGCGAAAATACAAGGTAAAAGAGGTAGAAGCAGCCCAAGACTAACATGGACGATTAACACCAAAAATATAGACAAGCCAGCATATGACAACCTGCACTATCAAAGCAAGAGACAGCGGAATGGCCCTCCATTGTAGCTAAAGGAGACGACACTCACTCAATGATAAAATAAACAATATTTTCTCCCCTGTTGCTAACATAAATATAGATAAATAAGTTACAGCTGTTTTTCACTGTTACTTTAGTTAATTTGTTGATTTGTGTATTTTCATGAAGATAAGATACACATCATTCTTCTATTAAACATTTAAAACGATTATAAGAGGCTGTATCATACAACAGGGGGACTTGTTAGTCTCGAGGCAAGACGCCGGCCTCGAGACAGAGAGGTTGTGGGTTCAAATCCCGGCTATACCGGTTGGGTTTTTTGTTTATGATTTCTCTCTGCGGCAACCACCCCTGGTCTCAGCAGCGAGGCCCGGCTTGAAACGTTAATTAATCATCGACGGAAAAAAATATGAGTACCTCCGAAGTCGGAGTTATCTGCCTGTGCGGTGAGGGACCCCTGTACACACGGCTGTCAGGGAATAATGGATTAACACGCAAAATTTAGTTCCTAGTCTCTAGGGACTTCGTCAGAGGTAAAAGCTGGCGAACGAAGAAGAAGAAGTATCTATCTATCTATTGACCTTTCGAGCCGTAGCCGGCCCATAGGACGTAGACCAAGATACACCTTCTCCTACCTAAATTTGTGTTCTAGCAGTTTTCTTTTAAAGATATTTTATCAAATCTCGCCATCTGTCTCTGTTCTGTGCACTCAGCTCTATCTCATTGAGGGAGCCGAATCCTGCTGCTCTTGAGAAGAATTATCATACAACTAAAGATCTATTGTGATTAGAAACTGAATATTGCATCCCCGGAAACAGTCACATTTGCCAATCTTTAATCATTTTAATCATTATTCTGCTAAAATAGCATACCACAACTGTTTATCAATTGTTACAATTCGTGTTAAAATTAATGTAATGTTACACGTTCAGTTGGACCCGCTAGCCATATCTTGCAGATATTCCCTCATGGTCAAACATACGATTTCTGTTACATGCGCTAATGATTAACGAATGATCAATGCTCTGTACTTGGTCTGTTTTTGCATCTCACATTCATGATTGATAACTTGTCAAAGCTGTGGAGTTGTTGGTTATTTGGTTATGGAAGGCCCCCGGTATCACTGCATACGAACTAAAATCCATATTTGCTCAACCACCCGTGCCAGCGTAATCATCCGAATCAATATCTCATCTCCCAACCAAAGAAAGGTAACTGTAGTCCCCGTCGTAGCAGTCTCAGCACACGCCAAAAGACATAAGGCGAAACCGCGCAGAAAGTGAACACAGCCAACTGTTCCCTGTCATACGATATCATCATTCATCGTAAACAATTGGAATATCGAGACATGATCAAAACGGATGATACACACAGCTCACGGTGTGGACAGAGCACTTAACTCAGTAGCTCCTGCAACATGCCGGACTTGGAATATGAGGAAACTGCAACAAGGAACACTTTTCATGCATAGTCTTCAATGGTTCCTGCCGCCTATCCACTATATACCTATGTGGAGCTGTTTTTGTATTTATGCACTTTATCAATTGTTTTTGTTATATGGGTAATAAAAAAAAAAGTGAAGTACCCCCGTCACGCCAAGTGGAATATGATGTTAGTGACGATAAATTTTACAGACCTTCGGCACATGATTTTTGGGGTAATGAGGTCGGTATTACGCCCGTGCCACTTCACATTCCCAGAAAAAAATCAGGTACCCATTAAAGGCTGGGTGAACCCGGAAGCCGTCGCTTAGGATCGAACCCTACCCCTTGTCCTTTGTAGTCCAGTTCACTAATTACTGAGCTATCGCGGCTCCTTATATGGGTAATGGATATCTAACTGTACGTCCGTCGGTCCGTCCGTCCGCCTTCTGCTTGTCTGTCTGTCTGTCTGTCTGCCTATCTACCTACCTACCTATTTATCTAGATATCCATCCATCCACCTATCTACCTACCTTCATACTTATCTACCTATCTATCCATCCATCTACCTATCTATCTATCACCCCATCCCATACCATTCACTCACCCAGCTAACCAAGCCAGGAAGGAAGCAAACATCCATCCATCCATTCATCCATCCATCCATCCATTCATCCATCCATCCATCCATCCATCCATCCATCCATCCACACAAAACCAACCCCTCCATCCGTCTAACCGTAGTCTATGTATCTGCCTGATTGTGTCTGTCTGCCCACCTGCCTGCCAGTCTGTCTATTCTGGTCTGGTCTTGTATTTACTCGTATCCATAGACATAAATAATCAGATCTATAGCTAAGACTAGAACAAACAGTTGTCACATAAAAACACCACCATGAGAATCAAACATCTAGCTCTTGAACAGTAAAGGGTCTTGACAGAAAAAAAAATTATAATATAAAAAGACAGAGAAAAAGACAGAAAGAAAAACATCTCATAGTCAAATGCATGAGCCTTAAAATAATATTTGATAACGCGTCTTGGTGTTCGGCATGAAGTGGGTATATTTTGAGGCCCTATTTTCTGAGGCGATTAGCAATGTTAACAATATCAGATAGGTACTAGTTATTTTGTGTTGATTTAGTGGAGAATCTTTAAAAGAGAGATAATAATAATAGAAGACCTACAAGAGCACTTAAACAAACTCAACATCTCAGGTACAAAATACAACATGAAAATCAACATCAACGAAACAGAAGTCATGAATGTCGCCAAAAATAAACAGAACATCAACATAACTATAGAAGGCAGGCAACTAAAACAAGTAGAGGAATTCAAATACCCAGGAAGTCTAATGACAAACGATAATTCTCAAACAGCAGAGATAGAATCAAGATGCAACAAAGCTTGTCAAATCATTGGGCAGTTATCACCACTATTGTCCAACAAGGAAATAACTCTGGAGGTAAAACGAGCACTATACAATACAATCTTTATCCCAAAGTTGTGCTACCAATGCCAGACCTGGACCCTAGATGCAAGAACAATAAGAAAAATAACCTCTACTGAGATGAAATGTGTTAGACGAATGACAGGAAACAGTCTGAGAGATAAGATCGGAAATGAAGAACTGAGAAAAAAGCTAGGAATAGCCCCCGCCATAGAATATATAAGGAAACAACAGATAAAATGGTTTGGCCACGTGACAAGGCAGAAAGAACAAAACACAACACAACAAGCATTCAACAAACGTTGTGAGAACACCAGACCCAAGGGTCGACCACGAAAATGATGGGTCGATGGAACATTAGAAGCACTAGGAAACATAACAGCAGCAGAGGCGAACAGAAAAGCAAAAGACCGCAAATTATATCTCCCCTCGACTCTGAAAGGCAGATGAAGAAGGAAAAAAGAAGAAGAGGAAGATCTTTACAAGTGGGAATGTTATTTTGAGACCATCTCTCCACAATGTTTACTTTAGCCATGGGTTATCTGTTCTTGTTTCTTCCTTATTCGTGGTGATGGAGAGATTGGCAATGGAGACAATTGTATTCGTCTTGAACATTCTTTCACTTTGCTCGATCTGTGCGATTTCTCTCAGGGTGCCCCAAGTGTGACTCTCACTCTACTTTTATATCTTAGTTTTCCTATAGGTCGTAGGTCGATTAACAATGCAGTTAGCTGTAGTATTTATTGAGATCTTCGTTAGTTAGTTAGTTATTTAGGTAGTTAGTTAGTTTGTTTGTTGGTTGATTGGTTGATTTTTTTTTATTAGTTAGGTATTTAGTTTGCTTAATTTAGTTTTAGTTCAGTTACATATTTAGTTAGCTGGCCAGTTATAGTTCGTTCACAAATTCGTGCCCACAGAGTTTATTAATTATCTCGTAAACTGTTTGATGAATTTCTGTAATTCTTTTCGTGAAATCTTATTTTTTCAACGACCTTCAGTCTGATTTTTGCCCTACTATCATGCATTTAGGAAAGATTGTTGTTTCTTTGAGGTATATAAAAATATGATTTTCATGCTTGTCCTAAATTTTAGGATTTTACAATACCCACATTTGTTGTAATCAACTCACAAATTAAAAAGGCAATTTTCACGTGCACACCACACAATCTTAGCACCGATTCGCACTCTTAACTTGCACGACGAACGCCGTTCCGAGGTTTTGTTTGTTCATTTCATTTCCGGTTTCTTGTTAAATTGGCCCAGATGCGTATTTTGACAAAATATTTACTATTAATTAATATTCCTGTATGTGTGATAATTTGTAAGCTGTTGTGAAGTGACTACTTGATTTTTAAAACCGTGAAGAGTTTAAAGTGTAAATCCATCACTATACAAAAGGTAACTGTGTTATTGTACATGCACTTTTGCAAGGAATCTAAAAGGGGTCGGTTATATTATATCAAAAAACTAGAAAACAGAACACGCGGAACTCTAAATGTAGATAGAAAGTCCTTCAATCGATGTATAGGACAGAACTTTGACTCTGCAGAGGCGACGATCAAGCAAGGAAGTTTACCTATCTCTATGACGAAGATATAAAATCAAATGAAAAATGTTGCCCTATTTTATGTAATACGGATACGCGTTTGGCTTGCATTGTTAGAACATGAACATAATTTACTATAACATCTAATGTTTAGAGCACGCGGTTTGATAATTTTCTAAAACTATATAACAAAAAACAATTTGTGCAAAATTCAGCAAAATTCAGACAAATGTTATAAAATCTGAAGGTCAGTGAAAAAATAAGATTTCATGAAAAAGAATTACATAAATTTATCAACAGTTTCCGAGATAATTGACCAACTCTGTGGGCATGAATTTGTGAACGAACTTGGTTAGTTTAGTTACTTAGTTAACTGACTAGTTAGTAATTAGTTAGTTAATTAGGTGGTTAATTAATTAGTTAGTTAGTTAGTTAGTTATTTAGTTAGTTAGTTGCTTGATTGATTAATTTAGCTAGTCATTTATTTAGTCCGCTTTTTTAGTTTTAATTTAGTTAGTTAGTTAGCTAGTTAGTTAATATGTTAGCTGATTGATTGGTTTGTTGTTCAATTCATTTGGAAGGAAGGAAGTAAATAAGGAAGGAAGGAATTTAATTAAAATGAGTGTATTCACCAAAAAACCCACGTGATGATGATCAACCCATTTCATGTCTAATCATGTTTTGAGTTGAGTCTGCGCAGCTGACAACGACATAAAGGAAACAGCTTCCGCTTGAATTGTTTTCATTTTCAGTGAATCTTATTTCTTCTTCAAAGGCAAGACTAACGAGAATGTGGGCGGGTATTTTGACACCAAGTTGCAACGATTATCTGACAAGGATTGCTACTATGGCCTGAATTAGAGCGCTTCCTGGCAACACTAAAATCCAGGTACATGCCAAACTTGACACATACCTTGTTTGGCAAATTGTAGCAAATGCTGACAGAAGTTGGGGACTTTGTTAAGCTCAGACAGAAGATGTACAACAGAGGTGAGATGCAGAATAGTTCTGGCAAAAGCAGCTTTTCACAAAAAATGAGGAAGATGCTATGCAATCCATTTTTGACAGTAGAAACAAGAAAAAGAGTTATCAAATGGTATGTAGAGCCAGTATTAACATATGGATGTGAATCATGGACAACAAGACAGCAGACAAGAAAATCACTGAAGTATGTAGAAATGTGGTTTTACAGATGAATGTTGAGAATACCATGGACAAGCTAAAAAGAGTAATGAAAACGCCCTGAAAAAGGCCAAAGCAAAGAGAGAGCTAATTTCCAATATTAGGAAGAAACAATCATCATTTTTTGGCCACGTAATAGAAGAGAACAGCTGAAATATATTGTAACAGCTGGAAAAATTGAGGGACGAAGAGACAGAGGGAAGCAAAGAGAAAAGATACCAGATAGCTTAAGAGAATGGCTGGGCAGAAGGTCAACAACAGAAATGATACATAACTGTCGAGATCGAAAGTTGTGGAGAGACATGATCACCTACGCCAGCAGGCATGGTACTTGATGATGATGGCTGATAGAAGGAGCTCTCCAAATGTGAAATGCCAATGTGTCGGAGTGTAAATATCTTTTGTATACAACTGCAGATATATTGAGAGTATTTTTGGTAATAACCAACACAAACATTTTATTAGCATAAATAACAATAAAACTAGACAATTAATTTAATAAACTAGTTAGTAAATATAAATATTATCAAAGACATGTATGATGGTTACACATGTGCAGTTCGAACAGAGGAAGGACTGAGCGAATGTTTCCCAATAGAAACTGGGGTTAAACAAGGATGTATTTTATCGCCCTTGTTATTTGGAATTGTTATGGACTTCATAATGAAGAAATGCTGCACTGGTAATAAAGGCATCGAATGGATACAAGGAGACCATTTGGAGGACCTCGACTTTGCTGATGACATAGTTCTCATCAGCAGTCAGATAAAAACGATGCAGGAAAACACAAATGAACTATTATCAATAGCCAGCAAAATTGGGCTTGAGGTCAATCATGAAAAGACTAAAGTCATGAAAAGTTTAATTCCAACAAGTGACAAAATATACATGGAAAACAAACCAGTAGAAGAGATCGATCACTTTATCTATCTTGGAAGTCACATTGATCGAGAAGGGGATACGAGCAAAGAAATTAGAATCAGACTGGCTAAAGCAGCAATGTCTTTCAGAAGCCTTGAAAAGTTGTGGAAATCAAACTCATTAGCACAAACACAAAACTTAGGCTATTCAAATCAAATGTACTATCAACCCTTACGTATGCGTGTGAAAGCTGGAAACAACAAGAGATATAGAAACAAAGTTGAACGCATTCGAAAATAAATGTCTAAGGAAAATACTTGGTATAGAATGGAACGAATTCAAAACAACGAGGAAATTAGAGAAATCGCCAATCAACCACTAATATCTTCAGTAATAAAGAAAAGACGATGGTCATACGTTGGACATGTGATGAGAAGAGATAATAATCGAATAGCAAAGCAAGCCCTCATATGGGAAACAACAGGTAAAAGAAAAAGAGGAAGACCCAGGGAGACACTGAGAAGAACATTGATGAGAGAGGCAAGAGCAGCAGGAATCGGCTCCCTCAATGAGATAGAACTGCTTGCACAGAACAGAGACAGATGGCGAGATTTGATAAAATATCTTTAAAAGAAAACTGCTAGAACAAAAATTCATATAGGAGAAGGTGTATCTTGGTCTACGCCCTATGGGCCGGTTACGGCTCGAAAGGTCAATAGATAGATAGATAGTTAGTAAATTATTATAACTGGTTAGTGAATTTATTGGTTATTGGTTATGGAAGGCCTCGGTATCACTGCAAGCGAATTAAAATCCATAATTGCTCAACCGCCCGTGCCAGTGGAATCATCCGAATTATAACTCATCTTCCAAACAAAGAAAGGTAACTGTAGTCCCCATCATAGCAGTCTCAGCACAGGCCAAAAGAATTTATATAACTGGTTAGTGAATTTATATAACTGGTTAGTAAATTTATATAACTGGTTAGTAAATTTATTATATAACTGATTAGTGAATGTATATAACTGGTTAGTGAATTTATATAATACTACACTCAACTCCAGACAACGCTCTACACTACACTCTACTCCAAACTACACTCTACGCCACACTCAACACTACGTTCTACTCCAGACCACATTCTACTCCAGACCACACTCTACACCACACTGTACACCACACTGTATTCCAGACTACACTCACTGAGTCATGAAACATGGTTAGACGAGAGACAAATGTTTAAACTGGCAGTCAAATTAACGTCCTTCTTTGAACATGCAACTCGATGATAGTCGCATACAAAAAGGACGCCTAGTCTGACACATGGGATTGGTCCTTTCCTGTGTTCAGATCTCAGATAGCAAAGGCGATCTCATAATAGCATCAATGTCACAGTAGAGGTGAAGTCTGTAACTTCAAAGACATAAACGTAGAGGAAAGTGTACAACGTCGCAGAAATAAACAGAGGGAAGTGTAAACTTCATAGAAATAAACACAGAGGAAAGTGTACAACTTCATAGAAATAAACACAGAGGGAAGTGTACAACTTCATAGAAATAAACACAGAGGGAAGTGGACAACTTCATAGAAATAAACACAGAGGGAAGTGGACAACTTCATAGAAATAAAAACAGAGGGAAGTGGACAACTTCATAGAAATAAACACAGAGGGAAGTGTACAACTTCATAGAAATAAACACAGAGGGAAGTGTACAACTTCATAGAAATAAACACAGATGGAAGTGTACAACTTCATAGAAATAAACACAGAGGGAAGTGTACAACTTTATAGAGATAAACACAGAGGGAAGTATACAACTTTATAGAGATAAACACAGAGGGAAGTATACAACTTTATAGAGATAAACACAGAGGGAAGTATACAACTTTATAGAGATAAACACAGAGGGAAGTATACAACTTCACAGAAATAAACACAGAGGGAAGTGTACAAATTCATAGAAAAAAACACAGAGGGAAGTGTACAACTTCACAGAAATATATAGAGGAAAGTGTACAAATTCACTGAAATAAACACAGAGGGAAGTGTACAAATTCACATAAATAAACACAGAGGGTAGTGTACAAATTCACAGAAATAAATAGAAGAAAGTGTACAACTTCACAGAAATAAATAGAGGAAAGTGTACAACTTCACAGAAATAAATAGAGGAAAGTGTACAACTTCACAGAAATAAATAGAGGAAAGTTTACAAATTCACAGAAATAAATAGAGGAAAGTGTACAACTTCACAGAAATAAATAGAGGAAAGTGTACAACTTCACATAAATAGAGGGAAGTGTACAAATTAACAGAAATAAACACAGAGGGAAGTGTACAACTTTATAGAGATAAACACAGAGGGAAGTGTACAACTTCACAGAAATAAACACAGAGGGAAGTGTAGAAATTCATAGCAATAAACACAGAGAGAAGTGTACAACTTCACAGAAATATATAGAGGAAAGTGTGCAAATTCACTGAAATAAACACAGAGGGAAGTGTACAAATTCACAGAAATAAACACAGAGGGTAGTGTACAAATTCACATAAATAAACACAGAGGGTAGTGTACAAATTCACAGAAATAAATAGAAGAAAGTGTACAACTTCACAGAAATAAATAGAGGAAAATGTACAACTTCACAGAAATAAATAGAAGGAAGTGTACAACTTCACAGAAATAAATAGAGGAAAGTGTACAACTTCACAGAAATAAATAGAGGAAAGCGTACAACTTCACAGAAATAAATAGAGGAAAGTGTACAACTTCACAGAAATAAATAGAGGAAAGTGTACAAATTCACAGAAATAAGTAGAGAAAAGTGTACAACTTCACAGAAATAAACAGAGGAAAGTGAACAACTTCACATAAATAGAGGGAAGTGTACAAATTAACAGAAATAAACACAGAGGAAAGTGTACAACTACACAGAAATAAACACAGAGGGAAGTGTACAACTTCACAGAAATAAACGCAGAGGGAAGTGTGCAACTATAAACACAGAGGGAAGTGTACAACTAAACAGAAATAAGACAGAGGGAAGTGTACAACTTATAAACACCGAGGGAAGTGTACAACTAAACAGAAATAAACACCGAGGGAAGTGTGCAACTAAACAGATAAAAACAACTACATTAAGAAAGGAATTGGAGGGGAAGGGGTGTTTCTGCTTACAGTTATTATCTTCCCCACTTTTGTGATACAGCTAAATGTTCTATAGTTATGTGACGTGTCACTGTGTGGGAGAGGGGTGCGTAATATACTATTTCAAAGCAATAGGCCACAGCAATTGCAGGGGCTAATCTGCATACTATTAACGTTACAACTACTACTATTAATATTACTATTACTGCGTCTATTACTGTTACTGTCACTGCTACTTCTACCATTATTTTTCTATCATTACTTCTACCGCTGCTTCACTATTAGTGCTGCTACTGCTACTTCTATTATTACTGTTAGTGTTGTTGCTGCTGTCACTTTAATATTACTACTATTACCACTGCTGTTGTTGCTGCTGCTGTTAATGCTGTGATTAGTACCGCTAGTATTACTACCTATTGTTACTAATAATGATACATTTGCTACTACTACAACTACTACTACTGCTATTACTACTTCTACAACTACTTCTACTACTACTACTACGACTACTAATACTACCACAGCTACGACTACTACAGTTACTACTACTACTACTACTACTTCTTCTACTACTACTACTATTAATACTACTACTTTTACTTCTACTTCTACGACTACTACCTCTACTGCTATTACTACTACTATTATTATTACTGCTAATACTACTACTATTACTACTACTACTACTACTACTACTACTACTATTGCTATTACTATTACTGCTATTACTACTACTATTACTACTACTACTACTACTATTACTGCTATTACTACTACTATTATTATTATTACTACTTCTACTGATACTATTGCTACTACAAACTACTATTACTACTACTACTACTTTTACTACTACTACTATTACTACTACTACTACTATTACTACTACTACTATTATTACAACCACTACTATTACTACTACTACTATTACTACTACTATTACTACTACTACTACTACTACTACTATTACTACTACTACTACTACTACTATTACTACTACTAATACTACCACAACTACTACTAATACTACCACAACTACTACTACTACTCCTACTACTACTACTATTACCACTACTACTACTACTACTACTCCTACTACTACTACTACCACTACTACTACTATTAATATAATGAAGGGGCGGAGAGATTTAACAAGAATCCTGTTTAAACGCAACTATTCCAAACGTTGTAACGTACTCTTCAATCACTTGCTGAAACAGCTAAACACCTATGAAGCTGCCAGAAGTGCAATGAAGTAAATTCTGCTAACCAAATTCTAATGATCGACACCGGAATAAAAGATCTTCTTTCAACCACACCCATAATTTAGGCTTTTGTTAGCTCGTTAATATTCCAAGTCAACAGAGGGTGTGACGTGTGTCACTTATCTCCAGTAAATGAAAAGTGGCATAATCATTAATGTCCGTATTACAAAACCATTTTTATGTGACCTGCCTGAATATATATATATATATATTGATTTATTTAATAATGTTTTCAGTGATATATGTATCATTGTTGATGATGTAATACCACGAGTTGGCGCGGGCAGGGTGCCCCTTTGACTAATTGTTGTGGCGGGTCGTAATGACTCTCTTGACATTCCCAGCTTTAAGTGGGGACGTTTAAGTTCGGCAAGCCCCAGACTGTGCTGGGAAACTACTAGTCTAGTCTAGAGGTATTCAAATACTCATCATCATCATCATCATCATCATCATCATCATTAGGTCGTATGTCCTTTGCAGAACATTGCTTTCACCACAGCCCGCCTGAAAGAATCTATGTCTCTAGGTAGATCTCCCACAGAACGTTGCATTCACCACAGCCCTATTGAAAAAAATCTCTGTCTCTAGCCAGGTCTCCCACAGAACGTTGCATTCACCACAGCCAGATTGAAAAAAAAAATCTCTGTCTCTAGCTAGATCTCCAACAGAACATTGCTTTCAACACAGCCCGCCTGAAAGAATCTCAGTCTCTAGCCAGATTTCCCACAGAACGTTGCATTCACCACAGCCCGCCTGAAAGAATCTCTGTCTCTAGCCAGATTTCCCACAGAACGTTGCATTCACCACAGCCCGCCTGAAAGAATCTCTGTCTCTAGCCAGATTTCCCACAGAACGTTGCATTCACCACAGCCCGCCTGAAAGAATCTCTGTCTCTAGCCAGATCTCCCACAGAACGTTGCATTCACCACAGCCCGCTTGAAAAAAAGCTCTGTCTCTTGCCAGATCTCCCACAGAACGTTGCATTCACCACAGCCCGCCTGAAAGAATCTCTGTCTCTAGCCAGATTTCCCACAGAACGTTGCATTCACCACAGCCCGCCTGAAAGAATCTCTGTCTCTAGCCAGATCTCCCACAGAACGTTGCATTCACCACAGCCCGCTTGAAAAAAAGCTCTGTCTCTTGCCAGATCTCCCACAGAACGTTGTATTCACCACAGCCCGCCTGAAAGAATCTCTGTCTCTAGCCAGATCTCCCACAGAACGTTGCATTCACCACAGCCCGCCTGAAAGAATCTCTGTCTCTAGCCAGATCTCCCACAGAACGTTGCATTCACCACAGCCCGCTTGAAAAAAAGCTCTGTCTCTTGCCAGATCTCGCACAGGACGTTGCATTCACCACAGCCCGCCTGAAAGAATCTGTCTCTATTCAGATCTCCCACGGAACGTTGCATTCACCACAGCCCGCCTGAAAGAATCTGTCTCTATTCAGATCTCCCACGGAACGTTGCATTCACCACAGCCCGCCTGAAAGAATCTGTCTCTATTCAGATCTCCCACGGAACGTTGCATTCACCACAGCCCGCCTGAAAGAATCTGTCTCTATTCAGATCTCCCACAGAACGTTGCATTCACCACAGCCCGCCTGAAAGAATCTGTCTCTATTCAGATCTCCCACAGAACGTTGCATTCACCACAGCCCGCTTGAAAGAATCTGTCTCTATTCAGATCTCCCACGGAACGTTGCATTCACCACAGCCCGTCTAAAGGAATCTCTGTCTCTAGTCAGATCTCCAACTTCTTCTGTTGTCTTGTTGTATGTCTCCTTGATGTCTTGAAACCACCTTCTTCTTTATCTGTCGATGACACGTCACCCAGGAAACATGAATTTTATTGTTATTTCCAGCCCACTCATTCTTTTGTCGTGGCCATAGTATTTTAGTTTCCCCTTTAGGGCGGTGTTAATAAGCCTGTTTTTTTTTAAATATTTAAATCCTTTTATATGTCTTCATTGCTCTTTTTATTATCCACGGTGTCTTAATGATTTTTCTGTAGCATTTTTTTTCAAATGAATCGATTTTCCTCCTAGCTGTTTGCGAGATTGTCAATACAACCGTATATTGCTATTGGGAAGGTACTTGTCCTCTGTAATTTTAGTTTTACTGACTTGCTGGTGTTATTGCACATGTTCTTCATGGCTCTTCTTAATTTTTATGTTGCTATTGCTAATCTTCTTTTGATCGCTCTCTGGCAGTCTCCATCGTTAGTTACTACTGATCACAGATATCCATAGTTTGCTACAATTTCAGGTTCTTCACTGTTGGTGATGATTTTGAGTTGGAGTTTTGTTTTGTCAATGGACGTTATCATAGTCTTCTGTGTGTTTAGATAGAGGTTTTGTTCTTCACTGTGTGTTTTTTTTTAACACACTAACTTGTCTCTTTTAATCCTTCTGCACTGTTTGAGAGAAGGACCGTGTCATAAGCTTATCTGAGTTCTGGAATAATGTCATATGTAGTGAAATAGTCGAACTTCACAAATCTGTTTTTGCTTCTAACATTTCTCATGACGTTCTCAACATCGATGTTGAATAGGTATGAAGAGAGGTTTTGCTGAACTAGGTCTTCTATATCAGTATGAGCCACCGTCTGTCAGGTCGGGTAATTTTACCTGCTACTGTATGCAGTAAACAGTACAACCTGTGGCTGCCCTGTTGCCTTGCAGGTAAGCTCGGGAGAGTAAAAGACTAAGGGAGGGTACCCCGAAGTAAAACAACCCCATTGCCTTGTGGGTGAGACTTTTTAGTCAAAGGCTAGCGGAGCCAACCGTAAACAAACCGACGGAAGGCAACAGAAAACCACCGTCGTAATTTCTTTGTACAATCATGAATCGCCACAATATTAGGAAGAAACAATAATTATTTGACGATGTAATGAGAAGAGAACAATTGGAATATATTGTAACAACTTTTGAAAAATTGAGGGACGAAGAGATACCAGACAGCTTAAGAGAATGGCTTTGGCAGAAGTTCAACAACAGAAATGATAAATAACTGTCGAGATTGAAAGTTGTGGAGAGACATGATTACCAACGCCAGCAGGCCCGGTACTTGATAATGATGATGATGAGCCACCACTACTGGGACATGGCGATCCTAGCTTGTTAGCCGGCCTGTTCTGACGCAGACTGGTACAGGGTGGAGACCATCCTTACTCAGCAGATTGTACGCCAAAGCCTGCTATTGCTGTCGCAGGCGCGTATGCTCCCCCGAGATATATCATTACCATCAGTCATATATCCTTAGTGGTGGTTGGGGCACTCTTGATGTCGACTTCCTAGCTTTCCTCCAACTTTCAAAATTAAGATATACCTTTCGAGATGTAAATTCTCAGTGGTTAGTGAACTGGACTACAAAGGATAAGAGCTCGGGTTCGATCCCAAGAGACAGCTTCCGGGTTCACCCAGCCTTAAATGGGTACCGGATTTTTTTTCTGGGAAAGTAAATCGGCACGGGCATAATACCGACCACATTACCCCAAAAATCATGTGCTGAAGGTCTGTAAAATGTATGGTCACTAACACCATATTCCCTATACGCCACTTGGCGTGACGGGGCTCTTTACTTTTTTTTTTTTTTTCGAGATGTAACGAAAGTTAATCCTTTCTCTGGTGCTGTTTTCACTTTTGTATTCTCTTCTTCCCATTCTCTGCCGGTATTTTGTATGTGTCTGTGTCTAGTATTGTGCTCTGCAATAAAGATCTTAGCAAGGCCTGTAGATCTTGTAACAGGTCCGCACTATTTAAATGTTCGTTCTTTTACTGTAGCCCGGAAGTCTTTGATTGGTGACGCGGATCGTTGGATTTTATTGACACTACTTCATTGGTGATATGGTCTGTGTACACACAAGAATCTTACTGTAAACCATCTCATTTCTAGAGGCCGTTTTCTTCTTTCAAAGTGCATCATAAAATATAATAAATAAAAATAAAACAAATTGAACTGAAATCAAATTTGAACAAGCAATAAAATCTCTTTGGGATGCATGCTTCCGACGAATGCACTTTGTTTGTCTGCTTTTAAAATAGCGTTAAATAAACGTACGTCGAGTTGAGTCGTAGTTTAAAGCAAGCTGTGAAATCTGCGTCACCAGGTGAAATGCTTTCGATTTTGGCACGGCATTTTCAGTTACCAGGATGACTTTCCTTTCATTGAGTATGTTTACCTCATACCCTTTTCTGTCTGCCAGATTGTCCTACGTTTTTTCAAATATCCACTGAATTTTCTTTGGTCCAGATTTCTGAGAATTTCTCTCTGACGTGTTGCTTGATATTTTAGAGCTCAAAAGCCTGACAGAAACTGTGCTGAAAGCGCTCAGATTCATAGCTGACTGTTGAATTAGAAATCTACTTCACCTTCAGATGTTGTTTAGAAGCGAAATAGTTTGCTTAATAAGGTAGGAATTGAAGATGAACGACGACCTCAATATCTTTATTTTGTGCTGTAATCAGATTTACTGGAAAATATAGCTATCAACGTTTGCTTTAAATTACGACGCAACGCAAGTACGTCTATTTAACGCCGCTGTAAGGATGTTTAATCGTGGGACGATTGTAGATCAAGGAATGGAAGTATAGACGTGCTGTGATAAACACATTGTGTTTGTGTCTGTCTGTATGTGATTATGTTGCATTAGAGAGATTTCATAAAGTTATAAACATATAAAAAAAATAGACGATGATTCGATCTAAGCTAATCTAGCTGTTGCCTTTTCTTGCTCCCTTCGTTGGTGTTACACTACTTCCAGGCAAATTTGTCTAATTGTGCTTGCTCTTTAATGACTACGCTGACTTTGATGGCTTCAAATTTAACATTATTGTACTCGTCTTCTTGAGAGTTATCCTCCTTCCAACGTGTTGTTTGTAGTTCAGTCACGTGCACTCACTCATTCTTATTGGTTGTAATTCAGTCGTCACGTGCACACTCTAGCACTTCCTGTTTGTAATTCAGTCACGCAGTAAAGTAAAGTAAAGTAAAGAGCCCCCGTCACGCCAAGTGGCGTATAGGGAATATGGTGTTAGTGACCATAAATTTTACAGACCTTCGGCACATGATTTTTGGGGTAATGTGGTCAGTATTACGCCCGTGCCGGTTTAATTTCCCAGAAAATAATCTGATACACATTAAAGGCTAGGTGAACAGGAAATCGTCGGTTGGGACCGAACCCTACATCTTGTCCTTTGTAGTCCAGTTCACTAACCACTGAGCTATCGCGGCTCCATCCAATGTCTAGACATCTTGGATAATGACCAAAAACAGGAGGTTCCGTGTGCACTCGCGCACGTTAAAAAAATCCTTGACAGTTTAAAGTCGAAATGTAGGTCAAAAGTGGCCGCTGTATGGACAAGCATATTGTTAAGCAAATCTATCCACGCTGAGGATGGATGTGTCGTGTCGAAAAGAATAAATATTGCGACTTTGTCGTAAACTAACGACACGGCGCATTCACGTCTACTTAAATCGTAAACACTTCTTCTTCTATCCTTCCCTCCATTGCCGTTGGCGACGAGGGGAGATACAATCCGCGATTCTTTGCTCTTCTGTTGGCCTCTTCTGGTGTTATCCCTCCTAGTGACTCTAGTATTCCCTTTATCCATCTTATTCTCGGTCTTTTTCTTAATCTGGCGTTTTCGTAGCGTATGTTTATGGCTCTTTGAGTCATTGTTAGTTCTTTTTGTCTTGTTATGTGGCCGAACCAATTTATCTGTTATTTATTTATGTATTCGATTGCTGGTTTAATTTCGAGTTTCTTCCTCAGGTCAGTGTTTCATACTCTGTCCCTTATGCTGTTTCCTGTCATTCTTCTGACACATTCCATTTCGGTGGTCGTTATCTTGCTTATTGTTCTAGAGTCCAGCGTCCAATTCTGGCACTGATAGCACAGAGTTGGTAGAAAAATTGATTTGAATATTGCCCTTTTTGTTTCCGTAGTTATTTCTTTGTTTTTCAATAGTGTTGATACTTGGCCTATAACTTGGCATACTTTGTTACACCTTATGTCTATCTCTGTCTCTTGGTTATTGTCTTGTGTTAACGTGCTACCCAGATATTTAAAATTGTCTACTTGTTTCAGAGTCGTAATCGTAAATCGTAAACACTAACATGAAAAAAGACATTAATTTTATCCTTTCTACTCTTCGCCATTTTCAATTAATACTTGCTCTTAACTCGGTAGAGAAATAAAAAAATCAGCAAGGAAATGACGCGTCATGCATGACTTCCGACTCTAACACACCTCCAGATCGTTCCAGGTCTAATATAATGCGTGGGGGTACGACAGACCAATCCTGCTTTCGGTAACTCCAGCGAAAGAGAGGTTCGAAATCACACATTCCGAATTGCATTATAACAAGAAACTGAATACTAATCATAACTGAATATCAGGAAATAAACTGACGTATAGGATGAATAGGCCATGTTAACAGTAATATAGAAGAGATGTTTAAGATAATAAAAAAAAAAAACGTTCATAGCGATCGAGGCAAAAAAAAAATGAAAAGGAAAGCACTTAAAATAGCGGGTTGAGCCGGGTTGTGAAGAAAAGGGGATTGCATTCCGGTTTAGAGTGCACATGTTGTCATAGATTTTGCTTAGAATGACGTCAGCTTGAAGTAGCAAATGACGCACCTGTAGATTGTAGCGTCATATAACTTTCTAGAGCGTACGACTTTGTCACTTGTCTCTTGTGTACATGTTATCAGTTAGTGCTGTAATGAGGTCATGGATTATCGCAGTCTCTAGTTCTGACGCTTCAAAGTGAGGATGTTCTACTTTTCATGTGAAATTAGCAGTGATATTTGTGCATCGTTGTAAGAAGTGTTGTTTTAGTATTGATGACTTAGAGCTGTTCAACGAGTTAGGTTAACATTTAAAACGAGTTATGTTACATAGCAGCGAGTTATGTAAAAGTTGTAGTCAGCTATGTAAAATGTCAGAGAGTTATGTAAAAATTGTAAATAGCTATGTAAAATGTCAGAGAGTTATGGAAACATTGTAGTCAGCTATGTAAAATGTCAGAAAGTTATGTAAAAATTGTAATCAGCTATGTAAAATGTAAGAGAGTTACGTAAAAGTTGTAGTCAGCTATGTAAAATGTCAGAGAGTTACGTAAAAATTGTAACTAGCTATGTAAAATGTCATTGAATTATGTAAACATTGTAGAAGGCTATGTAAAATGTCAGAGGTTATGTAAAATTGTAACGAATTATACACAATGTCAATGACTTATGTAAAATGTAAACGAGTTTTGTAAAATGTCAACGAATTATATAAACTGTCAACCAGTATTGTAAAATGTCAACAAGTTAAGTAAAACGTTACTGTTGTGTTAGATTTCACCGAGTGATATTAATTTTCAAGAAGTTATGTTTATCAGAAATCGTGAACCTAGCTTCATCAATATATAACATTAAATTATAAGGGACCACTTTCCCTCCATCCACATATCATGTTTAAATTCTAACCGACAACCAACCGTTGTTCTACGATTTAAATTCATAATTCGTTTTGCTTATATAGTTCTCTGATTTCTATTTTTTTTTAAACTATCACTGACCTAGCATTATTCTAAGAGTTATATTTTTAAGCAAATCTTTAAAATATCACAGAGATGCCAGGCCTGCAAATTAATGTAAAGATAATCATTAACCTAAGATATGCTGATGATACCGTACTCATCATCATCATTGTGTGCCTTCTCCGCAACGAAGGTTGGCTACCATGGATCGCCATTCTACTCTGTTTCTTGCTTTGATGGTGCAGGCTGTCATAGATTGACTTGACCATCTTTTGAAATTAATCTTGCATGTTAGTCTTGGTCTGACTCTGCCTCTTTCACCTTGTATTTTTCCTTCCAATATTACTTTTAGTAGGTTGTCGTGTCTTTTAACATGCCCCAAAAATTGCATTTGTCTTGTCTTAATTGTAATTACAAACTGTACTACTAGCAGAAAATCCTAATGATCTGCAACAATTACTTAATTAAATAAACATGACAAGCAAAAAATATGGACTAGATATGAATATCAAAAAGACTAAAACTATGATCATAAAAAAAGAAAATACTCAAAACCCACAAGTGGATATCAAAATTGAAGGAATACGCCTGGAGATTTAACTATTTTCTATTCTATTTTTAGCTCTCACAGACCTAGCATTATTGTAAGAGTTCTATTTTTTTACTATCACAGAACTAGCATTATTGTAAGAGTTCTATTTTTTAACTATCACAGACCTAGCATTATTCTAAGAGTTCTATTTTTTTACTATCACAGAACTAGCATTATTGTAAGAGTTCTATTTTTTAACTATCACAGACCTAGCATTATTCTAAGAGTTCTATTTTTTTACTATCACAGACCTAGCATTATTGTAAGAGTTCTTTTTTAGCTTTCACAGACCAAGCATTATTTGAAGAGTTCTATTTTTAACTATCACAGACCAAGCATTATTCTAAGAGTTCTATTTTTAATTTCTTTTCGTGACCTGGCACTGTTCTACGACTCATATTTTAAAATCCTGTCGTCGTGAAAGCATAGATCAATGATTCGTGTTGTAATTTCTGTTATGCAGAATAGACATAAAATGATATTAAGCAGCTAAACCTGTAGAGAGACGCGATAAACTACGACGTTTCGGCAAAAGTCTACATCAGGTACAAAACAAGAGATATAAACATAAAAAGCTCAGACATAAAAACAAGTAAAAAAAGTAAAGTATCCCCGTCACGCCAAGTGGCGTATCGGGAATATGGTGTTAGTCACCATAAATTTTACAGACCTTCAGCACATGATTTTAGGGGTTTTATGTCGGTATAGCGCCTGTGCCGCTTTACTTTCCCAGAAAAAAATCTGGTACCCATTAAAGGCTGGGTGAACCGGAAGCCGTTGGTTGGAATCGAACCCTACCTCTTGTCCTTTGTAGTCCAGTTCACTAACCACTGAGCTAATATAAAGGCAAGTACGTATCTTAAAATGACCATGTGAGGCGATAAACATTTAGGGTTCAAATTGACTTTAAGGGGTAGTGACCAGGATCTATATGCCAGTTCTGCACGTGAGGAATATAATTCTATTTTCGTTTACAGGTTTAAATTATAGAATAAATATAAATTAGAATAATTAATATCAATTAAATTGTAGAATAGAAATATGATGTAATTAACTTTATGTCGACGAACCGAGATTAATATGAGGACAATATTGAGAAGATAAAATGTGAAGTGAAACATGTTCATTACAATGGTGGGATGATAAAGCTGTTATCAGATAATCCGGGCGAAAATATGTTTAATAAAACAATGAGGAGGATAATGAGGTGATAGAAAACGCGGAGTGCAATATGATTGTCACTGAAAGATTGGAATATGATTGTCACTGAAAGATTGGAATATGATTGTCACTGAAAGATTGGAATATGATTGTCACTGAAAGATTGCAATATGATTGTCACTGAAAGATTGCAATATGATTGTCACTGAAAGATTGCAATATGATTGTCACTGAAAGATTGCAATGTGATTGTCACTAAAAGATTGCAATATGATTGTCACTAAAAGATTTCAATATGATTGTCACTAAAAGATTGCAATATGATTGTCACTTAAAGATTGCAATATGATTGTCACTAAAAGATTGCAATATGATTGTCACTAAAAGATTGCAATATGATTGTCACTACAATATTGCAATGTGATTGTTACTAAAAGTGTTATAATCATATCTAATTATATACGATTTATAAGTTTTATAGCGTAGACTATTACTTTTCCCCATTTTGAAAATGTAATTAAAATGTAAGACGTATTTCTTTTAATAAAATGTAATGAGCCATCGAAAAACATCATAAATGTTATATTTCTTAAATTAATTATTGTAACATCAACAAACTGTTGTGAAGGCGTATTTTTGTACATCTGCTATGACTTTACCCACTGCATGCGTACAGAGCAAGCCACCACTTTTTTTAATCATGCTCATCGAATCTATCTATCTATCTTTCGTTCGCCTGAAGTATTGTCTATATCTGCAATGTCGTTTCCTGTATAAATTTTACTGTCTTTTGTAATTCTTTCAGTGGCCCTTATAGTTTTGTCTGTAGTGTTGTATCTATGGGCCAATGGATTTTCCTCAAGTCTACTATATTCAGTGCAATCTTGAAGTATGTGTTCAGCAGTCTGGGGCGCCTGTCCACATGTACAAGTAGTTGATGTGCCGATCTTGAATTTTGTATACATGTGACTATGGAGTCGATTGTGTCCTGTTCTGAGGCGTATAATGATAACTTGTTCATATCTATTCATATTATGAAAGGCATCCTGATTTGGGGCTTGTGGTCCACTGATTGATTTGATTATCTGTTTCTTATGATGGTGTGTAACCGGTGTATCTATTTGTGTGCCTGTTGAACCTTCCTTTGCCAACTTATCTGCTTTCTCATTTCCTGGTATTCCACAGTGAGATGGGATCCATTGCAGGGCAACCCTGTGGTGCTTGCAGAGTTCAGTCAATAAGGCCTGCAGATGTGGTAATTTTCTGGATTCCAGTGCTTGGAGCACTGATCTTGCATCTGTCAAAAACACTATAGGCTGCGGGCTAAGATTACTGTTCAGCAGTTTTTTATTGCTTGTATTTCTGCATCATAATTGTGACAATATTTCCCTGTTGCTATTTTATTCATATCCCTCGTGTTATTTGGGTACTCTATATATGCACCTGCTCCCCCATTTTTTTACTGCATTCTGTGCTGATCCATCTGTGTACACACGGATCCATAGGTCTTGTGGGTATTCTTCATCCAGGAAACTGAGAGTTATTGTTTTTTCGCTGTAGACTATTTTGTTCCTCTTTGTCAACTATTCCTTTCACTTCTGTCCGTATTTGAACTGATAATCCTGATTCCTCTGTCCAGGGAGTCTGTTCTGGTATGGGCAAAGAATCTTATCAGAAAAAGGGATATGATAATGTGATAAGAATAACGTTAATGAGGAAATAAGGACCCACATCTTAAAGTTCAATATGGTGGATAGGCGGCAGGAACCGTTAAAGGCTGTGTCTGAAAAATGTTCTATTTTGCAGTTTCCTCAAATTCCAAGTCCGGCTTGATGCAGGAGCTACTGAGTTAAATGCTCTGTGCACACTGTGAGCTGTGCGTTTCATCTGTTTTGATCCTGTTTCGATATTCCGATTGCTTACGATGAATGATGATATCGTATGATGGTACATACGGCTGTGTTTACTTTCTGTGCGGTTTCACCTTATGTTTTTTGGCTTGTGCTGAGACTGCTATGATGGGGACTGCGGCTACCTTTATTTGTTTGGGAGATGAGATATTAATTCGGATGATTCCAAGGGCGCGGGCGGCTGAGCAATTATGGATTTAATTCGTTTGCAGTGATACCGGGGCTTTCCATAACCATAATCTTAAAGATAGAACAAGTCCTGCAAAGTTCTGACATCTGGTAACCCTATTTGTAAAAGTTTAACTCTTTCGGTACGGAAGATTTTTCTGAATTTAGCGGTAGAGATTTCAGAGACAAAATTGTTCATGTTTTTAAATATTAATCTACATGTTTATATTTATCTAACACTTAACATATTACATCTGAATGTTTAGATAATTAAACAAGGAATTAGATTTCACCAATACTAAGATGATACAAGACATGTAAAAAGAATATGGTTTGATGACAGTTTACACTAATCAAATCGGGAGTGACGCACTGTGCGGTTAAACGTACATGACATAAATCGGCATGGCACACGGTGCGTCGAAACATACAGAAAGAGTTATCGTTTCTAAATCAGAACGGAAGCGAGCAGATGAACATACTGACCAGCCTATTTCTTTATTAAATGTATGGACTACATCTGTCATAGGAGCCGCGATAGCTCAGTGGTTATTGAACTGTACTACAAAGGACAAGAGGTCGGTTTCCATCCTGATCGATGGCTTCCAGGTTCACCCTGCCTTTAATGGGCACCGGATTTTTTTTCTGGTAAAGTAAAGCGGCACAGGCGTAATACCGACCACATTACCCCAAAAATACGTGCTGGAGGTCTGTAAAAATTATGGTCACTAACACCATATTCCTTCTACGCCACTTGGCGAGACGGGGCTCTTTACTTACACCTGTCACGGCTGTTTCTTTTATATCAAAATGGTATTTTGGTTCTAATCGTATTTTGCATAATTTATGAATGAAAATGTCCTGAGCCATGTACATTCCACTTATTCTTAAAATTACTATTTTATGGGAGTGGTCTTAATTTTTGATACCACACACAGAATGTACATTTGTTGTTAAGCTAAAGTCAATATTTAGTATGAATAATATTATAGTACTTACTGCTCGTGATAAACAAAAAGGATCAAAGATTGGAAGGGAATCATTTCATGGGAAGAGGTATATTTACAACTCTCAGAAAAAAAAAAAACATTCACAAATAATTAACAACAGAAAAAAAATAAAAGAACAATAGACAGCCCGAAACAGGGTCGAACCTGTACTCCTCGACACAGCGCCTTGACATAAGAAACAAACGCTAGAGCACACGGCCAACAAAACAACCTTAAAAAGTCGCTATGAAGGAATGGAACATTTGACATTTTCTAGAGATGTAATGTTCAATTTTTAATCACAAACATGTTTTAATGTTAAAATGCAGCTTATTCTACTCTCTTTCAATATGTAACAGAAAAAAAGCGTGTGTCATTTTATTTTTAACCTGCCTGTAAATACACACAAATAAGTAAGTCAACGAAAGTATCAGATATAAATAACTGTGATGTAAAACATCCAACAAGAGAGAAGGGAGATTAGCGAGGCACTGATACACGGATACAAGTGAAGACTGAAAGAACATTGAAGCACAGATAACAATACAGGCACCTACAACATCAGGAAAACCAGAATCAAGAAGAAAATAGGCACAAAGAAGATCAACATAACAAACGACGGCTGACAATTAACTCATTAAGTACGAAAGGTTATTACCAATTTAGCGGTAGAAATTCAGAAACAAAATTATTCATGTTTTTAAATATCAATCTACAAGTTTTGTTATTTTTGGTTATGGAAGGCCCCGGTATCACTGCAAACGAATTAAAATCCATCATTGCCCAACCGCCCGTGCTAGCGTAATCATCCGAATTAATATCTCATCTCCAAACAAAGAAAGGTAACTGTAGTCCCCATCGTAGCAGTATCAACACACGCCAAAAGACATAAGGCGAAACCGCGCAGAAAGTGAACACAGCCAACTGTTCCTAGTCATACGATATCATCATTCATCGTAAACAATTGGAATATCGAAACATAATCAAAACGGATGAGACACACAGCTCACGGTGTGCACAGAGCACTTAACTCAGTAGCTCCTGCAACAAGCCGGACTTGGAATATGAGGAAATTGCAACAAGGAACACTTTGCATGCATAGCCTTCCATGGTTCCTGCCGCCTATCCACCATACACCGGAAGTTCACGTCCTCCTGAAAATGATGATCGTCATATTTTTTTTTTAATGTGTAGCGCTTGATGATGTTAGGCCATCGTTGTTGACTCCAATCCCGAACATATAATACACATTTAGTCGTCGGATTATCCCTGTCGCACATCAAACAACAGACCGTAAGATTAGCGTATGGCCGATCTAGGGATATACGATGAGCCATTACGATGACGTCTACAAGTTTATATTTATTTAACACTTAACATATTGTGTATGAATTTTTATATAATTATAAAAGGAGTTATATTTCACCAATACCAAGATGATACAAGACATGTAAAAAGAATATGGTTTGATGACAGTTTACACTAATCAAATTAAGAGTGGCGCACTGTGCGGCTAAACGTACATGACCGAATTTGGCGTGGCGCATGGTGCGTCGAAACGTACGGAAAGAGTTAAAGCAGGGAGAGGAATTGAAATATCCTGGAAGTAGGTTTTCTTTTGTTTGAATTACCTGGAACTTTCTGTTAGAAACATTCCAAGAATGGGTGGCTTCTAATATGTACCATCATGATTACCGGCGTGTATGTCATGTGCAGAGTGTTGTACTCATCACAGCCGGTCTGAAGGAATGTCTGTCTCAAGCAAGACCTACCACTTCTTCTGTTGTCATATTCAATTTCTCCTTGATGTCTTGAAACTACCTTCTTCTTGGATTGCCCCTGTCTCGTTTTCCTGGAACTATGCTCTTCATTATTGAACTTTCCAGCCCACTGCGACTTTTGATCTGACCGAACTATTTTATTATTATTGTTTTATATATCTATAGGAGGCGTATTAAAGTGAAACCCGTCCCAGTGGCTTTATTACAAACACATGTAAGGTAGATCAGCAGGTGTGACAGAATGCAATAAAGCAAACGTTATGAAACAAGTACTCACTTGGATTATATATGAAAATCCAAAGAAATTAGGTTAAATACAAAAATAAAAATGTTCAACTCCAATGTTAAGTCAGTCCTAATATATGGTTGTGAAACATGGAGAACAACAAAATTGACAATCATGAAGATACAGACTTTCATCACTGGATGCTTACGCAGAATAAAAGGATGGAAATGGCAGCACAAGTTCACTAACATAGAATTATGGAAATGTACCAGTCAAATACCAGTGGATAAAGAGATACAGCGAAGACGATGGCTCTGGATAGGACACACACTGCGGAAGCCAACTGAGAGTATTACACAACAGGCTCTTTTTGGAATCCCCAGGGAAAAAGACAAAGAGGAAGACCAAGGAATTCTTGGAGAAGACAGACAGAAGCAGAGATGAAGATGATGGGAAGACATCGAATGGTCTTAAAAGAATGGCAAGAAACAGAACGACTTGGAAAGTGTTTGTTGAAGACCTATGCTCCACAGGGAGCTGAAAGGTAGAAGAAGAAGACTCTCCAGGATTCTTTAGTAAAATGTCGCCAAAGACATTTAGACACGTATTCAACTGTTTGGGTAAACCCCGGGGATGCGGTCCGAGAAAAATGTCTTCGGTTACTCATTGAACTTTTTATCACCGAGGCCATGACGTCAGCGTTGGAGTCGAATTGTTGCCCTTTAGGGATATTTTAATATTTCCGAACAAAGGAAAGTCACGTGGTGACAGATCAGGGCTGTAGGATGGATGTTGCAGGACTTACCACCGTTTCCTTGTTTAACGCTTCCTGCACAATGTTCGCGATATGTGGACGAGTTTTGTCGTGCAGCAGAATCACACCACGGGAAAGCATGCCGGGTATCTTCGTCTTAGTGCCTGCATGCAGGTTTTCTAGTCTATCTTTGTAGCGAATAGCATTGATGTTCGCACCTGTCGCTTTACAGTCTGCCAATCGAAGCCTTCATTAATGGATGTTTACGCAGAATAAAAGGATGGAAATGGCAGGACAAAATCACTAACATAGAATTATGGAAAGGTACCAGTCAAACACCAGTGGATACAGAGATACAGCGAAGACGATGGCGCTGGATAGGACACACACTACAGAAGCCAACTGAGAGTATTACACAACAGGCCCTTTTTGGAATCCCCAGGGGAAAAGACAAAGAGGAAGACCAAGGAATTCTTGGAGAAGACAGATGGAAGCAGAGATGAAGATGATGGGAAGACATGGAATGATCTTAAAAGAACGGCAAAAGACAGAACGACTTGGAAAGTGTTTGTTGAAGACCTATGCTCCACTGGGAGCTAAAAAGGTAGAAGAAGAAGAATCGAAGCCTTCATGGTCAAAAATACGGACGGCTTCCGTATCACTCGGGCTATTTTTCCAACGATTTACATCAAAACCGATAAATACTTCACGCGCAAGGAACAAATACTCAACTGCACATTTGTATGTGCTTATTACGTCAGATGTCACATGGTAATGCCTCCTACATCTATCCACTTGGTACATCTCGGGTGTGTTTAATTTGAATATGCATCGTTAGGAACGCTTGATTGAGTGAGCTCACTATAGGCGATGAAAACTGGGACAGTCTGGCATTGTAGCACATAAAGAGATGAATAAAAGAAAAGTCACCGCAGAATTCGAGGAAGCGTTGATGTCAAAGTCAGGAAACAAAAAGCGCAAGAGAATAGACATGAGACCAAGCACCACAAATACATTATGTTTGCTCTGCGACAGATATGTCTCCAATACTGGTAGAATCAGCCACAAAGGAAACTGTTCAGTAAAACAGCATCCAGCATAAGACACTAATATTTTACCAAACTACTGAGACACCGTGATTACTTGCTATCATGAAGACTTACATGGTATGGTAACAGCTTTACGTACTTGAGAAACAAAGCAAATGTTGAACCACGTTTCGGCCAAAAAGTCTTCGGTTAGAACAATAAACAATATCACAAATATATATATAGGGATATACACAGATATCTAACTATATGACGATAATATGCAAGACTCTCAAACAAGGGAAATAAGTCACCTCCACGTGTCCGAAGGGAGCCGCGATAGCTCAGTGGTTAGTGAACTGGACTACAAAGGACAAGAGGTAGGGTTCAATCACAACCGACGGCTACCGGTTCACCCAGTCTTAAATGGGTACCGGATTTTTTTTTCTAGGAAAGTAAAGCGGCACGGGCGTAATACCGCCCACATGACCCCAAAAATCATGTGCCGGAGGTCTGTAAAATATTGTGGTCACTAACACCATATTCCCTATACGCCACTTCGCGTGACGGGGGCACTTTACTTACTTTTTACACATGGTCCGAAGCTTGGTCAGGGACCGAGTGAACTGAAATTAATACGGCCGGCCAACATCATGGAATACATTGATTTTTTGCTATCAACCGTCTGTCCTGACGTCAAAGACCATATATCATGAAATAAACTTTCACATAGAATGAAATAGAAAAAAAAAGTTCACCTCGTAGAGTGTTCAATTGATGAGTCTGAAAATTGATATGTCTTCAAATTAGAATGAATCCACTCACATTTTAAAATATTCAAACAAAGATGGTAAAGCACAAGTTCTCGTGTAGTCTTAAATTGAACCCCCCCCACCCCCTCATTAAATACCAAATTTATAAACAGGGGGATGTTATAATATTATGAGATGCGATGCTTGAGAAAAGTAATAAACAACACAAAAAGAGATAGAATACCAAATAAAACCATAAGAAAAATGGTAGGAACAAAATCCTGCCAAGAATATATAGAGCAACAACAACTTAAATGGTTTGGCCACCTGGTCAGAATGAAGCAATACTAAAAAAAGAAGAAAACAGTGGTATGGTGACATCTTTACGTGGTAATGGACGAAACAAAAGTCGACTGGTCAGAATGAATCCTCACCAATCACCATCAAGGGCGTTCTTCTCGAGAATGCATGGAAAAAGACCAAGAGGAAGACCAGAAGAAGATGGATAGATGCAGTGACAGAGACATGTAACAACAAAGGAAAATCACTAATCCAGACAGTTCGAGCAGCTCAAGAACGACAAATGATATAAACCACGACACCTTTTAGGTATCAGTGAAAGAGAAAAGAAGAAGATGGATAGATGCAGTGACAGAGACATGTAATAACAAAGGAAAATCACTAATTCAGACAGTTCGAGCAGCTCAAGAACGACAAATGATATAAACCACGACACCTTTTCGGTATCAGTGAGAAAAAGAAAGAAGAAGAATATCAAACTATTGCTCTTGACACTAACACAAGCTGTAGATGTTTTGGTAAACTACAGCTAAAATGTCACGCTGGTATTTAAGCTGTGCACAGCCGATATTACAAAGCTCTATTGTGAGAATTTAACAATTCGCCGCTACAATAGGGTTTATTTAAAATCAAGTATCATTCTTGTACAGTCACCGTGGAACAAATCAATGTCGTAGTAATCCGGTTACTTACGGTGTAGCCTCAGAGAAAGTCCAAGTAATAGTTCCTTCTCAATAACGATCGAGGTACAATTAATAACTTCGTGAACCAGTCGAAACTTGTATAACGTCTCCACGCTGTTTATCATAATATTAAAGATTGTTGGTAGCACTTCTGGAGAGTTATCCCTACTGACCGCGATAATATCAAGTCGTAGGAATAATAGTGTCCAGTTAACCTGTGACCTTTGACCTAACAGTTATATAGCGGAACACGATCCAAACGTGTTTTTATACAGCGTGTTTATTCTTGCTACCAAACCGTTTACTTTTAGTCCGTTATTTGAGATATAGTAACCACTTCGCTGCGTTAGTTTATTTGTGTAAATATTCTGGTAAACTGGTGAACTTGTGTGCTAAATATTAAATTTAATTTCTTCATTACATTTTAATAAGGTTGTTACACGGTCTCAGAGCCTTCATTCTGTGTGATTTCAGTGCAGCCAGTATTTAATAATTGAGTATTTCCTGTAGACAAGTGGGAACAATATTAAAACAGGTAAATGAATTTAAATACCTGGGAACATTGTTGTTAATCTCAGATGGTAGATGTACAACAGAGGTGAGATGCAGAATAGCTCAAGTAAAAGCAGCTATCAACAAAATGAGGAAGACACTGTGTAATCCATTTTTTTACAATAGAAACAAAATAAAAGAGTTCATAAATATTATGTAGAGCCAGTCTTAAAATATGGATGTGAATCGTGGACAATAGGACAACAGACAAGAAAATAACTGGAGGCTGTAGAAATGTGGTTTTACAGAAGAATGTTGAGAGTACCATGGACAGCTAAGAAGAGTAATGAAAACGTTCTGAAAGAGGTCAAAGCAAAAAGAGAGCTAATTTCCAATATTAGGAAGAAACAATCATCTTTTTTTGGCCATGTAATGAGAAGAGAACAACTGAAATATATTGTAACAACTGGAAAAATTGAGGGACGAATAGATAGAGGGAACCAAAGAGAAAAGATATCAGACAGCTTAAGAGAATGGCTTGGCAGAAGGTCAACAACAGAAATGATAAATAGCAGTTAAGATAGAACGTTGTGGAGAGACATGATAACTTACCCTTGCAGGCTTGGTACTTGATGATGATGATGATGATTTAACGATGTTTTCTAATCAACTGTTATTTATTTATTTTACAATGATCAAATCTTCAACTATGGAGCAGGATCAAAAGAGAAATGTCTTACAGGACTATCCGTGTGGTTCAATGAAGAAATCATGATGACCTTATCAAACAAACATCATGCTAAGAGTTGTCTGACATATTGTGTTGATTCCCCCTGGACACCCCCCCCCCTTTTCCCCCAATTGCTTGTATTTGTTTATTTCCGGCAACTGCTATCCCAAATCTATTCGTACCACACGTGTCCATCGTTTCACATCGGCATGTTGAGATCTGAGCTCCTCGTATTTCATGGTTAATGTTCTATTAGTATTTCTTGCCTTGTTAACTACTGAGTTTAGTGCTCTGTGAACACCGTGACACACGTTGTTGTGTTTTTCATCCGGATCGTGTTTCGTTATCCAGATTGCTTACGATTAATGATGATATCGTATGACGAAGAGCATCATCTGCGTTCACTTTCGGTGCGGCTGCGCCTTATGTCTTTTGGCGTGTGCAGTAGCTGCTACGATTGGAACTGCAGCTGCCTTTCTTTGTTTGGATCCTTCAATGTGATTAATTTTCATTTGGATGATTCCACTGGCACGGGCGGTTAAGCAATTATGGGTTTTAATTCGCTTTCAGTGATGCCGGGGCCCTTGACAAACCATAACCATTTCTTGCCGTGTATTCGATGAAGGCATTTTCCCGAAACACCCTAGATTGTCTCATCTCTAGACAGGTTTAGCAGCTGTATGTTTATTTTTAATCCCTAATATAATTTCACTTTCACAATATACTCTAGCGCCTTGATCTATACCTTTTGTTTAGTAATTGTAAAATACTAATATTGTCATCATCATCATCATCATCATTAAGTGCTATCTCCGCATCGAAGGTTAGCTACCATGGAGCACCATTCCACTCTGTCTCTTGCTTTGATGGTGCAGGTTGTCATAGGTTGATTTGTCCATCTTTTGATGTTACTCGTCGATGTTAGTCTTGGCCTGCCTCTGCCTCTTTTACCTTGTATTTTCCCTTCCAATATTACTTTTAGTAGGCTGTTGTGTCTTTTAACAAGGCCCCAAAAATTTCATTTGTCTTGTTCTAATTGTATTTAGTAGTTCTCTTTTTATTTTCAGTTGTTTTAAAACTTCATCGTTTGTTTTCTTTCCTTTCCATCCAATTCTACCTATTCTTCTATAAATCCACATGTCAAAGGCTTACATTATCTGTTCTGTTTTCGTGTCTAATGTCCATGTTTCTGCACCATACAGGAACATTTTTGTAATTAATTTTAAATGTAATGTTTTA
Source organism: Megaustenia siamemsis (assembly GCA_032433765.1). Taxonomy (NCBI): domain Eukaryota; kingdom Metazoa; phylum Mollusca; class Gastropoda; order Stylommatophora; family Ariophantidae; genus Megaustenia; species Megaustenia siamemsis. Next base: position 65,652,416 of record JAVIAB010000160.1, read on the forward strand.
AATTAACTTTTCTAATTCTGCCTAACTGAAAAGTTAAAATAAATCAATAATTTGGTGATGTAACTAATTAACATAACAGCAATTGAGCATATTTATTAAAAAGTGTACTTTAATTACGACTCAAACGTTTAATGAACGACCTCATTGTCCATTATTACATGAAATTACCTTTATACACGGAAACTAACGCAAAGGGCAATAATAACACATGCGATACATTACAGTATTGGAAGAATCGATATATTACAGTAAGAACAAACTTTGTAAGGAACAAATAATAAAAGTAAAAATTTTCAAAAACAGGACATTTAGTAAAGATCAAGAACTGACAATAGCAAGACATTATATTCGTGAGGATGATAGTTGTTTGTAGAATGACATTACTACGCGCGATATCTACGTCGGCACTATTCAAACTTGACCTGTAGTGAGTTCAGGACCTTGACAAGATGCACGGATGTGTGGCCTCCCCTTGTAACCTTGGTAACGATGACCACTTATTCCTTGAAACGTTTTGCAGAGACCTTCAGGCGGATCGTTTTAGCGACTGTTGCTTTGGTCTTCTCGGTGGATTTCTGTGGTAAATATTGTCTGTATTCAAGAATTGTATTAGTGAATAATGTAGAATAGATCTGTTTGTCTAAGTGTTTTGTCTGTCGAATCTAATCTAATCTAATCTAATCTAAATCTATAGTTAGTTGTAGTTATCTTTCTATCTGCCTGTACGTGTATGTGTATGTGTGTGTGTATTTTTGTTTATCTAATCAATCTATTTAGTTTATTCTGTTTATCTAATCAATCTATTTAGTTTATTCTGTTTATCTAATCCATCTATTTAGTTTATTCTGTTTGTCTAATCCATCTACTTAGTTTATTCTGTTTGTCTAATCCATCTACTTAGTTTATTCTGTTTGTCTAATCCATCTGTTTAGTATATTCTGTTTATCTAATCAATCTATTTAGTTTATTTTGTTTATCTAATCCATCTATTTAGTTTATTCTGTTTATCTAATACATCTATTTAGTTTATTCTGTTTATCTAATTCATCTATTTAGTTTATTCTCTTTGTCGTATCCATATATTTAGTTTATTCTGTTTATCTAATACATCTGTTTAGTTTATTCTGTTTTCTAATTATATATATATATATATATATATATATATATATATATATATCATCATCATCATCATTGAGTGCCGTCTCCGCAACGAAGGTTGGCTACCATGGAGCGCCATTTTGCTCTATCTCTTGCTTTGATGGTGCAGGTTGTCATCGGTTGATTTGTCCATCTTTTGATGTTACTCGTCCATGTTAATCTTGGTCTGCCCATGTCTATATATATATAGTCTGTGTGTGTGTGCCCGACCATGAGTGCGTTTTCTTCCCTCTTCCACTCTGCCTATCTCTCACATACCCCTCCGAAGGTCTATCCCTCCCGAAGCAAATCTCTACCTCTTAAACTAACCTCTTGGTGTTTAATCACAGATAATACAATTCTATAAATTCTCTCTCTCTCTCCTCTCTTTATCTCTCTCTCTTTGTTTCTCTCTTTGTGTGACTCTTTATTCTCCATTCCCTTTTTCTTTCCCTATTTGTTGACTTATTCTGCTGTAAGAATTTAGTTACAGGAAGCGTTGCAGGTATGTGTTCTTATTTTTCTTAAAGTACATTTTTTTTTATCTCTATCTCTTTTCATCCCCTCTTCCGTTCGTCCCCGCATTGAAAGCCCAACCAGGCAAAATGCGCGGAAGAAAAAGGAATATTCGTTCAACAAGTGATATCTCGTCTACCAGCAACTAGTTATCGAGGGTTATACACAGTTGTTTGTCACCGGTGTTTTAGTTCATTTGCTCATTTGTGTCTTTCTAGGAAGATGTAAATAAAATGCTCAATCTGTTACCCAATCAAAGTGATGAGAAGAAGCTTTACCATACAATGTTAAATGGGAGTAACAATTGAATATTGCGACCCGGAAATTTTAAGATTTTAAAATCTTTTATCTTTTTGTTACGAGCGTGTAAAATATTATCCAGACATAAATGGTTACTTTAGATTTAAAAGTTGAATCTTCGTGTGTGAGTAAAGTAAGTAAAGTACCCCCGTCACACCAAGTGGCGTATAGGGAATATGGTGTTAGCGACCATACATTTTACAAACCTTCGGCACATGATTTTTGGGGTAATGTGGTCGGTATTACGCCAGTAATTTGTGTGTGTGGTGTCACAGATTAAATACACTTTATAAAATAATAATTTTAAGAATGAAGGGAATGCATTAGGTTCCGGACCATGATCGCAGAGAGAGAGAGAGAGAGAGAGAGAGAGAGAGAGAGAGAGAGAGAGGTTCAGGACAGCTACATCCATAAATGCTACACATTTTCCAAGATTAAAAAAAATGTCATATCTAGATAGCAACGAACATCTGTGTATGAGCACGACAAGGTGCATAGAATGTTCTGCGTATCTACTGCACATGAGTCTATCTTCAGACTTCTTGACTCTCTTGTCAGTGAATTCAAATGGACTCACAAGTCACTCTTCCATCTTTAATCTTACAAAACCACATATCAACCACCTGCACTACTTCACAAGTCACTCTTCCATCTGTAATCTTACAAAACCACATATCAACCACCTACATTACTTCACAAGTCACTCTTCCATCTGTAATCTTACAAAACCACATAAAAACCAACTACATTACTTCACAAGTCACTTTTCCATCTGTAATCTTACAAAACCACATATCAACCACCTACATTACTTCACAAGTCACTCTTCCATCTTTAATCTTACAAAACCACATATCAACCACCTACATTACTTCACAAGTCACTCTTCCATCTTTAACCTTACAAAACCACATATCAACCACCTACATTACTTCACAAGTCACTCTTCCATCTTTAATCTTACAAAACCACATATCAACCACCTACATTACTTCACAAGTCTCTCTTCCATCTATAATCTTACAAAACCACATATCAACCACCTACATTACTTCACAAGTCTCTCTTCCTTCTTTAACCTTACAAAGTCCCACCCCAACGGCCTTCCTTACCATCAAGTCTTTTCTTTGCTGCCAATATTGTTTTACTCTTTCACTCTTTAAGACTAACACCTTTACTTTTACTTTCCGTCACAGTAATGTGTTATTTGTCTGTGACTCTTTCTCATTCTTCTAAACTGAGACTGTATCACCAATGGATCTCAAGCTGCTTATTTTACAATCAACTACTTATATATCACGTAATGCCATTTATAGAATTCTAGTTTTTTTCTTTAGATATAAAATAAAGAACAACAAATCTATGTCAATAGAAGTGAGAAAGAGAGTTCATCGGTGCTATATAGAACCAATTCTGACCTATGGACGGCTAAAAAGACCAATGAGAAAATTCCCAAAGAGATGAACACAAAAAGGGAGCTCCTAAAAAACATCAGAAAGAAACAATAAACATTTTTCGGGCACATCATGAGAAGAAGAAATTTGGAATACTTGGTTACAACAGGCAAAATACAAGGAAAGAGAGATCGCGACGACAAAGAGAGAAAATGCTAGGTAGCTTGGTGCCATGACATGGAAAACAATCAACAACAGAATTGATACGATGCACTGTAAATAGAAGGTTGTGGAAGGACTTGATCGCCTACGCCAACCGGTATGGCACATGATGATGAGGATAAAATGAATCTGGTCAAGTACACAATTCTTCTGAACCATTTATTGTATTTGTTGAAACAATCCCTAATTGGTTACCAGAGAATCTGTCTTCTCTTTGCTGTCTTGTTCTTTAATAAAAGTAAAGTACCCCCGTCACGTCAAGTGGCGTATAGGGAATATGGTGTTAGTGACCCACCACGCCAAGTGGCGTATAGGGAATATGGTGTTAGTGACCCTATATTTTATAGGCCTTCAGCACATGATTTTTGGGGTAATGTGGTCGGTATTACGCCCGTGCTGCTTTACTTTCCCAGAAAAAAAAATTCGGTACCCATATAAGACTGGGTGAACCCGGAAGCCGTCGGTTGGGATCGAACCCTACCCCTTGTCATTTGTTGTCCAGTTCACTAACCACTGAGCTATCGCGGCTCCCCTTGTTCTTTAATATTCTGTGATATTTACTTCTGGACATTTATCATCTTAAAAGCCCAAATAGATGTACAAAAGATGAAAGAATGGAGAAAGGTTGTAAACAGCTCATTGAGCTGAAGGTTTTCAGAGATCAAAGAGATTAGGGACTGTACGTGGTTGTGTGTGACACACCTCAAAATGGCGGTGATTACAGAACGTCACTAGATAAGTGTTCAAACTCCAAGTCATTGCGGCTAACAACCATGTTTCTGCACCACTGCACAATTGTACACAAAACACTTCAAAGACGAATAATAAGTGTTATATTTGACACTTCTTTTCTTTGTAGTGTTTTCTCTCAAAATAATTCATTTGAGTCAGCAGAAATAATTAAAATTCAGCTAAAGACATTAAGAATCGTATCTCATTTCAAACACGCATTTTTTTTAAATAATGAATTCTTTTTGATGATCTGAAATCCGAATCTGTCTTTTAAAGTACAATTGTAAGATTTGTTTTGTCAGCTATATAATGTATAAGATAATGACAACAATGCAAAGAAAGAAAGGTACTTTTTATTTTGCTGTTGCGATCGTCTTTTAACGTGCAAATGTGATCTTACGTCTGTTGCCAAGATTTGAACGACACCATCATAATGTGGACTAGTCAGTCGATGGTCAGTACTCGCTTTTGAACATGTATTTTGATATTATTTTTAGATGTGGCGAAAACATTCTATATTGGGCAGTAATTTATCTTGAAGATATATAGTTAGTTGTGGCTTTTACATTCAGAGATTAAGACTTAAGAGATTAAGATCTTACTACCAGATGGAGATCATCATCAAGTGCCATGCCTGCTGGCGTAGGTGATCATGTCTCTCTGCAACTTTCGATCTCGACAGTTGTTTATCATTTCTGTTGTTGACCTTCTGGCAAAGCCATTCTCTTAAACTGTCTGTTATATTTTATCATTGCTTCCCTCTGTCTCTTCGTCCCACAATTTTCCCAGTTGCTACAATATATTCCAGTTGTTCTCTTCTCATTACATGGCCAACAAAAGATGATTGTTACCTCCTAATATTGGCAATTAACTCTCTTTTTGCTTTGACCTCTTTCAGAACGTTTTCATTACTTTTCTTAGCTGACCATGGTAATCTCAACATTCTTCTGTAATACACCAAATCTACAGCCTCCAGTGATTATCTTTGTAAGTTGACCTATTGTCCATGATTCACATACATGTGTTAAGACTAGTTCTGCATAACATTTAAGAACTTTTTTTCTGGTTTCTATTGTCAAAAATGAAATACACAATATAGTTATTATTTTTGGAAATCTGCTTTTGCCTGAGCCATTCTGCATCTCACCTCTGTTGTACATCTACCAATCATCATTTTGGTCATGTTATGAGAAGGGAAGAGCTGGAATATATTGTAACATCTGGGAAAATAGAGGGACGAAGAGATAAAGGTAAGCAAAGAGAAAAAATACCAGGCAGGTTAAGAGAATGGCTTGGCAGAAGGTCAACAACAGAAATGATAAGTACCTGTCGAGATCGAAAGTTGTGGAGCGACATGATCACCTACGCCAGCATGCTTAGTACTTGATGATGATGGTGATATTATTATACAATCCCACTTTCGCCTGGAACGCTCCAAAGTATAGAGCAGAGAGATAAAAGAAAAGAACCTAGACAGAAGAGAGATGTTTCTTAATGTTTACGAGATATAACTTTCTAAACGTAGATAAATATTTATCTATGATAAGGACAACTTCAGTGGGAGATGAGAGAAGTGAAAACAAATATTCGCTAAAATAGAATCATGACAGAGATTGGATTCGTCCAGGCCTGAAGTGTGGGATAGTATAGAGAGACAATGATGACACTGGGGTCAATGATGACACTGGGGTCAATGATGACACTGGGGTCAATGATGACACTGGGGTCAATGATGACACTGGGGTCAATGATGACACTGGGGTCAGTGGTGACACTGGGGGGTCAATGGTGACACTGGGGGGTCAATGGTGACACTGGGGTCAATGAAGACACTGGGGTCAATGAAGACACTGGGGGTTAATGATGACACTGGGGTCAATGTCCAAACTGTTGTTGTTCTTACGTTCATCATCAATGTTCTAACGTTCATCATCATTGTTCTAACGTTCAACATCATTGTTCTAACGTTCATCATCATTGTTCGTACGTTCATCATCATTGTTCGTACGTTCATCATCATTGTTCTTATGTTCATCATCATTGTTCTTACGTTCATCATCAATGTTCTTACGTTCATCATCATTGTTCTTACGTTCATCATCATTGTTCTTACGTTCAACATCATTGTTCTAACGTTCATCATCATTGTTCTTACGTTCAACATCATTGTTCGTACGTTCATCATCATTGTTCGTACGTTCATCATCATTGTTCTTATGTTCATCATCATTGCACACCAGACGAACCCATAGGGTCTCCGATATTCCCATCGAGGACTCTACAGGACTGCCTGGGATCCACGTTTTGGGTTTCTGCTGACAGTTTGGCCTGGGCAGAGGTCACATTTATGGCCTACTCTTTTCGATTTTAACCTGCCAAGGGTGTTTTAACGTGCGCGATTGTACACTGGACCTTCTGTTTATTGCCGTTATCCGAGAGGGCTAGACATCGGATCTCACTACCCTAGATATGACGGGAGGTTAACGTCATAAAGAAACTCCAAATGAATGTTTCCCCTTTTGAACAATCGACATCGCGTCTAGTGGACATTGCACCTGGGTACTTCCTGTCATGTGACCGACTTCGTACATCTAGACTACCCAGCCCCTTCCCTTCCTTTTCCCTCCCCTATGTGTCGAAGTATAACTCCATTACAAAACAGCGCTCCTGACTCGATCTGGTATAGAGTGGCCGATTACATTTAACAGCAAGCCGCATTAGTCCCGCTTACTGTAATTTGAAGACCCCGTTCTACATAAATATGTAAATCAGGAAAAGGTTTGTTGCCAGCGAGTGACAAAAGTATATATTGTTTACTATTAGGATCTCATTTTTGATAGATCGTGCATACTGAAACGTTTCATAGTTACTGCAAAGAATTAAGTCGTTGTTCATTGATATGGGTGAGATTTTGCATTTATCTGCTGCTTTGATTGCATTCATGTTTAATTGCCAAATTGCTAATTTTCTTGAAACGTGTTGGCGGGGCTTGCATATTTCAGTTCATTTGTAACAAACGAAAACATATACGATAAGTCAACTGGATATACTTACTTGATCGGATATTGTTGTTACGTGTACAGCTGGTTTGTTAATGCTCTTTTAGTTCAAGTAATATTGTACACTCCTTTTCTTCGTTGTTACTAGAGTTAATATTACAGAACTTTGGAAACAAATTCACCGGTGCTCAGGTAGCAATTTTCAGTGAGCGGTTGCAGTAGCTTGCTGGTTGTGCGCAAATCTAAATACTATTGTAAGCTTCTAATGTAACTTTTACGACTTTATATTTTAAAAAATGTTACTGCGCCACGACAACGTCCATAATTATAGCCATGTTGATTTCTAACATGTAGTTGTTGACTGCGTTCAGGACGCCATCCTTGCGTGCGTCCATCGACCCCACCACAGGCGCAGGTGAGACCGACACGTCAACTCTTTCGTTGTGACGCGATTGAGCTGGACAATATCTCAATGGGAATATATTTGTTTAAATTCATAAATGCAGTGACGCATTTTCCGAAACTTTATCAAAAAGAATTCATTCATTGAGTGCCGTCTCCGCATCGAAGTGGCTACCATGGAGCGTCATTCTGCTCTGTATCTTGCATTGATGGTGCAGGTTGTCATAGGCTGACTTGTCCATCTTTTGATGTTACTCGTCCATGTTAGTCTTGGTCTGCCTCTGACACAATTACCTTGTATTTTCCCTTCCAAGATTACATTTAGTTGGTTGTTCTGTCTTTTTTACACGCCCCAAAAATTGCATATGTCTTGTTTGAATTGTGTTTAGTAGTTCTCTTTTAATTGTTAGTTGTTTTAAGACTTCATTTGTTTTCTTTTCTTTCCATCCAATTCAACATATTCTTCTATAAATCACTTTTCCAAGACTTTAATTTTCTGTTATATTTGTTTTGTCTAATTTCCATGTTTCTACACCATACAGGAATATTGAAAAGATATAACATTTTGCTATTCTTAGTTTCCAAAAAGAATATTCTAATTTTTAGTTGCGCATTTTCAGTTACAATTTGTGAATTATATAATAAATGTGTAAAAATGTTATTTCCATAACAATTGCCGCTGACTAACATGTTTGTTTACTGTGAAAAATTGAGAACAAATATGGTAATCAGGAAAATACAGACCTTCATTAATGGATATTTGCGCAGAGTAAAGGGATTGAAAAAGTCACTAATGTAGAATTATTTTACAGTACAAGTCAAATACAATTAGACTAAAAGATACAACGGTGGCGCTGGAAAAGACACACACTGCAGAAGCCAACAGAGAGTATTACACAACAGGCCCTTTTTTGGAATCCCGAGGGACGGAGACAAATATGAAGGCAAATATATACTTGGAGAAAACAGGAGGAAGGAGAGATGAAGAGCATGAGAAAGACATGTTGCAATCTTAAAAGAATGAGAATAAAAACAATGGCTTGGAAAGTGCTTGCTGAAGACCTATGCTCCACTGGGAGCTGATAGTATTTGTTGAAGACCAATAGTCCACTGAGAACTGAAAGTGTTTGTTGAAGACCAATGCTCATTTGAGAACTAAAAGTGTTTGTTGAAGACCAATGCTCCACTGAGAACTAAAAGTGTTTGTTGAAGACCAATGCTCATTTGAGAACTAAAAGTGTTTGTTGAAGACCAATGCTCCACTGAGAACTGATAGTGTTTGTTGAAGTCCAATGCTCCAATGATAACTGAAAGTGTTTGTTGAAGATCAATGCTCCACTGAGAACTAAAAGTGTTTGTTGAAGACCAATGCTCCACTGAGAACTGAAAGTGTTTGTTGAAGACCAATGCTCCGCTGAGATCTGAAAGTGTTTGTTAAAGACCAATGCTCCACTGAGAACTGAAAGTGTTTGTTGAAGACCAATGCTCCACTGAGAACTGAAAGTGTTTGTTGAAGACCAATGCTCCACTGAGATCTGAAAGCGTTTGTTAAAGACCAATGCTCCACTGAGAACTAAAATTGTTTGTTGAAGACCAATGCTCCACTGAGATCTGAAAGTGTTTGTTAAAGACCAATGCTCCACTGAGAACTGAAAGTGTTTGTTGAAGACCAATGCTCCACTGAGAACTAAAATTCTTTGTTGAAGACCAATGCTCCACTGAGATCTGAAAGTGTTTGTTAAAGACCAATGCTCCACTGAGAACTGAAAGTGTTTGTTGAAGACCAATGCTCCACTGAGAACTAAAATTGTTTGTTGAAGACCAATGACCCACTGAGATCTGAAAGTGTTTGTTAAAGACCAATGCTCCACTGAGAACTAAAATTGTTTGTTAAAGACCAATGCTCCACTGAGATCTGAAAGTGTTTGTTGAAGACCAATGCTCCACTGAGATCTGAAAGTGTTTGTTGAAGACCAATGCTCCACTGAGATCTGAAAGTGTTTGTTGAAGACCAATGCTCCACTGAGATCTGAAAGTGTTTGTTGAAGACCAATGCTCCACTGAGATCTGAAAGTGTTTGTTGAAGACCAATGCTCCACTGAGATCTGAAAGTGTTTGTTGAAGACCAATGCTCCACTGAGATCTGAAAGTGTTTGTTGAAGACCAATGCTCCACTGAAATCTGAAAGTGTTTGTTGAAGACCAATGCTCCACTGAGATCTGAAAGTGTTTGTTAAAGACCAATGCTCCACTGAGATCTGAAAGTGTTTGTTGAAGACCAATGCTCCACTTAGAACTGAAGGTTTTTGTTGAAGACCTGTGCTCCACTGGGAGCAGAATGGCAGACGAAGAAGCATGTAGTACTTAGTGGCGTCATTGTACTAAGCCTCTTTATGAGTTGGGGTGGCCATTTCTTTTTCTCACTTCCTTTGTTTCCCAGATAATATCTCTGCTGCCCATTCATAGGTAGATCCCGATATTCTTTTATGTTGGATTGTTTGGGTCTGAACTATTATTTTGACTCCGAACATTCCGATCGACAAGCAGGAATGCTAACCACAACACTACATGTGGTTATAGAATGTTCCAGACTGAAAAATTATTAAAAGCTGCAGTTCAATAACAAACTGTGGTACAATGTTGGAGATATTCTTGCAGCAGACGCATTTTTTTTTCGCCCTTTTTCATTATACGCTTATTGACTGTTTGCGTTGCACCGTCGTTTACACCTTGAGATCTGATGCATCTATTTTCTGCTTTTATTTGTTCGGGAGACTACTTCCCTTAACTATTCGCTCTAGTTTGGCCGTTGCGTATACAAAGTGGTAAGAGCGTTCGCCTTCGTTCACATGGGAACCGAGATCACTTCTCCAAATATTTCAAATATTTTTGGAAAAAAATACGATTTCAGGATTCGTTCGTCATCAATTACCATGCCTTCTGGCGTAGGTGATAAGGTCTCTCCACAACTTTCGGTCTTGGTAGCTTTTTATCATTTCTGTTTTTGACTTTGTACGAAGCCATTCTCTTAAGTTGCATGGTATCTTTTCTCTTTGCTTTCTTCTATCTCTTTGTCCCTATATTTTCCCAGTGTGACAATATATTCCAGCTATTCCCTTCTCTTTGCATGACCAAAAATGATGATTGTTTCTTTCTAATATTAGAAATCAACTGTATTTTTTCTTTAGCCTTTTTCAGAACGTTTTCGTTACACTTCTTAGCTGTCCGTGGTATTCTCAACATTCTTCTGTAAAACTACAAATCTACAGGCTCCAGTGATTTTCTTTGCAAATTGTCCCATTGTCCATGATTCACATACATATTTTAATACTGGTTGTACATAACATATAAGAACTCCTTTTCTTGTTTCCATTGTCAAAAATGGATTTCAAAGTTTTGTCATCATTTTTGGAAAGCTACTTTTGCCTGAACTATTCTGCATCTCGCCTCTATTGTACATCTTACCTCTGTTGTACATCCCACCTCTGTTGTACATCTTATCTCTGTTGTACATCTTACCTCTGTTGTACATCCCACCTCTGTTGTACATCTTATCTCTGTTGTACATTTCACCTCTTTTGTACATTTTACCTCAGGTGGATTCATTCAGCCAATTAAAAATGTGTACTGCAGATATTTTGTTAATCAAATAGTAGGTGTCAATGATTTAATACTAACCATATGACTCATATACGTAGACTATGGCAAGGGACAATATGGACGATAACATTTATTATTATTCTTCCTTTAAGCTCCCTGTGGAGCATAGGTCTTCAACAAATATTTTCCTAGCCGTTATGTTTCCTGCCACTCTTTTAAGATCATTCTATGTCTTCCCCATCATCTTCATCTATGATCCATCTGTTTTCTCCAAGAATATTTTGGTCTTCCTCTTTGTTTTTTTTCCCTGGGGATTCCAAAAAGGGGCTGTTGTGTAATACTCCCAGTTGACTTCCACAGCGTGTGTACGATCCAGCGCCCATGTCTTCGTTGTATCTCTTTATTCACTGATATTTTGTGTTATTCATTTTGTCCTGCCATTTCATTCCTTTTATTCTGCTCAAGCATCCATTAATGAAGGTCTATATCTTCATGATTGTCATTTTTGTTGTTCTCCAGGCTTCACAGCCATATAATAGCACTGACCTTAACACTGAAGTTAACCATTTTAAATTGTGTATTTAACCTAACTTCTCTGGATTTCCATATGTTTTCCAGCGTAACGAATGCTCCTCTTGCTTTTGATATCCTTATTTCGGTATCATTCTCTGTTCCTCTATCTCTGTCTATGCAATAAAATATACTCCCAATAAAATCGTATCTGAAACACTTGTTAGTTTGACTTCGAGCATGAGTTGCGACGAGTCGTCGACTGAATTAATGTTCTATTATTCCTTTCCATTGTACATCCATTAAATGACGTTAAATGGGCATAAATCTTCTACTTCTGCGAGCATGACGTCATTCAGAGTATGATTCCTGACTTTCTTATGAAGGCAGCTGTCTAAGTTGCCCCGTATAGTTTCTCTTCCAGGTAGGTGGGTGTGGACTGGGGGCAATCCTGGAGAACATGTTTTGTTGTCATGTTGTCCAGTGTACAGTGGCATTGGCTGGTTGTACCTATTTTGAGTTTGGTGAACATGGGGTTTCTCATTCTGTTGTGGCCAGTCGTAGGCGAAGTATGATGACTTGATCCCTCCTTGATAGTTGGATGTATCCATCCCTCTCGTTCTACTTTGGGTGTTCTCGTTTCCATTTTACAAGATACTGGCCTTTGATGATGGATTTTGCTTCATCGCAGCTGACCAGATGGTTCTCTTGTGGTAATCTCCCTCTCTCTTTAGCTAATTTGTCTGCGCGTTCGTTCCCGTATATATTACAGTGTGATGGTATCTGGATGACCACTCTCTGGCAATTATTGCATAGTTGTAAATGAGTTCTCGTTTAATTTGCGATTTTCGACAAAATACTCGTATATATATATATATATCTTCAATGTGTCCTTTTTCTGTACCGGGTTAGCTTTGGTCTCGATCCCTACTCTCTAGTTAGTTCAAATAAAGAAGGAATGAGTAAGAATGTTTAGAATAATTTAGCTTGTTCATGAACAAAATACAATTCCCCTAACTCTTCAATGCCGGAATTCAGTTCTAGTTTCATGAGCAATATCAGACTAGCATCTGTAGACCACGTCAAGTCAGTAAATGTAAACGTTTGTAGACATTTTATTTACAAATTATCACAATATGAATGACACCACAAAGGGAGTTGTCTTTCTACTGCTTCCTTTTCTTCTTCTTATTCTTCTTCTTATTATATCTGTTTTCCCTCTTCCTCTTCTTATATATGTTTTTCCCTCTTCCTCTTCTTATATCTGTTTTCCCTCTTCCTCTTCTTATATATGTTTTTCCCTCTTCCTCTTCTTATATCTGTTTTCCCTCTTCCTCTTCTTATATCTGTTTTCCCTCTTCCTCTTCTTATATCTGTTTTCCCTCTTCCTCTTCTTATATATGTTTTTCCCTCTTCCTCTTCTTATATCTGTTTTCCCTCTTCCTCTTCTTATATCTGTTTTTCCCTCTTCCTCTTCTTATATCTGTTTTTCAATCTTCCTCTTCTTTTTTTCCCCCCCTTCTTCTTCCACCACATCTTCTTCATTCTCCTCTTTTTCTTTTTATAGTTCTTGTTCTTCATATTCTTCCTAGTCTACTTCTTCTTCTTACACTTTTTTTTCATTTTCTTCTTCAACTTCTTCCAATTCTACTTCTTCTTCCTCTACTTCTTCCTATTCTAATTCTTCTTCTTCTACTTTTTCAGTTTCTTCTCCTTCTTATACTTCTTCGTCTTCTTCTACTTCTTCCAATTCTACTTCTTCTTCCTCATCTTCTTCTTCTTCATCCTCTTCTTCTACTTCTTCCAATTCTACTTCTTCCTCATCATCTTCTTCTACTACTTTTCCAATTCTACTTCTTCTCCCTCATCTTTTTCTTCTTCTTCCTCTTCTTCTACTTCTTCTTCTACTTCTTCCAATTCTACTTCTTCCTCATCATCTTCTTCTACTACTTTTCCAATTCTACTTCTTCCTCATCTTTTTCTTCTTCATCCTCTTCCTCATCTTCTACTTCCCCATCATCGTCCTCACCCGTCACACTGTTATTTCCCTGTAATGTCTACACTGAGTGGTTAGTCTGCTCGCTTCCTGACCACAAGTGTTCAACCCCCAGACTTGGTGAAATTTGTGTTTCAACCGCAAGGCTTCGAGGTTCACCCGCCCTCTAAAAATAGGTACCAGATATTTTTCTGGAAATTAAAAGCGGCCTGTCGCGTTACTGAACACATCACTAAAAAAAAAAATGTGCCGTGGTCATAGAGAAATAATATCGCTATATAGTACAATATTCTCCATACGCCTAGCAAAGGGGAGGGAACATTTACTCGCTTTACGTACACAAGTAGCTCATTTATCTAAATCTGGTTGGGAGTTCTTTAGAGCTGAACATGGAACTTAATGATCATGTGAGTTTCTCTGAATCAATATTCATTCCCTAATTGGTGAAACAATTAATTGGTAAGAAAACGGAAGTATTGATCAAATCGAAGAAACAATCATCACCATCACGCAGCATAAAAATAAACGGGACAAATCTGAAACAAGTGCAACGTTTCAAATATTTGGGCACAATAATATCAGATGGAAAATGCATCACAGAAATAAAAAGAAAAATAGCTCAGGCTAAAATAGCATTTCAGAAAATGAAAAACGTCTTATGCAACAAGTCTATGTCAATAGAAGTGAGAAAGAGAGTTCATCGGTGCCATTGAGTTCATCCAATTCTGACCTATGGAAGCGAATCATGGACAGTAGACAAACACATGAAAAGAAGATTAGAGGCCACAGAGATGGGATTTTTCAGAAGAATGTTAACAGTTCCCTCGACAGCTAAAAGGACCAATCAGGACATTACCGAAGAGGCCAACACAAAAAGGGAGCTCCAAAACACATCAGAAAGAAACAATCAACATTTTTCTGGCACATCATGAGAAGAGAAAAATTGGAATACTTGGTTACAACTGACAAAATACATGGAAAGAGAGATCGCGGACGACAAAGAGAGAAAATATTAGATAATTTAGTCTCATGGCATGGAAAACAGTCACAACAGAACTTAAACGATGCACTGTGTATAGAAGATTATGGAGGGACATGATCGCCTACACCAACCGGTATGGCACATGAGATAATGAACCGGTAAAACAAATGAACATGCTACAATATATTTTAGGCTGTCTTAGCGTCATATCTATTTACATTTGTTTGCTAGGATCATCATCACTGTTTGCAAGTCTTTTCTCCTCTCATTCATTGCTGGATTCACACCCATATCACTTGTCCTTAGTTTATAAGTTTTACCACTAAATCTGCTGCGTCCACTGATAACACCAGTCTACTGAACATTAAGGATGCGAGAGCTGTCTCGCTCACAATCACCTGAATTGTCCTTAGTTATAAGTTTTACTACTAAATCTGTTGCGTCGATACTGGTAACACCAGTCTACTGAACATTAATTACGCTAGAACTGTCTCGCTCATTATAACATTAACTGCCCTTTACTTATCAGATCACAACTACAACTGTCTCGCTCATTATTACATTAACTGCCCTTTACTTATCAGATCACAACTACAACTGTCTCGCTCATTATTATATTAACTGCCCTTTACTTATCAGATCACAACTACAACAGTCTCGCGCATTATTACATTAACTGCCCTTTACTTATCAGTTCACAACTACAACTGTCTCGCTCATTATTACATTAACTGGCCTTTACTTATCAGATCACAACTACAACTGTCTCGCTCATTATTACATTAACTGTCCTTTACTTATCAGATCACAACTACAACGTCTCGCTCATTATTACATTAACTGTCCTTTACTTATCAGATCACAACTACAACTGTTTCGCTCATTATTACATTAACTGTCCTTTACTTATCAGATCACAACTACAACTGTCTCGCTCATTATTACATTAACTGCCCTTTACTTATCAGATCACAACTACAACTGTCTCGCTCATTATTATATTAACTGCCCTTTACTTATCAGATCACAACTACAACAGTCTCGCGCATTATTACATTAACTGCCCTTTACTTATCAGATCACAACTACAACTGTCTCGCTCATTATTACATTAACTGGCCTTTACTTATCAGATCACAACTACAACTGTCTCGCTCATTATTACATTAACTGTCCTTTACTTATCAGATCACAACTACAACGTCTCGCTCATTATTACATTAACTGTCCTTTACTTATCAGATCACAACTACAACTGTTTCGCTCATTATTACATTAACTGTCCTTTACTTATCAGATCACAACTACAACTGTCTCGCTCATTATTACATTAACTGTCCTTTACTTATCAGATCACAACTACAACTGTCTCGCTCATTATTACATTAACTGTCCTTTACTTATCAGATCACAACTACAACTGTCTCGCTCATTATTACATCAACTGTCCTTTACTTATCAGATCACAACTACAGCTGTCTCGCTCATTATTACATTAACTGCCCTTTACTTATCAGATCACTACTACAACTGTCTCGCTCATTATTACATTAACTGTCCTTTACTTATCAGATCACAACTACAACTGTCTCGCTCATTATTACATTAACTGCCCTTTACTTATCAGATCACAACTACAACTGTTTCTTTCTATAACGTTAACGCAAGAGTACTTGACATTGAATCCATCTGCAATGAAGGCCAGTGCTGGGCAATATTGTTGCTTAGGTAAACCATCAGGATCAGAGGCAGTCAGAGCCCTCCTAGTTGTACTTCAATCAATGGACATCAAGCTATCAGGTTTCAGTGCACCCTTCTTGGCTGCATCCCCGAGTACCGCCTCTCTTCAACTGCCCAACCCCACATCTCACTGCCTTCTCACTCTGGCTCTCTCTTAACAAAACGTCACTCACTGACTGACCCAAATTCCTAACTGACCAAAAACTACGTCATCCTACTTTTTACGTCACTCCCTTCGCACCACACTGCACCAATTCCGTCTCTACCTATTTTGGCGTTCAAATCCACGTTTACAGCTGCACACCGGGCGATTCCATAGGTGCTCCGAATCCTCTCGAGAATCTCGTAAAAATCCAGGAGAATCCTAGCCGACGTGCACGAACTCCGTCACGCGGTCTGGGATCCATACTTGAAGTTACTAGTTACTGTTTTCAGTTACCAAGAACTTTGGTTACAGTGTCAATTGTTAATTCAACTATTTTGTTATAGATTATTCTGTTAATTCAACTGTATTGTTCTGTGTGTTATGTTAATTCAACTATCTTGTTCAATATTTTCTATTAATTCAACAATTTTGTTCTATGTATTCTGTTAATTCAACACTTATGTTCTATGTATTCTGTTAATTAAACACGTTTCTTCTATGTATTGTGTTAATTAAACACGTTTCTTCTATGTATTCTGTTAATTTAACACTTTTGTTCAATGTATTTTATTAATTCAACACTTGTGTTCTATGTATTCTATTAATTCAACACTTTTGTTCAATGTATTCTATTAATTCAACACTTTTGTTCAATATATTGTATTAATTCAACACTTGTGGTCGATGTATTTTGTTAATTCAACACTTGTGTTCTATGTATTCTATTAATTCAACACTTTTGTTCAATGTATTTTGTTAATTCAACACATTTGTTCTATGTATTCTATTAATTCAACACATTTGTTCTATGTATTCTATTAATTCAACACTTTTGTTCTATGTATTCTATTAATTCAACACATTTGTTCTATGTATTCTATTAATTCAACACTTTTGTTCTATGTATTCTATTAATT
The DNA here is from genome assembly GCA_032433765.1 of Megaustenia siamemsis. Lineage (NCBI taxonomy): Eukaryota > Metazoa > Mollusca > Gastropoda > Stylommatophora > Ariophantidae > Megaustenia > Megaustenia siamemsis. The sequence goes on from JAVIAB010000160.1 coordinate 65,670,007, forward strand.
CAACACATTTGTTCTATGTATTCTATTAATTCAACACATTTATTCTATGTATTATATTAATTCAACACATTTGTTCTATGTATTCTATTAATTCAACACTTTTGTTTTATGCATTCTATTAATTCAACACATTTTTACTATGTATTCTATTAATTCAACACATTTATTCTGTGTATTCTATTAATTCAACACATTTGTTCTATGTATTCTATTAATTCAACACATTTGTTCTATGTATTGTGTTAATTCAACACTTGTGGTCGATGTATTTTGTTAATTCAACACTTGTGTTCTATGTATTCTATTAATTCAACACTTTTGTTCAATGCATTTTGTTAATTCAACACATTTGTTCTATGTATTCTATTAATTCAAAAAAATTGTTCTATGTATTATATTAATTCAACACATTTGTTCTATGTATTCTGTTAATTCAACACATTTATTCTATGTATTCTATTAATTCAACACATTTGTTCTATGTATTCTATTAATTTAACACTTTTGTTCTATGTATTCTATTAATTTAAAACTTTTGTTCAATGTATTCTATTAATTCAACACATTTGTTCTATGTATTCTATTAATTCAACACGTTTGTTCTATGTATTTTATTAATTCAACACATTTGTTCTATGTATTCTATTAATTCAACACATTTGTTCTATGTATTCTATTAATTCAACACATTTGTTCTATGTATACTATTAATTCAACACATTTGTTCTATGTATTCTATTAATTCAACACATTTGTTCTATGTATTCTATTAATTCAACACATTTGTTCAATGTATTCTATTAATTTAACACTTTTGTTAAATGTATTCTATTAATTTAACACTTTTGTTAAATGTATTCTATTAATTTAACACATTTGTTCTATGTATTCTATCTATTAATTCAACACATTTGTTCAATGTATTCTATTAATTCGACACTTTTGTTCAATGTATTTTGTTAATTTAACACTTTTGTTCAATGTATTCTATTAATTTAACACTTTTGTTCAATGTATTCTATTAATTTAACACTTTTGTTCAATGTATTCTATTACTTTAACACATTTGTTCTATGGATTCTATCTATTAATTCAACACTTTTGTTCAATGTATTCTATTAATTCAACACTCGTGTTTTATGTATTCACAGGGACGCGCTCAAGGACGAAGACGCAACACCATCATCCACGTCACAACTCGACAACTCTGCAGCCACAACCGTCTTCACCCTCGCTCCCGATGACGAAAAAATCATCAGCAGCAGCACCAGGTCGTGCGACGACGGGCCCTCATCTCCATCCCAGCCACCGATCAAGCATAAACTGGCCCTCAACAGCGCCCCAGATGATGTGAAGGCATTCTACGGACACCCACTGACTCGTGCGAATAACGCACTCAACGGTGAGCATAAACGATCGGTGATACTAAGACTGGATATTATGTAAATTACCAACACACCGAACTTCTTTCATCATCATCATCATCATCATCATCAAGTACAGGACCTGCTGGCGTAGGTGATCATGTCTCTCCACAACTTTCAATCACGACAGTTATTTATCATTTCTGTTGTTGACCTTCTGCCAAACCATTCTCTTAAGCTGTCTGGTATCTTTTCTCTTTGCTTCCCTCTATCTCTTCGTCCCTCAATTTTCCCAGTTGTTACAATATATTCCAGCTGTTCTCTTCTCATTACATGGCCAAAAAATAATGATTTTTTTTTCCTAATATTAGAAATTAGCTCTCTTTTTGCTTTGGCCTCTTTCAGAACGTTTTCATTACTATTCTTAGCTGTCGTTGGTATTCTCAATATTTTTCTGTAAAATCACATTTCTACAGACACCAGTGATTTTCTTGTCTGTTGTACTATTGTCCATGATTCATAGCCATATGTTAAGACTAGTTCTACATAACATTTAAGAATTCTTTTTCTTGTTTCTTTTGTCAAAAATGGATTTCATAGTATCTTCTCATTTTTTTTGGAATGCTGCTTCTGCCTGAGCCATGGAAATTGTATACTGTATGGCCCTTTTCGTCTTGTCAGACGGTCTAGTGGAAGCTATTGTGTATTTATTTTAGGTTTTGTTTTTGTCGAACAGTTTCTCTCGTGGCTAATTCTACCAATGTTTGACAAACACACACGGTCACAGAATGAACAAGTCAGGCTCACTGATCCACAGGGTTTTCCATCCTTTTTCATGAGTCCTTTCTCTTCTAAGTTTTGCGTTAGCACAGTCTCAAATGATGTTGTACCGTTCCTTATACATGCTCTCCATGATGTGCGATCACTTGCCAGACGTTCCCAGTAATTTTCACAGATGGAGAACTCATTCAGAGATGATTTACAGATATCTCTATATCGTAGTTTAGGTCTGCCGATTTGTCTTTTTCCGTGTGTTAGTTCACCATGTAGTATTTGCCTGGGGATGCGTTTTTCTTCCATTCGTTGGACGTGCCCTAGCTATCTTAGTCTTCGACATCTGAGCATCGTCATGATTGTTGGGGTCTTAGTACGTCGCAGGACAGGACAGTTAAGTTGGTTATTTTATCCTGCCATTTGATGTGTATTATTCTGCGGAGACATCGCATGTGGAAGACATTTAGCCTTTTTTCCTGGTTTGAGTATGTTGTCCAGGTTTCAGATCCATATAATAGTGTGCTAAGCACATAAGTTTGATATATTAAGAGTTTGGTCTTTAGTGTTTTTTTCGTGTTCTTCCACCCCCTTTCTGTGAGGTCCTTCGAATAACAGCCACACGATATCCAGAGATGAAGGTCTTACCGCCAGGCGACCTTATGTTAGGCCAAAATATACAATTAAACTCATTATGCTTCCAAATATTCACACAGAGCTCTCCGTCATTCTTTCGTTGATCTCTCGGACACACAGAATATCCTTCCTTGCATTCAGGTTCTAGGATACGACGCCCGTCCCAGTGAGATGAAACAAACCATCTGAGATGAACCCAACTACCCAGCTCGATCTCTTACAACCAACTACCTCACCTGTCCAGCTCGATCTCTTACATCCAACTACCTCAACTGTCCAACTCAAACTAACTATACGAGACCCGTCCCAGTGAGATGAAACAAACCATCTGAGATGAACCCAACTACCCAGCTCGATCTCTTACAACCAACTACCTCACCTGTCCAGCTCGATCTCTTACATCCAACTACCTCACCTGTCCAGCTCGATCTCTTACAACCAACTACCTCACCTGTCCAGCTCGATCTCTTACATCCAACTACCTCACCTGTCCAGCTCGATCTCTTACATCCAACTACCTCAACTGTCCAGCTCGATCTCTTACATCCAACTACCTCACCTGTCCAGCTCGATCTCTTACATCCAACTACCTCAACTGTCCAGCTCGATCTCTTACATCCAACTACCTCAACTGTCCAACTCAAACTAACTATACGAGACCCGTCCCAATGAGATGAAACAAACCATCTGAGATGAACCCAACTGCCAAGCTCGATCTCTTACATCCAACTACCTCACCTGTCCAGCTCGATCTCTTACATCCAACTACCTCAACTGTCCAGCTCGATCTCTTACATCCAACTACCTCACCTGTCCAGCTCGATCTCTTACATCCGACTACCTCAACTGCCCAACTCAAACTAACGAACTCCTTAACAACCCACGTCATCACATGCAACGTCACTTTTCTCTCCTTTCGCTCTGCCTTGCACTAATTCCGACTCTACCTACTTGGCGTGCAAATCCACTTTTATATTACATTTTTACACTGTCAGCAGTACGCCAATCCGTCCTAAAGTGATAAAGATCATATTCCACTACTTGCATGGGCTCTGGAAGCTATTAACCAGGCCACAGAGTAGCGATTATTGCAGTATCAGAATGAAATAAGTCCGTACAAAAATAGTGCGCGGAAGCTGAATGTGTCGAACTACAAGCTACGACATAACGTATTTTTGAGGCAGAAGACCAGAAAGTTGTATTTTTGTTCTAATTTTATTTATATTTTCTTTCGTTCTTCCGTGCTTATTATTTCTTGCTCATCCCCTTTTTCCGTCTCTCCTTCTTACTTTTTATTTATCTTTTTCTTACTCTCCTTCTCTTCTCTCTCTCTCTCTCTCTCTCTCTCTCTCTCTCTCTCTCTCTTTCTTTCTTTCGTTATCTCTATCTTTTGTTAACTGTCCCTTACCCCTTAACTCCTCTCATTGTCATAGGATGTCTGTCATCTTTTACGTTATCTCTCATGCTGTTTTTTTCTTTTTATCCGTCTCTCTCACCCTCTCTTATTCTCTCCATCTCTAGTCTCTGACTCCCTATTTTGTGATGTTTGTGTATTTTGTTCACCATTGATCTCCCAGCACACTCTCACTTATTCTCTCCATCTCTAGTCTCTGACTACCTATTTTGTGGTGTTAGTGTATTTTGTTCACCATTGATCTCCCAGCACACTCTCACTTATTCGCGCCACCCTCCCCACTTAATCTCTAAATCACACTTTTACAAACTGTCTGTAGCACTCTCACACTATATCATTATTTTTCTCACATTCAGCTCTCACGTACTCTCATCTTCTCATAATTTTACTCGTTCTCGTTCATGTCTTCTTCTCTCACTCTCTCTCACACTCTTTCATTTTCATGAACCTCTCAAACTTTCTTACACTTTCACACACGGACACACACATTTTTGCCCACTTTCATTATTTTTTCTCATAAACACAAACACACATTTTTGCCCACTTTCATTATTTTTTCTCATAAACACAAACACACGTTTTTTGCCCATTTTCATTATTTTTTCTCACAAACACACACATTTTTGCCCACTTTCATTATTTTTTCTCATAAACACACACATTTTTGCCCACTTTCATTATTTTTTCTCATAAACACAAACACACATTTTTGCCCACTTTCATTATTTTTTCTCATAAACACAAACACACGTTTTTGCCCATTTTCATTATTTTTTCTCACAAACACACACATTTTTGCCCACTTTCATTATTTTTTCTCATAAACACAAGCACACAAATTTTTTTTACCCACTTTCATTATTTTTCTCATAAACACAAACACACACACATTCTTGTCCACTTTCATTACCTTTCTCATAGACACAAACACACTCGCATTCTCTCTCCCCTAACATTCATGTCTCTACTCAGGTGAAAACATCGATACGAACGCGAGTGCTGAAGCCCTCCTTCACGAGTACATCAGCCTGTCAGTCATCAACAGAGAAGAATCGAAAACTAACGAGAAGCTCCCGAAATACATTGACGCCATCAGGTTTGTCTTTATTCTTCCATTAGACTTAACATATCATCATCATCATCATCATCATCAAGTACCAAGCCTGCTAGCGTAGGTGATCATGTCTCTCCACAACTTTCGATCACGACAGTTATTTATAATTTCTGTTGTTGACCTTCTGCCAAAGTCATTCTCTTTAGCTGTCTGGTATCTTTTCTCTTTGCTTCCCTCTATCTCTTCGTCCCTCAATTTTCCCAGCTGTTACAATATATTCCAGTTGTTCTCTTCTCATTACATGACCAAAAAATGATGATTGTTTGTTCCTAATATTGGAAATTAGCTCTCTCTTTGCTTTGGCTTCTTTCAGAACGTTTTCATTACTCTTCTTAGCTGTCCATGGTATTCTCGACATTCCTCTGTAAAACCACATTTCTCCAATTTCACATGTATTTTATTCTATTCTATTCTATTCTATTCTATTCTATTCTATTCTATTCTATTCTATTCTATTCTATTATTCTTCCCTTACTCATGTTGTATTGAGCCGAAGCATTGTTTTCGTTCATGTTGTCCTCTTGTTACGTGAACCTTTAACCATGCCGTTTTTCTATGTCATTTTGTTCATTTATCCCCACAATTAACTTCACTGCAGCTTCACAATGTTGTGCATTTCTTTGCCTCGATTCCTCTATTCATGAAATCATTTTCATTACAGCCTTTCTACTCCACCGTCCGTACCAGCATTTCTCGAAGCGTATGCAGACAGTAGCCTACTAAAAGTAATATTGGAAGGGAAAATACAAGGTAAAAGAGGCAGACCAAGACTAACATTGAAGAGTAACATCAAAAGATAGAAAGTCAGCTTATGACAACCTAGAGACCCGCGATAGCTCAGTGGTTAGTGAACTGGACTACAAAGGACAAGAGGTAGGGTTCGATCCTAACGGATGGTTTCCGGGTTCATCCAGCCTTTAATGGGTACCGGATTTTTTCTGGGAAAGAAAAGCGGCACGGGCGTAATGCCGACCACATTACCTCAAAAATCATGGGCCGAAGGTCTGTAAAATGTATGGTCACTAACACCATATTCCCTAAACGTCACTTGGCGTATCGGGGCTCTTTACTTTACTACTACGACAACCTGCACCATCAAAGCAAGAGACATTGGGAATGGCGTTCAGTGGTAACATGCGGATACGACACTCAATGAATGAAATGCAGACTGATTGTTCCTGCTGATTGTAGATACACCTGCTGTTCTCCCTAAGTTCTCCATTTCGATCTCTAGAATCACCAGTCTCTTAATTTATACATCAGTGCCGCACCTATCCTTCTTTTATCGCTGAATGAAGACAAACTTAGCCCTGCGATGTCCTCGTTGTCCATAATCTTGTCATCTATCTATCTATCTATCTATTGACCTTTCGAGCCGTAACCGGCCCATAGGGCGTAGACCAAGATACACCTTCTCCTATATGAATTTTTGTTCTAGCAGTTTTCTTTTAAAGATATTTTATCAAATCTCGCCATCTGTCTCTGTTCTGTGCAAGCAGTTCTATCTCATTGAGGGAGCCGATTCCTGCTGCTCTTGCCTCTCTCATCAATGTTCTTCTCAGTGTCTCCCTGGGTCTTCCTCTTTTTCTTTTACCTGTTGTTTCCCATATGAGGGCTTGCTTTGCTATTCGATTATTATCTCTTCTCATCACATGTCCAACGTATGACCATCGTCTTTTCTTTATTACTGAAGATATTAGTGGTTGATTGGCGATTTCTCTAATTTCCTCGTTTGTTTTGAATTCGTTCCATTCTATACCAAGTATTTTCCTTAGACATTTATTTTCGAATGCGTTCAACTTTGTTTCTATATCTCTTGTTGTTTTCCAGCTTTCACACGCATACGTAAGGGTTGATAGTACATTTGATTTGAATAGCCTAAGTTTTGTGTTTGTGCTAATGAGTTTTGATTTCCACAACTTTTCAAGGCTTCTGAAAGACATTGCTGCTTTAGCCAGTCTGATTCTAATTTCTTTGCTCGTATCCCCTTCTCGATCAATGTGACTTCCAAGATAGATGAAGTGATCGATCTCTTCTACTGGTTTGTCATACTCAACGATAAAGCTGCCAGCAAAATTAATATGCTACTTCATTGCCATGTACAACAGCATGGAGGGAGAAGGCTAATTGCATTCCATATGCGATGTCTGTCTGCCTCGTGTTTTTGGTATCGCCTGGATGGATAAAGTGACAAACGTGGAGGTCATGTCTCACACAGACCTCCCGAACATCAACACGCTGCTCAAACAAGGTAGGTTACTCTGGCTTGGCCACGTACACCGTGTGAAAGATGACCGCATACCAAAAGATATACTCTGTGGACAACTAGCAGATGGCAAAAGCACTATTGAACGCCTAAAACTCCGATGTATAGACGAGTGTAAACACGACATGAAGACTCTGAACATAAACTCTACAGCCCGGGAAGAAATAGCTACAGACCGCAATCTTTGGAAACACACTCTAAAGCTCCAACTCAAACAAGAGGCAGACAGAATCATAGAAAAAGAGAATACACGGCAAAATAAATAAATCAAAACATTTTTTTTGGGCGCTGAAAATGTCATAGTCAGCTTTAACTGTCGGAGGTTGCTACTACTACACCAGCATGCCATGGACAGTACACCCAGATCGGCGTACTCACTTTAGGAGAAGCTGCATCCATTCCTGCCGCAGACACTGTCTGTCAATCTTCTGTAGCATACTTAGCGAGACCATTACCAAAAACTGTGTGAACCATGTTCTGTGTAACCAACCATGTTTTGTGTAACCAACCATGTTCTGTGTAACCAACCATGTTCTGTGTAACCAACCATGTTCTGTGTAACCAACCATGTTTGTTTTGTGTAACCAACCATGTTTTGTGTAACCAACCATGTTTGTTTTGTGTAACCAACCATGTTTTGTGTAACCAACCATGTTCTGTGTAACCAACCATGTTTGTTTTGTGTAACCAACCATGTTCTGGTAAACTGTGTAAACCACTCTCCATGTGTGTGCCACATATTTACACCCCAGAAAGAAATACTGAATATAACAACATCATGTGCCGTCTGTGATATTAATGACCACAGACCAGGAGCCTCCAGTATGATTGATACAACTGTTGCACCAAGCATTTCATCAGCAGAGCCATATCTATGGAATGTTAATCTGACATTGTTCTTGAATGATATCCAAGTTAATGAGACATCAGAATCGTGTGGCGGCAGCTACAAGAAGGGAGCGGAGAACATCAAGTTCTGCTGCTATAAAGGAGACTTGCCTTGCTATCCCAGAATTGCCTTAAATGGGATCACTGTAGTTGAAAACTTCTCCTCTTGTGTAAACTACACATTCACATCTAAGAGTGAATCAGTGAAGGTCACAAAATCATATTCTCTCTGTGGTTTTACTAACTACAGGTCATGTGGCTTCTGTTGGATTGGAAATGATAACTTTCCACCACTGTGTGACTATATGTTTGGAATTGGAGTCATCAAAGACGGCCTAACATCATCAAGTGCTATGACGATCATCATTTTCGGGAGTACGTGAACTCCCATGGTATATGGTGGATAGGCTATGTCTGAAAAGTGTTCCTTCTTGCAGTTTCCTCATATTCCAAGTCCGGCTTGTTGCAGGAGCTACTGAGTTAAGTGCTCTGTGCACACCGTGAGCTGTGTGTCTCATCCGTTTTGATCCTGCTTCGATATCCCGCTTGTTTACGATGAATGATGATATCGTATGACGGGGAACAGTTGGCTGTGTTCACTTTCTGCGCGGTTTCGCCTTATGTCTTTTGGCGTGTGCTGAGACTGCTACGATGGGGACTACAGTTACCTTTCTTTGTTTGGGAGATGAATTAGTAATTCGGATGATTCCACTGGCACGGGCGGTTGAACAATTATGGATTTTAATTCGTTTTCTGTGATACCGAGGCCTTCCATAACCAATAACCATGTTCAGTGTAAACAACCATGTTCTGTGTAACCAACCATGTTTTGTGTAACCAACCATGTTCTGTGTAACCAACCATGTTTTGTGTAAACAACCATGTTATCACCGCCGTTGCTGCTTCTATCTCCATTCTCACGCTGGGCACCGTAAAGCTACACTTGCCAGATTTCCTAGACACTACTCTGCCATGTTGGTATTCAACACAACCCCAACGGTTGTGCTCTCTGCCAGACACAGAACGTTCGTGTAGATGACCTTGAGGTGATGATAATTTTTCTACGGGTTCCTACATAACGATGTTCGCAGTTCTTTAAACACAGTTGTGGCATTTACTTCCTTTATTCTCTTTGCTCTTCCATCAGGTTAGTCATTATACGTCCATTAGGTTAGTATTACTCTTCCATCAGGCTAGTCATAATACTTCTAACAGCTTAGTCATTACTCTTCCATCAGGTTAGTCATTATACTTCCATCAGGTTAGTCACTATGCTTGCATCAGGTTAGTCATTACTCTTTCATCAGGTTAGTCATTACTCATCCATCAGGTTAGTCATTACTCTTTCATCAGATTAGTCATTACTCTTCCATCAGGTTAGTCATTACTCTTCCATCAGGTTTTTGTTTACTCTTCCATCAGGTTGGTCATTACTTTTCTTTGCTTGTCCGCCCATCAGGTCTGGCGTTGCCGTTGTTGCCGCCTTTGGGTTTTGCTTATTTCTCGGCGGGGCCCGATCATTTAAACCTCGCAATAGGTTGTCTATGTTATACCGCTATTATCACCCAAAAAATGATAGACCACAACAAGGTATATACGGCCAGTCTTTGAAAATAATCGAACTAGAATTGACAGAATCTCTGAGAAGAGAATGACTGTAGATAAAGATTAATGGAAAAGGGCGATGAAGCTTGTCAGTAGTGCCCCGACGCCCCCATGGGTAACGAAATGAGAGAGGAGGTAAATTGGGAAGGACAGGGGGGGGGGAGAATTTTCCACCTTTCAGCTCCTTGTGGAGCATAGGTCTTCAACAAACACTTTCAGCTCCTGTGGAGCATATGCCTTCAACAAATACTTTCAGCTCCCTGTGGAGCATAGGTCTTCAACAAACACTTTCAGCTCTCTGTGGAGAATAGGTCTTCAACAAACACTGTTAGCTCCCTGTGGAGCATAGGTCTTCAACAAACACTTTCAGCTCCCTGTGAAGCATAGGTCTTAAACAAACACTTTCAGCCCCCTGTGGAGCATAGGTCTTCAACAAACACTTTCAGCTCCTTGTGGAGCATAGGTCTTAAACAAACACTTTCAGCCCCCTGTGGAGCATAGGTCTTCAACAAACACTTTCAGCTCCTTGTGGAGCATAGGTCTTCAACAAACACTTTCAGCTCCTTGTGGAGCATAGGTCTTCAACAAACACTTTCAGCTCCCTGTGGAGCATAGGTCTTCAACAAACACTTTCAGCTCCCTGTGGAGCATAGGTCTTCAACAAACACTTTCAGCTCCTTGTGGAGCATAGGTCTTCAACAAACACTTTCCAAGCTGTTCTGTTTTTTTTATGCCTTTCTTTTAAAATCCTTCTATGTCTTCCCCATGATCTTCATCTCTGCTTCCATCTGTCTTCTCCAAAAATATTTTGGTCTTCCTCTTTGTCTCTTCCCCTGGGGATTCAAATAAAGGGCCTGTCGGTTAATACTCTCAGGCAACTTCCGCTGTGTGTCTTATCCAGCGCTATTTTCTTCGTTGTATCTCTTTGTCCACTGATATTTGACTTTTACTTTTCCATAACTCTACGTTTGTGATTTTGTCCTGCCATTTTCAAATTGTTATTCTGCGCAACATGCATTAATTAAAGCCTGTCTTCGTAATTGCCATTTTTGTTGTTCTCCATGTTTCACAGTCATATATAAGGACTGCTTTAACAGTGGAGTTGGACATTTTCATTTTTGTTTTTAACCTAATTTCTTTGGATTTCCATAAGTTTCCAAGTGCAGTGAATGCTTCTCTTATTTTTTTTTATTTTTTTTTTTTTTATTATTGCATTCTCAGTTCCTACTTCTTAGTCTATATTGCGGACCACGTATATCTGTTCAGATTTTACGTCTTGTAGAGATATTTCTCCTATTGTTTGGGAGGGGGGATGTGGTATTCAGTTCTTTTAATTGGGCTGATCTTTTATGTAGAAATATAATTATTTCTTTGAGTAAAATAAAAGAACCAATGAAATTACTCAATTGTTTAGTTTAAAAAATGGACCAATGAAACTAAGAGATAAAGCCGGACCGCATATTATTTACTATTTTGTATGTTATATTTATGTTTATCTCCAAACTGCGAGATAAAGCTGGACCGCATATTATTTAATATTTTTGTATATGTTATATTTATGTTTATCTTCAAACTGCGAGATTAAGCCGGATCGCATATTATTTAATATTTTGTATATGTTATATTTATGTTTATCTTCAAACTGCGAGATATAGCCTGACCGCATATTATTTAATACTTTGTATATGTTATATTTCTGTTTATCTTCAAACTGCGAGATTAAGCCGGATCGCATATTATTTAATACTTAGTATCTGTTATATTTATGTTTATCTTCAAACTGCGGGATATAGCCGGACCGCATATTATTTAATACTTTGTATATGTTATATTTATGTTTATCTTCAAACTGCGGGATATAGCCGGACCGCATATTATTTAATACTTTGTATATGTTATATTTATGTTTATCTTCAAACTGTGAGATATAGCCGGACCGCATATTATTTAATACTTTGTATATGTTATATTTATGTTTATCTCCAAACTGCGAGATATAGCCGGACCGCATATTATTTAATATTTTGTATATGTTATATTTATGTTTATCTCCAAACTGCGGGATATAGCCGGACCGCATATTATTTAATATTTTGTATATGTTATATTTATGTTTATCTCCAAACTGCGGGATATAGCCGGACCGCATATTATTTAATACTTTGTATATGTTATATTTATGTTTATCTCCAAACTGCGAGGTATACTAGCGATCTTTGTTTATTCCCACAGCACCAGGAAGTCTGACCCTCAGTTAACGACGTCCCGATCTGTATCCACCTCTAGCCCTGCCACTGCCACTGTGGATTCTCCAGAGCCTGGGAAGGTAAGCCAGGATGAGGTGGAACAGTGCGAGAAAGAGATGTCGGAGGATCCGAGCCAAACTGGCGAGTCCATGTATATAGGAGAGTATGTTGACATCTTTCTGGACACTGATTTCCCTCTTGATCTGATTGACGGGCATACTGAAGGTCATGCAGAGGCAGGAGTGGCATTACAAGCACGACCTCGTGACCCAGCAAGAACTAAGTCAAAAAGGGGGGTGAGTTGCTCTTTGATAGAGTTAAAATAAACAAACTGTGAGTTTCTTATTATCTATCTATCTTTCTATTAACATTTCGAGCCGTAGCCGGCCCATAGGGCATAGACCCAGATACTCTTTCTTTTATAAATTGTATTATAGCTGTTTCAAATCCTTGTAGAGATATTTCATCAAATCTCGCCATTTGTCTCTGTTCTGTGCAAGCAACTCTTTATCTCGTTGAGGGAACTGATTCCTGCCGCTCTTGCCTCTCTGATCAATGTTCTTCTCAGTGTCTCTCTGGGTCGGATGGTTTCTTATGAAGGAGTTATAATAAGCAAACTGTGAGTTTCTTATGATAGAGATTTAATAAAGAAGTCAGTGAGCTATTCGATAAAGTTATGATAGTGGGGAAGTTACAATTTAACAGAGATAATATAAAGAATAGGGCGATGTACTATTTTATAGAGTTATTTAAGAAGGGCGTGGAATTAACAATTTGATAAGAGTTTAATATAATGGAGGTGGTGAGTCACATTATGATTATAATCATCATATGCCATACCAGTTGGAATAGGCGATCATGTCCTTCCATAACTTTCTATCTACAGAGCATCGTATCAGTTCTGTTGTTGACTGTTTTCCGTGCCATGACACCAAGATGTCCAGTATTTTCTCTCTTTATCGTCCGCAATCCCTCTTTCCCTGTATTTTGCCAGTTGTAACCAAGTATGCCAACTTTACTCTTCTCATGATGGGCCCGAAAAATGTTGATTGTTTCTTTCTGATGTTTTTTTAGGAACTCCCTTTTTGTGTTGGCCTCTTTGAGAATTTCCTCATTGATCTTTTCAGTTGTCCATGGAACTTTCAACATTCTTCTGAGAAATCCAATTTCTGTGGCCTTTAATCGTCTTTTCATTTATTTGTCTAGTGTCCATCATTCACTTCCATAGCTCAGAATAGGCTCTATGTTGCACCGGTGAACTCTTTCTCACTTCTATTATTATTGACTTTTTACACAAGACGTTTTCATTTTCTGAAAAGCTGTTTTGGCCTGAGCTATTTTACTTGTTTTACGACGGAGTTGTTACAAAGAAAAGCGTGAGTTACACTACATTTTTATAGAGCCACTATAATGATGAGAGTGAGATACTTTTTGTCGAGTTATAATGATAAGAGTGAGTTACTCTTTGACAGAGCCACTGTAATTATGAGAGTGAGTTTTTCTTTGATATAGTTATTATAATGATGATAGTGAGTTACTTTTTGTCAAATTATAATGATAAGAGTGAGTTACTCTTTGACAGAGCCACTATAATTATGAGAGTGAGTTTGTCTTTGATATAGTTATTATAATGATGAGAGTGAGTTACTTTTTGTCAAATTATAATGATAAGAGTGAGTTACTCTTTGACAGAGCCACTATAATGACGGAAGTGAGTTACTCTTTGTCAAGTTATAATGATAAGAGTGAGTTACTCTTTGGCAGAGCCACTGTAATTATGAGAGTGAGTTTTGCTTTGATATAATTATTATATTGATAAGAGTGTGTTTCTCTTTGAAAGAACCATGATAAATGATGAAAGTGAGTTACTCTTTGTTACAGTTATTATAATGATGAGAGAGAGTTACTCTGTTACAAAGTTAATTTAATGATGAGAGTGAGTTACTCTGTTACAAAGTTCATTTAATGATGAGAGTGAGCTACTCTTTGTAGGTACTCATATTTTTTTTTTCTGTCCATGAGTAATTAACGTTTCAAGCCCCGCTGCTAAGACCAGGCGTGGTCGCCGCAGAGAGAAATTACAAATAAAAATCCCAACTAGTGCAGCCAGGATTTGAACCCACAAAATCTGTCTCGAGACCGGCGTCTTGACTCGGGACCATGCAGATCCCCTTGCCCATGTTTGACATTGACAGATAAAGAGTTGGACTAAAGAGAGAGTTTATCCATTTCTCCTTTGCCTCCATTGAGATAGCGGGCTTTAACATTAGCGAAATGTGGTATGTAACGTTTTTTTTTTCAGTGCGAAATAGGCAAATAATTGCAGTGCTGCGGTAAAACTGGAAGCGGGAGCATGTAGTTGGGTGTAACATACACTCCTACAAGGTATGGGACAGCTTTACAAACAATGAAGATAACAAAATATTGACGTTTCGGCCTAAATGCGGCCTTTCTCGGAAAACGAGAACAACACAAACGAACAACGAAATAAAGATAAACTCTACTACATCTAGGATGAGAGGACAGGTAAATCTAAATCAAGGAGAAATAAACAGAGAGAGAAGAGAAGAAATTATACAACGAAAGAGAGAGGTACTACTTATCGGATGACAAAAATATATTATTATATTATTATATAGCCTTTTAAGATATATATATATATATATATATATATATATATATATATATATATATATATATACATGTATATATATATAGTCCTTTCGAGCCGAAGACGGCACATAGGGCAGAACTACAATCTCAAAAACAGAAACCTTGCGTGTCAAAATGGCACATATTGTAGAGATCACTGCTTCTAAAATCTATGGTTCTGTTTCCATAACAATGCTTTTTACAATGACAGCTTGTCAAGCCATCGATCAACCTCCTTAGTCGCCTCTTACGACATGCCTGGAAGGTCACAGTGTCACTATTCTTTACTTCCTACATAATGAGGCCCTGGTAACACACGGGAGATAAAAATATATAATATGTGAAAATTATTCAACTAAAGTATATATAAAATTAAAGCGAGGCTTAACTAAGGCAAAATCCAAAAGCTCACAGCGAGTAGATGACTGTGAGTCATTTGGAACGCAGGAGGGGAGAAGTATATAACTTTGTTAGCACTTGGAATTCTTGCTTAAATCTCAGTTAAGTCTTTCATCCTCTGTAAAAACGCTACCCATATATTTGAATTCTTGTACTTGCTTTAATTTGTCTTTTGGGATGTTGTCACCGAAACTGCTTTCCTTAAACAGTAAAGACTAAGCCCCATTTCTGTTTGTTAATCAGAATAATATCCCCAATAGGAGGACTGGGTGGTCTCGATGCAAGACGCCGGCCTCGAGACAGAGAGGTTGTGGGTTCAAATCCTAGCTGCACCAGTTGGAATTTTTATTTATAATTTTCCTCTGCGGCAACCACCCCTTGGCTCAGTAGCGAGGTCCGGCCTGAAACGTCAATTATTCATCGACGGAAAAAATTTCCTACGAAGTTCCGAGTTCCTACGAAGACGAAGTTATCTGCCTGTTCGACGAGGGACCCCTGTGCACACGGCTATCAGGGAAAAACGGATTGACACGCAAAATTCAGTTCCTAGTCTCTAGGAACTTCGTCAGAGGTCAAAGCTGGCGAACACAAAAAAATTTTTTTTAAATAAATAAATAAATAATTACACAAATAAAAAAAAAGAAAAAACAATATCCCCAATAAAAAAAAATGTCACCTTGAACTAATCAAAACACTGTAATCCAGCAGATCCAGGGAACCACGGTGCAGAAACTTGCCCAACCAACCACTATCGGCAACAGAACATCACGGAAATCTAGAACTAAGTCGGGGATAGTTAGCTCAACAACTAATGGCCTGTCGAAACTATCCGAAGATTGTCGAGCAGTAACGAAGGAATTATCAAGTACAGTTTATGACGTTTCTGAAAATGGTCATCAAGAGAAATGTGTGCCAATGAAGTCAGAAGTTATCATACATAGACAGTCTGCTCCTTCTAATACAGTCACTGCGCTATCTAGAATCGATGATGTAATCACAACGTCAAACAGATCGATTGTGATAGATACTACAGTCGCGGCACCTATTCAGAATCAGTTTAACCAGCAGCTGACGTCACCAACCACGCTTCCTCTAGATCCCCAAAGTCAGGACCAAATTCTGACAGTCATCTCAACAACACATCATAACAGTACCATATCGATATCCTTGCCTAATAACGCTACGAACCATTCATCATCAACAGCTTCAGCAACATCTATCCCATCCAATACCTCTGCATCGCCATCTCAAGCTATTATTAAAGATATCGCACAAAATGTACAACCCCTGAAGGAAACAAATCTCAAAAAAGTACTTTCTGAAAAGATACGATCACGTCAAAGTGCAGAAGACACGTTATGCCCAATGCCTGCCAATAACGTCCAGTACATTCCAGAAAACGTTTGCGTCACTGAGAACAAATACGCCTCTATCATGGGCACAGTTAAGCAGGAAGCCTCTTACAATAACCTGTACCATCAACAGTATATCTACGACTCAGAGCCATCCAATAGCATGGTCCCGTTAACAAATTATTCAGCATTAGCATTATCCTCTTACGGAAATGCCCCCGAAAATGTGGTTTCAGACACAATGACGTCATGCTCAGACATTCTGGCGTCAAATGACGCAAATAACAACGGTCTGAGTGTGGTTACGCCTAACTCTCTTCAAAACGAAGCAATTGATGATTCGCTTCATCATCAACATCACCACCACCACCCATCAACTCAACTTCAACAACAAAATCATTTGGACAACATGAACGGTAGCCCAAACATGGAAGACCCCATGATCGTGCAGTCTTCACAGGGACAGTATTTCCAAGTACTTCAACCACTGCAGCCCTTCAAATCGCATTCCCAAGTCACGAGTACAAACCCGGCCTCCAATATAATAACAAGCAATTTTTACAACGTCTACCAAAGGGATCCGAACCCTCACCTTCTTGATACCGACAAACAAGTAGCTGTTGAGCATTATCTTCACCAGCAGCATCAATATGCCTATGGTGGTGGCTACAGCAGCTTTTTAAATCAAGATAGCAGCTACAGCATGATGTCACCAGACAGTAGCTATCAGGAGCCGTGCCTATCCCCAACTTCATCAGCAGTTGTAAGTAATGCAATCGTCTTCATCATCAGCTTGGTGGTTATCAGCATTTTTATCATCATAAAGTTGTCATTATTCATCGCCACTGTCGTCGAATTCATTGTTACCATTATCATTCCATAATCGTAATTACGAATATCAATATTGTCTGCTGCTGTAAACTTGATAATCAGAGTTGTTATCGTCATTGCAATTATCATTACTGTTGTCGACGGTATCGTCGTCTTCTTCAAACTCTTTTTCATCACAATCGACATACTCATAATGTCACAGTTCGTCATCGTTTTCATTGGGTTTTTTTTAAATCGGAAAATTTTAATCTCGCTGTCATTGGCGCTTCCGTTACTATTATTCTAACTGTAGACAACATCGACGATGGTCATATGTTGGACATGTGATGATGGTCATATGTTGGACATGTGATGATGGTCATATGTTGGACATGTGATGATGGTCATATGTTGGACATGTGATGATGGTCATATGTTGGACATGTGATGAGAAGAGATAATAACCGAATAGTAAAGCAAACCCTCATGTGGGAAACAACAGGTAAGAGGAAAAGAGGAAGACCCAGAGAGACACTGAGAAGAACATTGATGAGAAAGGCAAGAGCAGCAGGAATAGGCTCCCTCAATGAAATAGAGCTGCTTGCACAGAACAGAGACAAATGGTGAGATTTGATAAAATATCTTTAAAAGAAATGAAAACTGCTAGAACAAAAATTCAGATAAGAGAAGGAGTATCTTGGTCTACGCTCTATGGGCGGCTACGGCTCGAAAGGTCAATAGATAGATAGACAATATCACCGTGGCTGTGGTCATTATCATCGCAGCTGTGGTCATTATCATCGCAGCTGTGGTCATTATCATCGCGGCTGTGGTCATTATCATCGCGGCTGTGGTCATTATCATCGCGGCTGTGGTCATTATCATCGCGGCTGTGGTCATTATCATCGCGGATGTGGTCATTATCATCGCGGATGTGGTCATTATGATCGCGGCTGTGGTCATTATCATCGCGGCTGTGGTCATTATGATCGCGGCTGTGGTCATTATCATCGCGGCTGTGGTCATTATCATCGCGGCTGTGGTCATTATCATCGCGGCTGTGGTCATTATCATTGTGACTACCATTGTGGCTGTCGTCATCATTAATTGTGTTGTATTATTTCATTAAATCGAATACAGCGCATTATATTGCATTTCTATACATTGTATAACGTTGTAATACATTGTATTGTATTGAAATGCATTGTGCTCTACTGTATTGCATTGTGCACTGATTTGTATTGTATTGTACTACATAGATATAAGAGATGGCTGGAAACACACATTAGGATAATAATAATGTATTTATAAACAAAAATGTAGTGCCAAAATTCTCCCATAATCCCTCAATAATCAATTACGTATCTCAGTGTACGGAACACGTAGAAAATAATTTCCTAAAAGGCAAGAACATAGTTCTGTTAGTTCTGATCTTATCTACGAGATGTTCGTATTCCTCTCTTAGGTGCTCAAGGAAATGACGGCAGGAGCAAGTAATGAAGCAAAGAAACAGAGACCAAAGAAGAAAAAAGTCAGTGGTGTTGGTGGTCTAGCAGGGGGAGACAACAAGGAAGATTTGATAAAACAGAGTTTTCTTTCCAGGAATGAGAAAAGTCACCCAGGGTCACCGGTTATTCCGAAACTGTAAGTGATTCTTTCTTTCTTTTCTTTTCTTTCTTTCTTTTCTTCTTTCGCTCCTTATATATTTATTTTCTTTCTTGTTTTTCTTACGTTCCTTTTTTCTTTCTTTCTTTCTTTCATCCATCTTTCGCCTTTTAGCGCAGAAGAGATTTTTCGACCTTTTTCTGTTGTGTAGGATGAAAAGAAGAAAAAAAAAGGAAACAAGTGATACGGTGAAAGTTATACTTAGGGGGAGACAACACAAACCAAGCACAGGGGGAGATAACACAAACCAAGCACAGGGGGAGACAACACAAACCAAGCACAGGGGGAGACAACACAAACCCAATACGACGTTGTGGCTCAATAGGCCTCCTGCTAGTACAAATAAATAAAGAACCCTGCCACGCCAAATGGCGTATAGGGAATATGGTGTTGGTGACCATTTTTTTTACAGACCTTCGGCACATGATTTTTAGAACTATTGTTCGTTGACGTTTATGCTGAGGTTGGTTCCTTTATTTTTACCTTCCATCTCTATCATAACAACTATTTTCTGTAACCAATTTTCTCTTATATCGATTAAGACAGTGTCTTCAACTCACCTCAGGTTGAGTTATTGAGTTATTTGCGGATTATCATTATTTTACTCCCAACATGTAAATAGGTACTCAGATCCCCTTCTCAGCAAGTCTCGCAGTGTCCAGCGACTGACGACTCCAGTTCTATGTTGGTTGATAAGTCTTCTTACACGGCCACTAAGTTTCTCATTTCTGGCTGTGCCCATCTTAACTCCAATCTCTTTCATCCGATGGATAACGTGGACTCATGGTTATCGAATTCCTGTGCCCTATCCACATCTTGGAGAGCATAAATGATGTCTGTCCGATCCATTCGTTGACCGTCTTCAACGACAGCGCAACTGACCAACCTGTCCGCTCTTTCATTTCCCCGTACTCCCGCATGTACAGGGACGTAGACAGAGGTGATCCTCAGGTTATTTACATGATAACCATCGACTTCTATTCCAGGAATGCCTTCTATAGATCTTTGTATAATCTCACTATTCATACTGAATATTTATAATGCAGCGGCTTAATCCAAATAATAAAGCAATATATTCTTCGTGTTTGATACTTTTTTATTTTAAAATTAGTTTGTGTGCATTGTCTGTGTGCATTGTCTGTGTCCCATCAAAAGACAACGTTTTTAGGCCGAAACGTCAGCTCGATTTTGGTTTGTCTTTTATTACCGTAAAGCTGTAATCATATCACACTTTTTTCAACGTTTTTAGTTATAATCTCTCTATTGTTATCTGTACTTCCGCCCTGCATAAATATATGTCAATCGCTCCCTACTCGGTTATCAGTACCGTCATTTCATACCCGGACTTGTAAAAGTTTTCTTTCTCAAAATTTGGATTGCCATTCTCCTTATGTAGTGATATTACTTCCATGAAATTACCTTACCTCTGCTTGAGTTATATTTGTCCTGCATGCATTATGCTCGGCTACAATTGGCTACTCCCTTATTTTGTGTAAACTGATCTCTTTTGTCATGACTCATTTTTTAGCGTGAATTAGTTATTTTTAGTTGTTACAAGGATGGGTTATGTATGGCGTAGGGTCCAATGATGGGGTGTGATAAACACTCCAGGGTATGGTGACAGCTTTACTAGGAAGGAACACAACACAATACTGACGTTTCGGCCTATGATCTTCTTCAGAATACAAGGACAACGACAACAAACGGTAAGTACAATTATCTATAATCTACATGTCGGATGATCGGGTATAGGGAGAGGTAGACAGAGAGAGGTAATTGTAGTTATGTAGAATCATTATAGATAATTGTACTTCACCGTTTGTTGTCGTTGTCCATATATTATGAAGAAGGTCATAGGCCGAAACGTCTGTATTGTGTTGTGTTCCTTCCTTGTAAAGCTGTCACCATACACTGGAGTGTTCATCACACCCACTACTGGCTCCTTGCTACCAGCTTTACCGCAGCATTGCAATTATTAGCCTGTTCCCTGTGTATGGTGTAAATTGGTTATCTTTTAATGTTACAAGGATGGTTTATGTATGTTGTAAACTGATTATATTTAACATAGATATGTTATATTTAGTGTGAATGAATTATATTTGGGGTGAATTCGTTATATTTGGTATCTTTCTTTCTTATTCTCTTATCCATCTGCTGTTGCCTTAAAGGGGAGCTAGTGGTGGGGTGTACTAAACACTCCAAAGTATGGTGAAAGCCTTACAAGGAAGGAACACAACACAATAATGACGTTTCGGCCTGTGGCCTTCTTCAGAATACAAGGACAACGACAACAAACGGTGAAGCACAATTATCTATAACTACATGTTAGATGATCAAGTGGAGGGCGAGGAAAGTAGGATGTTTAAAAAAGAAAGGAGAGAGAAGAGAGAAATGAATACTACATGAGAAGAGGTAGGATGGGCGTCAAGATATATAAAAAATGAAAACGAGAAAAATATAAAAAAAAAAGAAAAATGTATAATAAAATGCACTTAGCTTAAAACAGCAAGTCTGCCCTCTAGAAAGTAACACGTGACTGAAACACGAAAATTGGTCACTAAATCACTCGGACAATGCAAGTAAGAGATCCCGCGAGAGGTTGAAAGAAAGAGTGAATGAAAAGACAAAGTAGTGAACTGGGAGATGTGTGAGAGAGATAGACTCTACAGAATGGATGGCCTGGGACTGGAAGAGTTGAGAGGTAGGTCAACGGAGGGGGGAAATCAATACCAGAGGAAGAGATAAGGAGAAGAAGAATAAGAAAGTCGGTATAAGTCAAGTAGGTAGGAAGAAGGGTGGTAGAGTGATAGAGGGGTGGTCCGGAGGAAGTTAGTCAATCGAGAGGTAGGGAAGTATTAGAGGAGGAGGTATGGAGGAGGGATAAGAAGCAGGTATGTGAAAAGTGGATAGGAGGAGGGGCGGTAGGTCAGAAGTGAATAGAAAGAGAGGGAGTCTGGAAGAAGTGGAGTAGTAAGGGAATGGTGCGCAAGAGGTATGTACCATAGGAGGTAAAGAAGTTGAGAAATGATAGAAAGGGGGATGATGAGGGTCCTAGGAGAGGAATGAAAGTGGACATCAGGATAAGGGGGATACTGGAATAGTAGGTATAGAGGAGTAGTGACTACAAGTGAATAGAGGGGAATGGGGTGAGCTAGGAGTA
This sequence comes from Megaustenia siamemsis, assembly GCA_032433765.1. NCBI lineage: Eukaryota > Metazoa > Mollusca > Gastropoda > Stylommatophora > Ariophantidae > Megaustenia > Megaustenia siamemsis. The sequence continues at coordinate 65,692,349 of JAVIAB010000160.1, forward strand.
GATCAGCAGAGAGGTGGTGGGAAGGACGAGGAACAATAGAAGTGGGTAGAGAGATGGTACAGTCCAGGTGGAGAGGTGATATAGTGATAAGGAGGTGAAGGACATGTAGGTAGTCAGAAGAGAAAAGGGGGTGGGGGGGGTTGGATGAAGAAGGCATGATAGGGGTTACGCAAAGAGGATATGGAAAGCAGGGATGGACGAGGGGTAGAAGACCAAGAAGTGAAATAGGAAGAGAAGTCCATAGGTGGGAGGATGAAGTCGGAGGGAGGGGAGGGGTTCCTCAAAGGGACAGGGATACATTGATGCCACGAGGGGTGAGGCAACCCCATCGAGCGATCAGACGGTGTTCCAGAGTGAACCGACTGTGGTAATCAGAGGAGCATGATACTAGGCCAGTTACCAAGACATCAGTCTTACCTTGATGGCCCCTCGAGTTAAAGTGGGCATTATTATCAATAATAATGATGATAAATGATGTTATAATTGGTGTGAATGGGATGTTCTTTTCATAAACTGAAATTTACAAATAAAAAATAAATGATTAAAATCGTGTATACGTTTTTGGCAGCGACGATAACCCAACTGGATATAACTACTTTCTTGAGGCGCCAATATCCACAACCCAGCACAGAGATGAGGACAGAGTTACCTATCTTAATAAGAGTAAGTTTGCTGAATCTGTTGTGCTATCAATTCTGTGTTATAATATTTGTATTTTGTTCTGCCAAGTAGAAATGAAAGCTAAGAATTTTCAAATCATTAACGTCATCATCAAGTACCATGCCTGCTCGCGTAGGTGATCATGTCTCTCCACAACTTTCTATCTCGATAGTTATTATTCATTTCTGTCGTTGACCTTCTGCCAATCCATTCTCTTAAGTTGTCTGGTATCTTTTCTCTTTGCTTCCCTCTATCTCTTCGCCCCTCAATTCTCCCAGTTGTTACAATATATTCCAGCTGCTCCTTTCTCATTCATCGTCATCAGGTGCCATACCGGTTGGCGTAGGCGATCATGTCCCTCCACAATCTTCTATCTACAGTGCATCGTATCAGTTCTGTTGTAGACTGTTCTCCATGCCATGATACTAAGCTATCCAGTATTTTCTCTCTTTGTCGTCCGCGATCTCTCTTTCCTTTTATTTTGCCAGCTGTAACCAAGTATTCCAACTTTCCTCTTCTCATGATGTGCCCGAAAAATGTTGATAGCTTCTTTCTGATGTTTTTTAAGAGCTCCCTTTTTGTGTTGGCCTCTTTGAGAACTTCCTCATTGGTCTTTTTAGCTGTCCAGGGAACTTTCAACATTCTTCTGAGGAATCCCATCTCTGTGGCCTTTAATCGTCTTTTCATGTGTTTGTCTACTGTCCATGATTCGCGTCCATAGGTCAGAATTGGTTCAATATAACACCGATGAACTCAGCATTACATTCTTCTCATTACATTGCCAAAAAATTATGATTGTTTCTTCCGAAAATTGGAAACTAGCTCTATTTTTGATTTGACCTTTTACAGAACGTTTTCATTACTCGTCTTAGCTGTCCTTGGTATTCTCAACATTATTTTGTAAAACCACATTTCTACAGCCTCCAGTGATTTCCTTGTCTGTTGTCCTATTGTCCATGATTCACATCCATATGTTAAGACTGGCTCCACATATTATTCAAATAAATTTTCATATTTCAATTTGTTCTTTAGTCTCTTCATCTTGTACATCTATCTATAAATCCATGACTGCTCATAAGTCTATCATTTTAGTAATAATCACTCCTTCTTGTTAAAATGTTTCGTTATTTGACTACATGTAGTTTGAAACTTGAAACTATGACTTCACTATAGCATTGACATGGCTTGAGATACATATTTGTATACATGTATTTGTACACATGTATTTGTACACATGTATTTGTACACATGTATTTGTACACATGTGCTTGTACACATGTATTTGTACACATGTATTTGTACACATGTATTTGTACACATGTATTTGTACACATGCGCATGTTTTCTCTGTGACTCCATGAGTATGATCAAAAAGATTGCAACCGCCTGGACTCGATGGCAGTGGTTAGAGTCTCTGAAGAGGTCTAATCTAATATAAGTCTGTTTAATTCCCGTGCCAGGGCATGCGGGTGTAAGAGGTTGTGAGCGGACTGACAGACTGTCAGCTTGGCTGATGTTGAGTGCGGAAGGGCAACGGACCGCGGGACATTCTGAATACCCTCACCTCTTGAACGAAAAAGAAACCACTAAAAAAAATTATCCTGAATCCGAAACCATGAACAGACTTCACGACTATCATGTCAAGCTTTGAGATAACAGACAGGAGCGCTGCACAGGAAGAAGGCTTGTCAACCAACACAACGTCGGTGTCGTTAGTTGCTACATTTTGATGAATAAACTTCGGAAGAGATCTATGCACTTATGTGCTTGTTCGATGTCCAATGAGGATGACCTGCGACTAAACTATACTAAAACTTTCCTGATTTTAAGAATTATGTCAACATTATTTTGAGCCGCCGTCATTAAACTTAACCTACTAAGAACAAGAGATTGATTTCGATCTGGATCGACGGCTTCCAGGTTCACCCAGCCTTAAAGAAAGCAAAGGTTCCCTACCTTCTCATGCTAGGCATGCAGGGAATATGGTATTCTTCTTCTTCTTCTTCTACCTTTCAGCTCCCTCTGGAGCATAGGTCTTCAACAAACACTTTCCAAGTCGTTCTGTTTCTAGCCATTATTTTAAGATTAATCCATGTCTTTCCCATCATCTTCATCTCTGCTTCTATGGTATTAGTGTCCATATACATCAATGGCCATGGCATATTTGTGGTTGATGTGCTCGGGGTCAAGCTAGATCGCCTTTACTTCTCAGAGAAACCTCTAGAACCAATTTTTAGAGGCTAGGTGAACCTCGGACCTTTCCGAAACAAAAAAACTACCACTTCTGGCATTTCTGTAATCGAACTCGGGACCCTTCTGACCAGAATGTGAGCACACTAAGCACTCAGCCACCGAGGATTAGTTTTTATCTGGAAAGAAAATCTGCACAAGCTTAAATCTAGTAGATCATCTCAACAAATGCCGAAGATATTTGTCTTTCTTCAAAATAATGGGCGCTAACATTAACATGACGTCACGTGCGTGAGGTAGCCGGTTCTTTTCTTCTTTTTTCGAATTTATTGTGACGTCATCTCTTTGTTTCTCTTTTTTTTTATAATTACCTTGCTTTATTTTTTTTATCACCCCAGCTTCAAATTGTCATCTCTGAAAATGTGTGTAAGTCGCATGACAGGAAACAGTCTGAGAGCTCCTATTAGATGCGATGAACTAAGGAAAAAGATGGGAGTGATATTCCCATACTGAATACATAAAGAGGTAGCCGCGATAGCTCAGTGGTTAGTGAACTGGACTACAAAGGACAAGGGGTACGGTTCGATCCCAACCGACAGCTTCCGAGTTCACCCAGCCTTAAATAGGTACTTGATTTTTTTTCTGGGGAAAGTAAAGCGGCATGGGCATAGTATCGACCACATTACCCCAAAAAACATGTTCTGAAGGTCTGTAAAATTTACGGTCACTAACACCATATTTCCTATACGCCACTTGGTGTGATGGTGTAAATAGAGAGAGAGAGAAGAATACATAAAGGAAACAACGGGTAAGATCGTTTGGCCACGTGATAAAACAGAAAGATCTAAAAACACAACACAACGAGCCTTCAACAGATGTTGTGAGAACTCCAGCCTCAAGGAATGACCACGAAAAATATAGATTTATAGAATATTTGAAGCACTAGGAAATGTATTCAGAGAAGCCAACAGAAGAGCAAAATACATCAAACTATTTCTTCCATCGATGCTGAAAAGCAAATGAGAACGGAAAGAAGAAAAAGATTGTGCTATTTACCACCAGTGCCACTTACTATTTGCCACCATGGCCATTTAACATTTGTCACCTCCACATAACACTATTTTCCACCACCAACACTATACTATTTGCCCCCACTAATCCATAATATTTGCAACCACCAACCTACTCTATTTGCCACCAACTCCCTACTCTATTTACCACCACCACCCTACTCTATTTGTCTACACCACCACCCTACTATATTTGCCACCACCACCCTTATTTGTCTACACCACCACCCTACTCTATTTACCACCACCACCACACTCTATTTGTCTACACCACCACCCTACTCTATTTGCCACCACCACCCTATACTATTTACCACCACCACCCACTCTATTTGTCTACACCACCCTACTCTATTTGTCTACACAACCCTTTACTATTTGCCACCACCACCCTACTTTACTTGTCTACACAACCCTATACTATTTACCACCACCACCCTACTCTATTTGTCTACACCACCACCCTACTCTATTTGCCACCACCACCTTATACTATTTACCACCACCACCCTACTCTATTTGTCTACACCACCACCTTACTCTATTTGTCTACACCACCACTCTACTCTATTTGTCTACACCACCAACTTAATTCTATTTGCCACCACCACCCTACTTTATTTACCACCACCACCCTATACTATTTACCACCACCACCCTACTCTACTTGTCTACACCACCTTACTCTATTTGTTTACACAATCCTACTCTATTAGTCTACACAACCCTATTCTATTTGTCTACACAACCCTACTCCATTTATCTACACCACCCTACACTATTAGTCTACACAACCCTATTCTATTTGTCTACACAACCCTACTCTATTTATCTACACCACCCTACTATATTTGTCTACACAACCCTACTCTATTTGTCTACACAACCCTACTCTATTTGTCTACACAACCCTACTCTATTTGTCTACACAACCCTACTCTATTTGTCTACATCACCCTACTCTATTTGTCTACACCACCCAACTCTATTTGTCTACACAGCCCTACTCTATTTGTCTACACCACCCTACTCTATTTGTCTACACCACCCTACTCTATTTGTCTACACAACCCTACTCTATTTGTCTACACAACCCTACTCTATTTGTCTACATAACCCTACTCTATTTGTCTACACAACCCTACTCTATTTGTCTACACAACCCTGCTCTATTTGTCTACACAACCCTACTCTATTTGTCTACACCACCCTACTTTATTTGTCTACACAACCCTACTCTATTTGTCTACACAACCCTACTCTATTTGTCTACACAACCCTACTCTATTTGTCTACACAACCCTACTCTATTTGTCTACACAACCCTATACTATTTACCACCACCACCCTATACTATTTACCACCACCACCCTATACTATTTACCACCACCACCCTATACTATTTGCCACCACCACCCTACTCTATTTACCGCCACCACCCTACTCTATTTACCACCACCACCCTAATCTATTTGCCACCACCACCCTACTCTATTTGCCACAACCACCCTATACTATTTACCACCACCACCCTATACTATTTGCCACCAACACCCTAGACTATTTACCACCACCACCCTACTCTATTTACCACCACCACCCTACTCTATTTACCACCAACACCCTACTCTATTTGTCTACACAACCCTACTCTATTTGTCTACACCACACTACTCTATTTGTCTACACAACCCTACTCTATTTGTCTACACAATCCTACTCTATTTGTCTACACAACCCTACTCTATTTGTCTACACAACCCTACTCTATTTGTCTACATAACCCTAATCTATTTGTCTACTCAACCCTACTCTATTTGTCTACACAACCCTACTCTATTTGTCTACACCACCCTACTCTATTTGTCTACACCACCCTACTCTATTTGTCTACACAACCCTACTCTATTTGTCTACACAACGCTATACTATTTACCACCACCATCCTATACTATTTGCCACCACCACCCTACTCTATTTGCCACCACCACCCTATACTTTTTATCACCACCACCCTATACTATTTACCACCACCCTACACTATTTACCACCGCCACCCTATACTATTTACCACCACCACCCTATACTATTTGCCACCACCACCCTACTCTATTTGCCACCACCACCCTACACTATTTACCACCACCACCCTATACTATTTACCACCACCATCTTACACTATTTACCACCACCACCCTACACTATTTACCACCACCACCCTATAATATTTACCACCACCACCCTATACTATTTACCACCACCACTCTACTCTATTTGCCACCACCACCCTACTCTATTTACCACCACTACACTACTCTATTTGCCACCACCACCCTACTCTATTTGCCACCACCACCCTACTCTATTTGCCACCACCACCCTACTCTATTTGCCACCACCACCCTATATTATTTGCCACCACCACCCTAGACTATTTATCACCACCACCCTACTCTATTTGCCACCACCACCCTATGCTTTTTGCCACCACCACCCTATACTATTTACCACCACCACCCTACTCTATTTACCACCACCACCCTACTATATTTACCACCACCACCCTACACTATTTACCACCACCACCTTACACTATTTACCACCACCACCCTACACTATTTACCACCACCACCCTATACTATTTACCACCACCACCCTATACTATTTGCCACCACCACCCTACTCTATTTGCCACCACCACCCTACACTATTTACCACCACCACCCTATACTATTTACCACCACCACCTTACACTATTTACCACCACCACCCTATACTATTTACCACCACCACCCTATACTATTTACCACCACCACTCTACTCTATTTGCCGCCACCACCCTACTCTATTTACCACCACCACCCTACTCTATTTGCCACCACCACCCTACTCTATTTGCCACCACCACCCTACTCTATTTGCCACCACCACCCTATACTATTTACCACCACCACCCTATACTATTTGCCACCACCACCCTAGACTATTTATCACCACCACCCTACTCTATTTGCCACCACCACCCTACGCTTTTTGCCACCACCACCCTATACTATTTACCACCACCACCCTACTCTATTTACCACCATCACCCTACTCTATTTACCACCATCACCCTACTCTATTTGTCTACACAACCCTATTCTATTTGCCACTACCACTCCATACTCTTTCTCACAACTACCCTGTAACTTTGCCACTATTTCTCTTTATTTGCTTCCATCAACCCTCCTTAACTGCAACCAAATACACCCTTTCTCCTAATAAAGTCCTCACTGCAACCTACGCAGTAAAACATATTTACAAATTAATAATCCCCATTCACTGTAATGGGGTCAAGAAACTAAGGCTAACCTTCACAAAATTGATTCCTCAGCTCAAATAAATCAATATCCTTTAAACTTCAGAAATCAATTTCAGCAAAGACTTGCTCCATATCCGTGAGATCAATTTTGATAACCAACAAATCAATTATCTGTTTGTTTCAGGTCAATATTATGGATTAACATTAGAGTTAAAAGTTCAAGACAGAGCAAGCAAATATGCAGGGGTTAAGGTAAGTCAACCTAGGCGTATGAATATTTAATAATTTTGTTTGCAGACTACTTGTGAAATATAGAACTGTGCCTACGTTGTGGTTACAGTGGCTTTTGGTATGTTTATATGGGTTGGTCTATTAGATGCTAACTGGTATCTTTGGTAGTAAAACTGAAACTTTCCTGACTTTAAAAACTATCTCAACATTATTTGGAGTCACCGTCATTTAGCTTGACTTGAGTTCGATCTTGATCAACAGCTTCCAGGTTCACCCAGCCTTAAAAAGGAAAATGTTTCCTCTCCTGCCTTGCTAGGTGTGTAGGTATTAGTGTGTTGGATATTAGCCCCCTTTTTGCTTTGCATTCCTTCATAACGTTTTCATTACTCCGTAATCATCATCAAGTGCCGTCTCCGCAACAAAGGTTGGCTACCATGGAACGCCATTCTGCTCTGTTTCTTGCTTTGATGGTGCAGGTTGTCATAGACTGACTTGTCCATCTTTTGATGTTACTCGTCCATGTTAGTCTTGGTCTGCCTCTGCCTCTGTTACCTTGTATTTTCCCTTCCAATATTACTTTTAGTTGGCTGTTGTGTCTTTTAACGTATCCCAGAAATTTAATTTGTCTTGTCTTAATTGTATTTAATAGTTCTCTTTTATTTTTAGTTGCTTTAAAACTTCATCATTTGTTTTCTTTTCTTTCCATCCAAATCTACATATTCTTCTGTATATCCACATTTCAAAGGCTTCAATTTTCTGTTCTGTTTTCTTGTCTAATGTCCATTTTTCTGCACCATACATGAATATTGAGAAGATGTAACATTTTGCCATTCTTAGATTCAGCCCTGCTGATATTTGTTTTGTTGTTAGTATATTTTTCATGGCATTAAAATTACTTTTTGCCATACTTATTCTTTTGTTTATTTCAATTTTACATTTTCCATCGCTGGTTATAGTATGTCCCAGGTAGTTGTAGCTCTGAACTGTCTCCAGATGTATTCCTTCAACTGTGATATTTATTTGTAGGTCTTGAGAATTTTCTTTGTTATGATCATAGTTTTAGTCATGGTAGAATTCTAATGTCATTACTCCATAATACATTACATTAATACATGTTTTCCATTTCTCATATATATTTTCATGTTATGAGTGCATGTAGCCTAGTATTAATATCTCTACTGTTACCCAACTGCTTTACTTTTCTATATTTATATATTCCTGTTGCCTGTGTGTTACCGGGGCCTCATTATGAGGAAAGTAAAGAATAGTGACACTGTGACCTTCCAGGCATGTCGTAAGAGGCGACTAAGGAGGTTGATCGATGGCTTGACCAGCTGTCATTGTAAAAAGTATTGTTATGGAAATAGCCATAGATTTTAGAAGCAGTGATCTCTGCAATATGTGCCATTTTGGTACGCAAGGTTTCTGTTTTTGAGATTGTGGTTCTGCCCTATGTGCTGTCTTCGGCTCGAAAGGACAATAGATAGATAGATATTCCTGTTAATATTTCTGCTCACTTCCTCATTCGATATTTTAATGAATAAATAAATGTATTTGTTAATCTGTTACTTGATTCATGATATCAATCACAGACTTTTTCAAATTTGTTTTCAGTCTGTTATTATATTGGCATTCCGAGAAGAAAAGACAATCGAGGAGGAGAAGAAGTCATGGGAGTACTGGCATGGGAGACAACACAGTTACAAGCAGAGGATATTGGATATAGGTACAGGTTCTCTTGTTGTGTATTATTGTATCATGTCAGGTTGGGGAGGGTGGGGGGGGGGTGGTCTAGAAGTAAGATGTCTGCCCTCTAAGCAGGATCTACCAGGCTCAAATCCCACCTTACGTGGTGAGAATTTGTGAAAGCTGAATCTCTGGTTTCTTCATGGTGTTATGCTCCCCTGATCTCTGGATTATGAGATCCAACGTCTAGTCCGCTCAGAAAACAGTGAAAATCCTGGTTGTATTTGCATGCAGAAAATACCCTCAGCAGTTAAAAGTGTAAAAAGTAGGTCAAAATGGCGACTGAGCAAAATTGTTAATCAAATTTACTCATGCCAAAAATAGATCTGTCTGGCGGAAATAACGACCTTGTCGTAAACTAGCGACACAACGCACATACGCCCACTTAACGGGTGAAGAATAAAAAGAAAAAGAGTATCTTGTCTCATTGTATCTTGTCATATATGTCATTGTACCTTGTCATATCTCATTATATCTTATCGTGTCTCATTGTATCTTGCATATCTCATTATATCTTATCATGTCTCATTGTATCTTGTCATATCTCATTATATCTTATTGTGTCTCATTGTATCTTGTCATATCTCATTATATCTTATTGTGTCTCATTGTACCTTGTCATATCTCATTGTATCTTGTATTATCTCATTGTACCTTATCGCATCTCATTTCACCTTGTCATATCTCATTGTACCTTATTGTATCTCATTGTACCTCATTGTATCTCATTCTACCTCGTTGTATCTCATTCTACCATGTTGTATCTCATTGTACCTTGTCATATCTCATTGTACCTTATTGTATCTCATTGTAATTAGTCATATCTCATTGTATCTTGTCATATTTCATTGTTATTGTATCTTACCATATGTGATTGTAACATGTCATATTTTATTGTATCTTGTCATATTTCATTCTACCATGTCATATCTCATTGTACCATGTCATATCTCATTGTACCATGTCATATCTCATTCTACCATGTCATATCTCATTTTACCATGTCGTATCCAATTCTACCATGTCATATCTCATTCTGCCATGATGTATCTCATTCTACCATGTCATATCTCATTCTGCCATGATGTATCTCATTCTACTATGTCATATCTCATTGTTGCATGTCATATCTCATTGTACCATGTCGTATTTCATTCTACCATGTTGTATCTCATTCTGCCATGATGTATCTCATTCTACTATGTCATATCTCATTGTTGCATGTCATATCTCATTGTACCTTGTCGTATCTCATTGTACCATGTCCTATCTCATTGTACCTTGTTGTTTCTCATTGTACCTTGTCATATCTCATTGTACCATGTCCTATCTCATTGTACCTTGTCGTTTCTCATTGTACCTTGTCGTTTCTCATTGTACCATGTAGTATCTCATTCTACTATGTCATATCTCATTGTACTATGTCATATCTCATTTTACTATGTCATATCTCATTGTACCTTGTCGTATCTCATTGTACCATGTGATATCTCATTCTACTATGTCCTATCTCATTGTACCTTGTCGTTTCTCGTTGTACCTTGTCGTTTCTCATTGTACCATGTAGTATCTCATTCTACTATGTCATATCTCATTTTACTATGTCATATCTCATTTTACTATGTCATATCTCATTGTACCTTGTCGTATCTCATTGTACCATGTGATATCTCATTGTACCTTGAAGAAAAATCGCTGTCACCATAAAGAGATTCATAAGAGAAATAAAATAATTTTTTTTTAAATAGTTGGAACTACACTTTACGTCATACACATAGACAAACAGAAAAATTGTGGTTGATTCATGTCATATCATTTCTGTTGATGAAGACTGAAGAATGGAAATTAGCTCTCTTTTTGTTTTGACTTCTTTCAGAACGTTTTCATTACTCTTCTTAACTGTCCATGGTATTCTCAACATTCTTCTGTAAAACCACATTTCTACAGCCTCGAGTAATTTTCTTGTCTGTTGTCCTATTGTCCATGATTCACATCCATATGTTAAGATTGGCTCTACATAACATTTAAGAACTCTTTTTCTTGTTTCTATTGTAAAAAATGGATTGCATAGTGTCTTCCTCATTTTTTTGGAAAGCTGCTTTGCCTGAGCCTTTCTGCATCTCACCTCTGTTGTACATCTTCCATCTGAGGTTAACAAAGTTCCCAAATATTTAAATTCTATTATCTATTTTAATATTGTGCCACTTGTCTTTATTTTGCACTGAGGTGATGTCTTTTTATAGTTTTTGCCATTACTTCTGTCTTTCTGCTATTAAGGCTGAGTTCTTTATTTTTGCTTTCTTTCACTAAAATGTCCAACACTTCTTTCATAAATTTCAGTTCACCAAACCTTAAATGGGTACCAAAGTTCTTTCTTTTCTATGGAATAAAAAGCAGTACTGGCTTAATACTGACCACATCACTCCAAAAATAATGTCCTGAGTATCAATAAAAAAATGTCTTACACTAACACCATATTGTATATATATATATGGCATTATTGTTCAACAGGGAAATAACTCTAGAGGCAAAATGGGCACTCTACCAATACAATCTTCATCCCAACGTTGTGCTACCAATACCAGTCCTGGACCCTAGATGCAAGAACAAAAAGAAAATAACATCTACTGAGATTAAATGTTGGTCACTGACCAAACAACTTGATGATTTAGACTTTGTTGATGACATAGCTCTCCAATGCAGGATAAAATGAGCATACTTGATGAGAGATCACAACAGCTTGGACTGAAGATTAATAGAGATAAGACCAACATTATGAGAATTAATACAGTTGGCAATAACCAAATAAAACTAGGAGAAATACCTCTACTAGACGTACAATCTTACATATATCTGGGCAGCAGTAGGCCTATAGATAAAGAGGGAGGAACAGAAAATGATACCAAAATAGGGATATCAAAAGCAAGAGGAGCTTTTATTGCACTTGGAAACATATGGAAGTCCAAAGAAATTAGGTTAAATACAAAAATAAAATTTTTTAACTCAAATGTTAAGTCGGTCCTATTATATGGCTGTGAAACATGGAGAACAACAAAATTGACAATCATGAAGATACAGACTTTCATTAATGGATGTTTACGCAGAATAAAAGGATGGAAATGGCAGGAGAAAATCACTAACATAGAATTATGGAAATGTACCAGTCAAATACCAGTGGATAAAGAGATACAATGAAGACAATGGCGCTGGATAGGACACACACTATGGAAGCCAACTGAGAGTATTACACAACAGGCATTTTGGAATCCCCAGGGGAAAAGACAAAGAGGAAGACCAAGGAATTCTTGGAGAAAACAGATAAAAGCAGAGATGAAGATGTTGGGGAAGACTTGGAATGATCTTAAAAGAATGGAAAAAAACAGAATGACTTGGAAAGTGTTTTTTGAAGACCTATGCTCCACTGGGAGCTAAAAAGGTAGACGAAGAAGAATAGAATTTAAATATATGGGAACTTTGTTAACCTCAGATGGAAGATGTACAACAGAGATGAGATGCAGAATGACTCTGGCTGAGATGAAGAATGGCTCAGGCAAAAGCAGCTTTCCAAAAAGTGAGGAAGATACTATGCAATCCATTTTTTACAATAGAAACAAGAAAAAGAATTCTTAAGTGTTATGTAGAGCCAGTCTTAACATATGGATGTGAACCATGGACAATGAGACAACAGACAAGAAAATCACTAAAGGCTGTAGAAATGTGGTAATGTGGTAGAAATAAAAAAAAATGTCTTGCACTAACACCATATTGTGTGTATATATATATATATATCCAATGTTTTAATGTGTATCCACAGATACTAAAAATTGCCATGGTGTTGCCCCACAGAATATAGAAGAAGTAGCTTTTAATGCTGTAGCAGTCAAATGGAACCCACAGAGGGCCCAATAAGGGTAATCTTGACTGACTTTTGTATTTATGTGTTTTTGTGTGTTTCCCCACAGTTATAATGCATGAGAAAGGAATACTGGTCAATATGGCAGATAGGCACAGGAACTACTGAGTTTAGTACTCTATGTACACCGTGAGCTGTGTATCATCAGGATTGTGTTTTGACTTTCCGATTTTTTTTATGATGAATAATGATATCGTATGAAAAAGGACAATTCAGCTGCATTCACTTTTTGTGCGGTTTTGCCTAATGTCCTTTGGTGTGTGCTGAGACTGCCATGATGGGGACTGAAACTGCCTTTCATTCTTTGGATCATTCAATAAGATGAGATGTTTATTTGGATGATTCCGCTGGCACAGGCGGTTGAACAATTATGGATTTTAATTCGTTTGCAGTGATACCGGGGCCTTCGACTAACCATAACCATAAAAAGCTTAACACGTATTCTTGTTTTGAACTGCTGCTTATCTGCTCATTTGAGATGTATTCTTTCCAGCATATGTTTGAGATTCTACGAATACATCTGTTTATAAATTAGCAAATAAAATGTTCAGGCCCCCTGTTAAAAATAAAATTAAAGCACCAAGAGGTCTTTATCATAGACTGCAATATAAAGAAATGTGAGGCTCGTTGATTACAAGGCTATAACCTGTAGCTTATTTAGCTTAGGCCTATGTCTGGCTCGGGGAGCCGCGATAGCTCAGTGGTTAGTGAACTGGACTACAAATGACAAGGGGTAGGGTTCGATCCCAACCGACAGCTTCCGGGTTCACCCAGCCTTTAATGGGTACCAGATTTTTTTCTGGGAAAGTGAAGCAGCACAGGCGTAATACCGACCACATTACCCCAAAAATCATGGGCCAAAGTTCTGTAAAATTTATGGTCACTAACACCATATTTATTACCTGTACTCCACTTGGCATGACAGGGGTACTTTACTTTTCTTTTACTTTACTATGTCTGGCTCAAGGGAGCCGTGATAGCTCAGTGGTTAGTGAACTGGACTACCACGGACAAGGGGTAGTGTTCGATCCCAACCGACGGCTTCCGGTTCACCCAGCCTTAAATGGGTACCGGATTTTTTTCTGGGAAAGTAAAGCAGCATGGGCGTAATACTGATCACATTACCCAAAAATCATGTGCTGAAGGTCTGTAAAATATAGGGTCACTAACACCATATTTCCCTATACGCCACTTGGCGTGACGGGGGTAAAAGAAAAAAGATGTCTGGCTCAGCTAATCTATATAACCTTCTGTGAAATAACCCAGAGAAATTATAACACCCAATAAGGTTATTTTTTCTAACAAAAATGTTCACCATCATCATTCTTCCACAGGTGAACATTGCTGTCCATTGCCTAAGCACAGACTTCAGCAATCAGAAAGGCGTGAAAGGAATCCCACTGCACATCCAAATAGACACATATGAGCAAGGAGCTAAAGATGGTTTTCTGGTTCACAGAGGTTATTGCCAAATTAAGGCATTTTGTGACAAGGTTAGTTGTGATTCAGTTGGATAGTTTTGTTCTTAGAGGATATGAGCTGTTAATTGGATAGTTTTGTGCTTAGAGGATATGAGCTGTTAATTGGATAGTTTTGTACTTAGATGACATGAGCTGTTAATTGGATAGTTTTGTGCTTAGAGGATATGAGCTGTTAATTGGATAGTTTTGTACTTAGACGACATGAGCTGTTAATTGGATAGTTTGTGCTTAGAGGATATGAGCTGTTAATTGGATAGTTTTGTACTTGGAGGAGATGAGCTGTTAATTGGATAGTTTTGTACTTAGCGGACATGAGCTGTCAATTGGATAGTTTTGTACTTAGAGGACATGAGCTGTTAATTTGATAGTCTTGTACTTAGAGGACATGAGCTATTACTTGGATAGTCTTGTACTTAGAGGACATGAGCTGTTACTTGGATAGTTTTGTACTTAGAGGACATGAGGTGTTAATTGGATAGTTTTGTACATAGTAGACATGAACTGTTAATTTTTGTAGCTTTGAGCTTAAAGGACATGAGCTGTTAATTGGATAGTTTTGTACTTAGAGGACATGAGCTGTTAATTGGATAGTTTTGTACTTAGAGGACATGAGCTGTTAATTGGTTAGTTTTGTATTTAGAGGACATGACCTTTTAATTGGATAGGTGTGTACTTAGTGGACATGAGCTGTTAATTGGATAGTTTTGTATTTAGAGACCATGATATAATAGTAGTTTGTGACTTATAGCTACTTGTTGCATCAGAGACAACAAACCAGAGGTGATCAATATCCTACTCTATTCCTATGTTGTTGTCTTGAAAATAGGCTACAACATGCACCACCCAGAATTGTGCACAGTAAATTGATCAGCCCAAACAAGCAATATCAATTTAAAAAACAAAATCTGGCCTCAGAAAATGCAGTTGAGAAATGGAGCACTTATGATGATCTACTGGTAATGATTAGACTTGTGAAGGCAATTAATTTCTCTGTAAAAAAAAATTGCTGGGCTTCACAAAACAAACATCATCATAGTCATCAAGTACCGGGCCTGCTGGCGTAGGTGATCATGTCTCTCCACAACTTTCGATCTCGGCAGTTATTTATCATTTCTGTTGTTGACCTTCTGCCAAGCCATTCTCTTAAGCTGTCTGGTATTTGTTCTCTTTGCTTCCCTCTATCTATTCGTCCCTCAATTTTCCCAGTTGTTACATATATTCAGTTGTTTTCTTCTCATTACATGGCCAAAAAATGATGAATGTTTCTTCCCAATATTGGAAATTAGCTCTCTTTTTGCTTTGGGCTCTTTCAGAATTTTACTCTTCTTAGCTGTCCATGGTATTCTCAACATTCTTCTGTAAAACCACATTTGTACAGACTTCAGTGATTTTCTTGTCTGTTGTCCTATTGTCCATGATTCACATCCATATGTTAAGACTGGATCTACATAACATACAAACCAAACACAGAAGAATAATAAACGACTCTCCTTATTTTTCTTCATTTTCTCTTCTACCAAAAATCAGGCTCCGAGGGAACTATAAAGTTCTGGTTCTGCCCTTTGGTGGCTTCATTCATTGTCATTTGATGTAAAAAAAGTAAAGTACCCCCCGTCACGCCAAGTGGCGTATAGGGAAATATGGTGTTAGTGACCCTATATTTTACAGACCTTCAGCACATGATTTTTGGGGTAATGTGGTCGGTATTACGCCCGTGCTGCTTTTACTTTCCCAGAAAAAATCCGGTACCCATTTAAGGCTGGGTGAACCCGGAGCCGTCGGTTGGGATCGAACCCTACCCCTTGTCCGTAGTAGTCCAGTTCACTAACCACTGAGCTATCGCGGCTCCTACTAATTTTTAGGGAATTAGTAAAACCCAGGTGTCCTCGCCAGGATTACGAACCCCGGCTGTTGCCGTGGTAAGCCAACCGCCTATCGATTGCGCTAACCGGACACCCTTGTCATTTGATGATGTTGTAGTATTTCTTTGATGTTGCTAGTCCATCTTATTCTGGGTCTTCTTCTTGTACTTCTCCCTTCTCTTCTTTTAATATATGCTTTGTGTGGTAAGGAATCGCATGGCATTATTCCTAAATGTTCAAACCAATTTATTTGTTGTTTCTGTGTTTAGTTTATGATTGGTTCAGTGCCTACTCATTCTCTTATCATATCATTTCATTTTGTGTCTTTTCTGGTCACTCCAAGAGCTTTTCTCAGACATTTCGTCTTTGTGGTTACAAGCAAAAAATGATTGCATGTACTAATTATGTGCTTACTATTCTCATTTTTGGCTAGTTAATCTCATTTTTACTAGTTATTCTCACTTTTGGCTTCTTATTCTCACTTTTGGCTACTTATTCTCATTTTTGGCTAGTCATTCACATATAATCAATGTTTTACAGCCAAGACTTAAGTGGGGCGTCAATTAAATATCTTATAATGGATAAATATTGCTCTTCCTTCCTTCCTTCCTTCCTTTCTTTCTTCCTTCCTTCCTTCCTTCCTTCCTTCCTTCTTTGTTTTTTTTCTTTCTTTCTTTCACTTCCTCTTGTACCCTTTTTGTGTGACAAGGGAGATAACAAAGTTCTGGTTCTCTCCCTTCTGGAAGACTCAACCGCTGTCACCAAAAAGAACACTAGAGACTACAGAGATGTGGTTTCTCAGAAGATTGTTGAGAGTTCCCTGGATTGTCATAAAAAAAAACATCAGCAAAGAAATTCTTAATGAGGCCTACACACAAAGAGGGTTTCCAGAAAATGGGTATATTAAATAAATGAATAATTTATAATAATAAATATTAATAAATATTATAAAGGTAAAATACAGGGAAAGAGGGAAAGAGAGAATGCGAATGGCAGAAGAGGAAGACGCTGGGAAATTTGGCATTGTGAAATGACAGGTGATAACATATGATTGCCATTTTGCCAGTAGAACTAATACACCAAGTAAGTTGTCGAAAGATTGTCAAACGACATAATATTCTCTACACTAATTGGCACAACAGTAAAGATAGTGTAATGATGAATTTTACCATTAATTACATTTAGTCTGTCACAGGATCTCCAACTAGGGTGCTGATATGATACACATAGATATTGTCAGAAGATTGTGAAAAGGCAGAATATTGTCTGCAATAATTGGCACTACAATACAATACAATTGCAATTTAATTCAAATACCTAGGAAGTTTGGTGACAAAGGACAATTCACAAACAGCAGAGATAGACTTAAGATGCATCAAAGCTTGTTAAATCATTGGACAACTATCACCACTATTGTCCAACAAGGAAATAACTCTAGAGGTAAAACGGGTACTCTACAATACAATCTTCATCCCAACATTGTGCTACCAATGCCAGTCCTGGACCCTAGATGTAAGAACAATAAAAAAAAATAATCTCTACTGAGATTAAATTTTGGTCACTGACCAAACAATTTGATGATTTAGACTTTGCTGATGGCATAGCTCTCCTATCACACAGCCATCAACAGATGCAGGATAAAATGAGCATATTTGATGACAGATCACAACAGCTATGACTGAAGATTAATAGAGATAAGACCAACATTATGAGAATTAATACAATTGGCAATAACCAAATAAAACTAGGAGAAATACCTCTACTAGACGTACAATCTTACATATATCTGGGCAGTAATATATATAAAGAGGGAGGAACAGAAATGATACCAAAATAAGGATATCAAAAGCAAGAGGAGCTTTCATTGCACTGGGAAACATACAGAAAGCCAAAGCAATTAGGTTATATACAAAAATAAAAATTTTCAACTCCAATGTTAAGTTGGTCCTATTATATGGCTGTGAAACATGGAGAACAACAAAATTGACAATCACGAAGATACAGACTTTAATTAATGGATGCTTACACAGAATAAAAGGATGGAAATGGCAGGAGAAAATCACTAACATAGAATTATGGAAATGTACCAGTCAAATACCAGTGGATAAAGAGATACAGCGAAGACAATGGCGCTGGATAGGACACACACTACAGAAGCCAACTGAGAGTATTACACAACAGGCCCTTTTTTGGAATCCCCAGGGGAAAAGACAAAGAGGAAGACCAAGGAATTCTTGGAGAAGACAGATAGAAGCAGAGATGAAGATGATGGGGAAGACATGGAATGATCTTAAAAGAATGGCAAAAAACAGAACGACTTGGAAAGTGTTTGTTGAAGACCTATGCTCCACTGGGAGCTAAAAAGGTAGAAGAAAGAAGAAGAAGAAGAGATTAAATGTGTTAGATGAATGACAGGAAACAGCCTGAGATACAAGATCAGAAATTAATAACTGAGAAAAATTCTAGGAATAACCTCTGCCATAGAATATATAAAGAAACAACAGTCAAATTGGTTTGGCCACATGACAAGGTAGAGTGACCAAAACACAGCACAACGAGCCCTCAATAAACGCTGCAAGAATATCAGACCCTAGGACAAACCATGAAAATGATGGATTGATGGAATATTAGAAGCACTAGGAAACATAACAGCAGCAGATGCAAAAAGAAGAGCCAAAGACCGTAAATTATATCTCCCCTCGACGCTGAAAGGCAAATGAGGAAGGAAAGAAGAAGAAGAAGGAAGTTGTTATGAAATGCACTCTTAATGACATTTAGCCAGTCATTTGATGTCCAACATAGGGTGCTGAGAGAAAAACTAGGGATGAGGAGAGGAGAAAGCGACCAAGGAAAACACAGAGGAGTACAGTAGTGCACCTGGTGTCACTAAACGTAAGAATGAATTAATTTTTTTTTAATATCATTTTTTTATTTCAGTTATATTTAAACATATTCCATAATCATAATCCACTATTTCGTAGTTTGAAACATTCCCCAGTTTATTTTTACTCGATCCAGTAAAGTTGTTTAACTTAAGTTCTATAAAGCCATTTCAGTCTTCATTACTTCTTTCCATACGACTCCCACCTTATTTTATCATCAGCATATTTCTAACAATACCCCACAGGGCAATATATATCTCTATCACCAAGAATTGGAAAGAGTAGATCATATATATATCATGATAGTAATATAGATAAAGAAGGTGAAACAAGGAAAGAGATCAGAAGCAGGATAGCAAAAGCGGCAACAAATTTCTAAAACCTGGACAAAATATGGAAATCAAAAATACTTTGCAAGAAAACTAACTTAAAATATTCAACTCAAATGTGTTATCAACACTTACCTATACATGTTAAAGCTGGAAAACATGAGATTGAGAAAAAAACTAAACACTTTTGAAAACAAATTCCAAAGAAAAATGCTCTGTGTACAATAGAATGAATTTAAGACTAATACTGAAATAAGAGAAATGGCCATGCAACCAAAGATCTCATCAACAATTAAGGAAGAAGATGGACATACGTCGAACGACATGTCCTGAGAAGAGACAAAAAGAGAATCCCAAAACAGGCTCTTCTATAGGAAACATCAGGATATAGAAAAGAGAGGAAGACCTAAAGAGGCACTAAAAAGAACACTTATAAGAGAAGCAAAGTTGACAGGTATAGACTTATTAGATAGGATCAAACATTTACCCAGAATAAAGGTGTGTGGCAAAAAACACTTCAAACCCTATATGATGTCTAATGGCAGGGAACGATCAAGGATTGAGAATATTTCTTTGCACTACTCTTTATATCATCTTCATCACAAAATTATTTGGGGTTGATTCTACTCTTTATATCATCTTCATCACAAAATTATTTGGGGTTGATTCTACTCTTTATATCATCTTCATCACAAAATTATTTGGGGTTGATTATACTCTTTATATCATCTTCATCACAAATTATTTGGGGTTGATTCTACTCTTTATATTACTTTTTTTGCAAAATTATTTGAGACTGTTGGTACACTTTATATAATCTTCATTGCAAAATTTATTTGAGACTTATTCCCTTGCCTTGGTTTTCATGGACCTTTCTACAAGACAGCAGCTGTTTGTGATTATAGTTGTTTCTACCAGTATAGAAGTCTTGTTAGATTGACTTGTTTTTCTTGTCTCTGAATCAATTGTTTTCTTATATCAGATAAATTATCCATCTAGTCTACCATACTCTCTAACAAGGAATATTTACCAGGATTCTCTTTTATTTTGTTTTAGCAAAATATGTCAGAAAGATCAAAACAACACAACGAGCCGTCAATAAATGCTGCAAGAACACCAGACCCAAGCACTGACCAAGAAAAGATGGATTGATGGAATGTTAGAAACACTAGGAAACATAACAGCTGGGAGGACAACAAAAGATCAAAAGATGGATTGATGGAATATTAGAAACACTAGGAAACATAACAGCTGGGAGGACAACAAAAGATTCAAAGATGGATTGATGGAATATTAGAAATACTAGAAAACATAACAGCTGGAGAGGCTAACATGAGAGCAAAAGATGGACTGATTTAATACTAGAAACACTAGGAAACATAACAGCTGGAGAAGCTAACAGGAGAGCAAAAGATGGACTGATGGAATACTAGAAACACTAGGAAACATAACAGCTGGAGAAGCTAACAAGAGAGCAAAAGATGGACTGATGGAATACTAGAAACACTAGGAAACATAACAGCTGGAAAAGCTAACAAGAGAGCAAAAGATGGACTGATGGAATACTAGAAACACTAGGAAACATAACAGCTGGAAAAGCTAACAAGAGAGCAAAAGATGGACTGATGGAATACTAGAAACACTAGGAAACATAACAGCTGGAGAGGCTAACATGAGATCAAAAGACCGCAAATTATATCTCTCCTTGACGATGAAAGGCGGATGAGGAAAGAAGGAAGAGGAAGATTAAGCTACTTTAGCAGCCCTTCATAAATGTATTTCTTATCATTTCTGGTCTATATCCCAATCCATTATTTACCAGGTCTGAGATCAAGATAAAAATGATTTATAAACAAAACAACTGCACAACTAAAGACAAGGAACTATAAAACAAAACTTGTATGTCTTTGTTTTTCTCCCATGATAGTGTAACATGTGCAATTGAAAAATCAGCTAAATAAAATCAATTAATGCCTTTGAATGCAAGTTATACTCAGAATGCCATAGAGAGAAAAAAAATAAACATGTCAATTTTACAACTTATATTCCAGAAAAGTGGTTTTTAAGGATACCAAAAAATAAGGGAAAAAAATATGGTTATAGTTAATCGAAGGCCCCGGTATCACTTCAAATGAATTATAATCTATAATTACTCCACCGCCCGTGCCAGTGGAATCATCCAAATTAAAACTCATTTTATTGAAGGATCAATCAAGCAAAGAAAGGCAGCTGCAGTCCCAATCATTGCAGCTAGTGCACTTTCCAAAAGACAAAAAGGCCAAACAGCACCGAAAGTGAACGCAGCTGAGCTGTCCTAAAAAAAGTAAAGTACCCCCCGTCACGCCAAGTGGCGTATAGGGAAATATGGTGTTAGTGACCCTATATTTTACAGACCTTCAGCACATGATTTTTGGGTAATGTGGTCGGTATTACGCCCGTGCTGCTTTACTTTCCCAAAAAATCCGGTACCCATTTTAAGGCTGGGTGAACCCGGAGCCGTCGGTTGGGATCGAACCCTACCCCTTGTCTGTAGTAGTCCAGTTCACTAACCACTGAGCTATCGCGGCTCCCACTAATTTTTTAGGGAATTAGTAAAACCCAGGTGTCCTCGCCAGGGTACGAACCCCGGCTGTTGCCGTGGTAAGCCAACAAAATCATTATTCAACATAAGCAAAGGGAAAAAATAGAAGACAGTCAACATTTTTTTAAGTTTACTAAGAAATTGTTGAAACATGAAAATTCTATGAATGCTACGCTCATTGCAAAAGCACATTATTAGTTGGCACATTATTAGTTGAAATTTCCCTCAAGTACATGGCATATATTCCAAACAAGTTGGAAGAAAAAGAACATCCTTCTTTCATCTTAGTTTCAGTCTGGAACCATTCTCTCATTGGCACTCTCTGTTGTCCCTGGATTTTACAGAAACTATAATTAACATATGAATGGTTGTAATCCCCTTAGAACCTTCTCCAAAAATTGTCCATACTCAGTCTACAACTATTTTTCATGATTGCTTGCTTGCGTTTGCCAGATGACTTAAGGAGTGTGCCTCGTCATCAATCGTCCTTAAAAAGGACATTAAGTAGGTGTGTCTGCATTGTGTTGTGGTTTACAGTATAACTGTTATATTTGCACCTTTCAGCCCAACACATCCGACTTCAGCATGACATTTTTGAGTACTGGGTTGTCTTCCCATTTTTCATGATTTATTATCATTCAAGTATTCATCATTATTGGGTGCCACATAACATTGAGTGTCATTTCCAAGATGATTTTTTTTTTTTGATATTGTGTCTTTTTGCAAAAATTTTAGTTGATTTTTTCTAATTGTTGTAAATAGTTTTTTTTTGTTTTTTTTTTCATTTTAAGCAGTTTATAACTTCCATATTTCTCTTATTTTTCTTCCACCCAATTCTCCCACATTTTCCTATAGATCCACATTTCAAAGGCTTCAATTGTCTGCTCTGATTTTGTTATTTAATGTCCATGTCTCTACACCATGCAGGAATGTTGAGTAAATATAACATTTTACAATTTGTAGTTTTAGTTCATGTCAATAGAAATGAGAAAGATAATTCATCGGTGCTATATAGAACAAATTCTGACCTATGGAAGCGAATTATGAACAGTAAACAAACAAATTAAAAGACGATTAGAGGCCACAGAGAGATGGGATTTCTCAGAAGAATGTTGAAAGTTCCCTGGACAGCTAAAAAGACCAATGAGGAAGTTCTCAAAGAGGCCAACCCAAAAAGGCAGCTCCTAAAAAACATCAGAAAGAAAACAATCAACATTTTTCTGACACACATCATGAGAAGAGGAAAGTTGGAATACTTGGTTACAACTGGCAAAATAAAAAGAAAGAGAGATTACAGATGACAAAGAGAGAAAATACTGGATAGCTTGGTGTCATGGCATGGAAAACAGTCAACAATAGAACTGATACTATGCACTGTAGATAGAAGATTGTGGAAGGACATGATCGCCTACTCCATCCGATATGGCACATGATGAGTTTTAGTTCTGATGTTATCTGCTTTAAGTATAATCCAAGAATTTCTCCAATCTTTTTTCCTATATTTCCTCATCCTATTTCTTATATAATCTCAAATATACTAACATCGAGCCAAACAACACAGGGCTAAAACTAAGAATAGCCAAATGTTATATCTTCTCAATATTCTTGTATGGTGCAGAAACATGGACATGAGACAAGAAAACAAAACAGAAAATTGAAGCCTTTGAAATGTGGCTTTATAGAAGAATAGGAAAAATTGGATGGAAAGAAAAGAAAACTAACAATGAAGTCTTAAAACAACTAAAAATGAAATGAGAACTACTAAACAAAAAACTAAATGAGATTTGTGGGGCATGTTAAAAGACACAATTGCCTACTTAAATTATCTTGGAAGGGAAAATACAAGGTAAAAGAGGCAGAGGCAGACCAAGACTAACATGAACAAGTCACATCAAAAGATAGATAAGGCAGCCTGTGACAATCTACATGACCAAAGCAAGAGACTGAGCGGAATGGCACAGCATGGTAGCCAACCTTTGAAGCGGAAATGGCACTCAATGATGATGATGAATCTATATGTCACTAATCCGTTATTAAAATTGTTTGTAATTTAAGTCTATATTTTTCTTTCTGTAAATGGGGCACTTAATTGAGCACTGTTTTATTTTTACTTGTCATGGCAGGTCGCAGAAAGACGGAAGAAGTTTTCCATGATCCCTGTGACCGGTCAGAGTTTTACTCCATGGCTAACTTAACCACACCCCCTGTGTTCTTTAACCCTTTACATGAGAACACTGAGTTTGTACATAAGGTAGGTTTGGGCTGTGGTGGGCTTGGGTTGTTGGTGGGCTTGGGTTGTTGGTGGGCTTGGGTTGTTGGCATGTTTTGGTCTTTGGTGGGTTTGGGTTGTTGGTGGGCTTGGGTTGTGGTGGGCTTGGGTTGTTGGTGGGCTTGGTTGTTGGCATGTTTGGGTCTTTGGTGGGTTAGGTTTGTTGATGAGCTTGGGTTATTGGTGGGCTTGGTTGTTGGCATGTTTTGGTCTTGGTGGGTTTGGGTTATTGGTGGGCTTGGGTTGTTGATGGGCTTGAGTTGTAGTGGGCTTGGGTTATTGGTGAGCTTGGGTTGTTGGTAGGCTTGAGTTGTAGTGGGCTTGGGTTTTTGGTGGACTTGAGTTGTTGGTGGTTTTAAGTTTTTTGTAGGTCTGGATTGTGGATAGATTTATATTTTGGAAAGTATGAGCTTTCATCATTTGTTTCGTTGGTAGGTTTTGGCTTTTGTAAGTTTGAATAACAGCAAGGGTACAGAATGAAATAAAACCTACAGAGATGAAATAAAACCTACAGAGATGAAATAAACCTACAGAGATGAAATAAAACCTACAGAGATGAAATAAAACCTACAGAGATGAAATAAAACCTACAGAGATGAAATAAACCTACAGAGATGAAATAAAACCTACAGAGATGAAATAAAACCTACAGAGATGAAATAAAACCTACAGAGATGAAATAAAACCTACAGAGATGAAATGTTACCATAATATTTTAAGCATCTTTTTCTTAGATCCTATCACAAATGAAAAAAAAAAATGTCCCTGAATGATACAACAAGCAATCATAATATAGGATGTTTTTTGGCTGTTTTAAAAAGCACAAAATTAAACAATTCGGCCACACATCTAATCATCTGCCCAGCAAAGACCATTCAATTTTTCCTATTAATGCATTAATCATTATGCTTCCTTTTTTGTTGTCCCGCGTTCATTCTATAGTCATTCTGCTGTTGTCTTGAGGTGTTGCAGGAGAAAGGAGGAATGTTTAATATAATCTGATGTCTGTAGATGATGTAGATGTTGTGTTGCTTGCTATTTTGGTCACTTCCCTTTTCTATGTAGCATTTTTCCAGGGTACATCTTGGCATTGTTAAAACAAAAATGTTTTAGTTTACAAATGTTTTTTATTCCATCTATCCATCTCTTGCCCTTTTGTCCTAATGTTTTGAGGCAGAACGCTTTTGCTGTTGTTAGATGTGTTTTTCATTCTTACCAAGTGTTTAAACCATTTCATTTCTTGTTTGTTTATGTATTCCAGGCACAGTTTTATTCTAATCTATGTTTTTTATTTTCACATAGAGTATTTGATCCACAAACGAGATTTGAAATTTAAGTTACAGCTTCTTTTGATCACTATGAATGTATAATAGAAGGAGAGTGTGTGTATTTTATGTTTCTGGAAAGATACAAATGAGCGATTCAACTAAAGTATTAATGACAAACAAACTGTGTTTCAAGAAGATACTTAACATAACATTGTTGTGATTGCTACCATTCTTCACTAACATACAGCTGTAATCATATAATTTATATTCACATAATGTGTGTTTGTGTATCCGTGTTTTTATTGATAAATAATACATACCACACTTTAATAGTCTCTAAATATTTTGTCAATGTTTTAGCACAAATATCACAGGAATAAAAAAAAATGTATAACATGTAAAATAAATCATGACTGACTTAAAGTGACAAGTTTATACTTTGTTCTAGTCACTGTCTCTAGGTGTTGTACCGTCTCAAGACGAGGAGATCTCTAGGTAAGATATAAGTTTTGTCAAATTTAGGATAAATTTAATTCCTTAACAACACAGTTTTCATTCCAAGATGTCCAAGTGTAAAGTATATTTATGGCATAATGTTTATATTGTTTGATTTCCTTTTTTAAAATTTCATTTAATTTCTTTCTTTCCCTTTAAACATTCACCTACCCTTCATCTCAAGATTTATTTACTTTCTCTCTGTCTGTCTTTATATAATTTGTTTCTTTTAATTTTTCATTCTTTCTATTTTAACAATCAGAACTTTTAACATTTCTACACACTGCCACTAATCCTTCATAAAAACAAAGCAGAAACCCAGGGATTCATAAAACACAGTTTGGGAACCACTTTTTCATAATAAATATTATATATATATATATGGTGTGGCCTTTGGGACAATTGGTAGCAAGCAATTATGATATGTCAGTAGTTTGGTAAAATATTAGTGTCTTATGCTGGGTGCTGCTTTGCTGAACAGCTTCTCTCGTGGCTGAATCTGCCAATAATGGACAGACAGATCTGTCCGCAGTATGAACAGGATGTATTTGTGATTCCTGGGCTCGTCTCCTTTCTCCTGCACCTTTTGTCTTCCAAATTCGATATCAGCACTGCCTTGAAAGGTGTTACGCCATTTTTATTTTTGTTCTCCATGTGCTACGATCGGCAGCCAGATTTATTCAGTTGCTTTCACTGATAGATAATTCCCTTGAGTAAGCCCTGCAAACATCCTTATATCTTAGCACTGGTCTGCCCTTTGGTATCTTTCCATCCCTAAGTTCGCCATACAATATTTGTTTTGGAATATGATTGTTTGCCATACTTCTTACATGGTCCAGCCACCTGAGTCTATGACTCATACATGTTGTCATAATGGATGGGAGTTTGGCTCGTTGTAAGACATTAGAGTTGGTTACTTTGTCCTGTCATTCGATGTTCATAATATTTCGAAGGCAATGCACATGACAGCTGCTCTAACTTTAAGTTTATAAAATGTGGAAGCAGCTTTTCCGATTCGGGAATTTATATCTTCTTCAAGAGAGACGGTGGTTGTGACCATAGAACCGAGATAGGTGAACTTTCTCACAGATTCAAGGGGTGTTTTATTTAATGAAATAGCTACATGACTGGCTACACCCTGTTGAAGCATCACAAATTATAATATATAAACTTTAACTAATTATGGGGAAATATTTAACCATTAACTCCGGAGTAAGACAGGGCTGCGTGCTTTCCCCCCTACTTTTCTTCACATATATGGACAATATATGCAAATTAGCTTGCCCAAGCAAAGGAAGTATATTAACAATGATGATAAAAAACGAAAACACAAAAAATAATGAAATATATGTACAAGATAACAGCAGAAGAGGGGACGAAATAAATAAAATACTATTTGTGGACGACCAAGTTCTGATACATGAAACAACTGAGGACCTGCAAGAACATATCAACAGGCTAAACAACACTTGTAAACAATACAACATGAAGATCAACATAAATGAAACCGAAGTAATGGTAGTAGCGAGAAAGAATGAAAAACAAAATGTCATAATAGATAATACGACCCTGAAACAAGTAGACAATTTTAAATACATGGTTAGCACGTTAACACAAGACAATAACCAAGTGACAAGTAGATATAAGGTGTAACAAAGCATGCCAAGTTTTAGGCCAAGTATCAACACTATTGGAAACAAAGCAATAAGTACGGAAGCAAAAAGGGCACTTTACAAATCATTTTTCTACCAATTCTGTGCTACCAGTGCCAGAATTGGACACTGGACTCTAGAACAATAAGAAAGATAATGACCACCGAAATGAAATGTGTCAGAAGAATGACAGGAAACAGCTTGAGAGACAGAGTGAAAAACACTGACCTGAGGAAGAAACTCGAAATTGAACCAGCCATCGAATACATAAAGAAACAACAGATGAAATGGTTTGGTCACATAACAAGACAAAAGGAACTAACAATGACTCAAAGAGCCATAAACAAACGCTATGAAAATTCCAGATTAAGAGGAAGACAGAAAAAGAGATGGATAAAGGGAATACTAGAGTCACTAGGAAGGACAGAAGAGGCCAAAAGAAGAGCAAAGAATCACAGATTGCATCTCCCCTCAACGCCAACGGCAATGGAGAAAGGATAAAAGTAGAAGAAGAAGAACTAATTATGAATTATTATTTATATATATTGTAAGTATAATATATAGCAATTTGTATAAATTAAAATCCATTATTTTTAAGTTTTAAAAGAGTGTAACTTTATAACATCTTAATCTTCTAGAATGTACCAAATTTTTAAAAATCGTGTATTAAACTTTTACATTATACTTTCTGGTAGTCTTCCAAGCAGTCTTCAGCTGCCCGATTCCTGCGATGATTACTATATTAACAGTCCTGCCAAGAGGTCACGTAGGGACTCCTGCAGCAACTTAAAGGATCAACAAAAAGTTAGTAACTGCTGACTTTCTGTTTTGTTTAAAGTAACTACTGACTTTTCTGTTTTTTGTTTAAAGTAACTAGTGACTTTTCTGTTTGTGTTTAAAGTAACTAGTGACTTTTCTGTTTGTGTTTAAAGGCAACTAGTGACTTTTCTGTTTGTGTTTACAAGTGTTGACATAAACTATGTTTACGATTATGAGCTAAAAAGAAAAAATGTGGGGACAAAATGCTTCTCTTTTGTTTTATATTTACAAACTGACAATGCAGTCATAGTCTACATATCTTGTTGTGTCTTGTAGGATATCAACAAATTTTATCTACTTTGCATTGGATAAAGCAATCTTTCACAGAGTGCTTTAAGTTTTGCCCACACTACCCTTCTGCTTTCACTATTCACTACCAGATTGCCTTGGTCTGCCTCTAATAAAAACAATGTATTCAACAATTTCTACTTCTTCTTCAACATTCAAGTCTTGTGATCGTGCGAACTTGACTCTTTGTCTTGTTCTGTGATGGAGTAGGAACAACAAATATTGACACACGAGGAGCTGGTCGTATGGTCAGTACTCGAATATATGTATGTATCCTGGCTTTTTTCCCTAAATGTGTGCAGTGGCTGACACATTCCGTCTTCACTCTCATGAATGCCTCAACAACTTATCTGTATTTAAAATTGCTGTTTCTATCATTAAAATTCATCACCATTGAGTGCCTTCTTCGCATTGAGGGTTGGCTACCATGGAGCGCCATTCTGCTCTGATGTTTCTTGCTTTGATGGTCCAGGTTATCATAGGCTGACTTGTTCATCTTTTGATGTTACTCATCCACGTTAGTCTGCCTCTGCCTCTATTACCTTGTATTTTCCCTTCCAAGATTACTTTTAGTAGGCTGTTGTGGATTTAAAAACTTTATGAATGACACATTTCTCAGTTTGTCGCGAGTATTTTAGTTGTCCTGCTTTCTTGCCTGTTCCAGAAACATGACTTGATTGTACTTCTATAGTATGTTCCAGTTCATTAAAAGTGTCTGTTAAAATTATGATGTTTCTATGACGTTATGTGATGGATACGGTGATGAACCTTAATTTAGAGATTGTATTACCTGCAGAAAATTCTCAAGACCTACAATTAAATATCAAAGTGGAAGGAATACATCTAGAGACAGTTCAGAACTACAACTACCTGGGACATACTACAACCAGTGATGGAAAATGTACAACTGAAATAAATAAAAGAATAGGTATGGCAAAAAGTAATTCAGTGCCATGAAAAATATACTAACATCAAAACAAATAACACCAGGGCTAAAACTAAGAATAGCAAAATGTTACATCTTCTCAATATTCCTGTATGGTGCAGAAACATGGACATTAGACCAGAAACAGAACAGAAAATTGAAGCCTTTGAAATGTGGATTTATAGAAGAATAGGTAGAATTGGATGGAAAGAAAAGAAAACAAACAAGGAAGTTTTAAAACAACTAAAAATGAAAAGAGAACTACTTAACATAATTAGAGCAAGACAAATTAAATTTTTGGGTCATGTTAAAGGACACAACAGCCTAATAAAAGTAATATTGGAAGGAAAATACAAGGTAAAAGAGGCAGAGGCAGACCAAGACTAACATGGACGAGTAACATCAAAAGATGAACAAGTCAATCTATGACAACCTGCACAATCAAAGCAAGAGACAGAGTGGAATGGAGCTCCATGGTAGCTAACCTTCGATGTGGAGACAGCGCTCAATGATGATGATGATTACCTACAGTATTAAAAGAGGAGAAACTAGAAGAGCAGGAGGTAGACCGAGAGTAGGATGTACAGAAAACATCAAAGAAATGCTACAGCAACATCAATTGGCAATGAGTTAAGCCACCAAAAGGGCGAAAACCAGAACTTTGTATCTTATTTGACACTCAGATGGGTACAAGAGGAAGTGAAAGAAGAAGAAAGAGAGTGGTTACTGAAATAGTAATGATGTTTTATTTTGTACCTGCAGTTCTGCTTTATGTCAGAGAGCGACAGGAACAGCATATACTGCACTCATGCTTGAAGTCCCAACTTTAAATGGTCTACTCAAATCTGTGAGTTCCTTATGAAGACACATTTGTATCTGAGTCTTTATTTTTATTATGTAAAGATAGTAAATAGATTTTTATCTGAGTCTTTATTTTTATTATGTAAAGATAGTAAATAGATTTGTATCTGAGTCTTTATTTTTATTATGTAAAGATAGTAAAAAGATTTTTATCTGAGTCTTTATTTTTATTATGTAAAGATAGTAAATAGATTTTTATCGTGTGAATTATTTATTTCCCATTTCTTCCCCTGAATAGTTTTTTTTCTCTTATTTCACAAAATTAATTTCTGTATGTCTTGTTTTGTTAATTTGTTTAATCATTGTTTTCATATTCTACATGACCAATATTTCTTTTGTTCTAAATAATTATCCTCCTATCTCTTCCTGATTAATCTTCATTGCTTTATTTACTTGCTCTCAATCGTTCCAATGCCACTAGACATTGCCTAAGGCTTTGTAGGCTTTTCGCCATCCTTCTCTATCCTGGGTGAGATGTTTGATCTTATCAAATAAGTCTATGCCTGCCAACTTTGCTTCTCTTTATAAGTGACTCTTTAGGCCTTTATCTTTTCATCTATCCTGATGTTTCCCATCACCATCATGCAGCATAAAAAAAACAGGACAAATCGGAAACAAGTGCAACGCATCAAATACTTGGGCACAATCATAACATCAGATGGAAGATGCACCACGGAAATAAAAACTAGAATGGTTAAAATAACATTTCAGAAAATGTAAAACGTCTTATGCAACAAATCTATGTCAATAGAAGTGAGAAAGAGAGTGCATCTGTGTTATATAGAGCCAATTCTGACCTATATAAGGGAATCATGGATAGTAAAAAACAAATTAAAAGACGATAAGAGGCCACAAAAATGAGATTTCTCAGAATGTTGAGTTTCCCTAGACAGCTAAAAAGACCACGAGGATATTCTCAAAGGGACCAGCACAAAAAAGAAACTCCTAAACAACACCAGAAAGAAACAATAAACATTTTTCAGGCACATCATGAGAAGAGGAAAGTTGGAATACTTGGTTACAACTGGCAAAATACAGGGAAAGAGAGATCGCGTACAACAAGGAGAGAAGATACTAGATGGCTTGGTGTCATGGCATGGAAAACAGTCAAGAATAAAACTGATATGATGCACGGTGGATAGGAGATTGTGGAAGGTCATGATCGCCTACACCAACGGTATCATGTGCTGAGGTGTCCCTGACAACACAGGCAAATTCTCCAACTTGAGATGTCCTTTCATTTTTATCATCAAGAGTTTTAACATTTTGGGTAGATTTGATTTTTTTCCTATTAATTTTGCCAGGCTCGATTTCCAACTGTCAAGGGTTCTTTAATGTGTACAAAATGCACACAGGACCTCCTATTTTTCACCATAATTAGAGAGGACATAGACATCGGATCTTGCCACCCAAAGACCAGGAGTGGGTTAAAGATAAAGATAAATTCCACATTCAATTTTTTTTTCTCACAGAAAATGTGAATGAATAAATATCAATGATATCACCATTCATCATCATCAAGTACCATACCTACTGGTATTAGTGATCTGGTGACCACAACATTCAATCTCGGCAGTTATTTATCATTTCTGTTGTTGACCTTCTGCCAAGCCATTCTCTTAAGCTGTCTGGTATCTTTTCTCTTTGCTTACCTCTATCTCTTCGTCCCTCAATTTTCACAGTTGTCACAATATAGTCCAACTTTTCCCTTCTCATTACATGGCCAAAATGATGATTGTTTCTTCATAATATTGAATATCACCATTAATATCACAGTTAATATCATGAATATCATCATGAATATCATCATTAATATATAATTAATATCATAATTAATATCACCATTAACAGCACTATTAATATCAATATCATCATTAATGTCACCATTAATATCACCATCAATATCACCATGAATATCACTATTTATATCATCATTAATATCATCATTAATATCACCATTAACAGCACCATTAATATCACCATTAATATCATCATTAATATCACCATTAATACCACCATTAATATCATCATTATCTGCTATATTACTTGTCTCCAGATTGAACAAAAGTACTCTATTGCCCCCTTCAAGGTGAAAAACCTGTACAAGAAGTCACGGAAAGGGTATGTTGCACTCTAACCTCCGTAGCTCATCATAACATTTGAATATTAGTTAAGGTTTGATACAGACCCTAGTAAGATAGGACTTCAAAGTCTGGTAAGACTGGTGTTTTAGTATATAGACTACTCTGAATACAAACTACTAGTACCTTCTTGATCCTTACCACGCCACTAGACACCACATAGGACTTGTAGTATTTTTCGCCACCCATCTCTATTCTGGTGATGTTCGATCTTATCTAATGAGTCTATACCTGTCAACTTTGCTTCTCTTATAAGTGTTCTGTTTAGTGTCTCTTTAGTCCTCTTTTCTGTATCCTGATGTTTTCCATAGAAGAGCCTGTTTTGGAATTCTCTTGTCTCTTCTCAGCACATATCCAACATATATCCATCTTCTTTCCTTCATTGTAGATGAGATCTTAGGTTGCATGGCCATTTCTCTTATTTTAATATTAGTCTTGAATTCATTCCATCGTGCACAGAATATTTTTCTTAGGCATTTGTCTTCAAAAGTATTTAATTTTTTCCTCAATCTCTTTTGATGTTTTCCAGCTTAAACATGCATAGGTAAGTGTTGATATGTTTCAGTTGGATATTCTAAGTTTGGTTTTCTTGCTTAGTATTTTTTATTTTAATATTTTGCCCAGGTTTTTAAAATTCCTTGCCGCTTTTGCTATCCTGCTTCTGATCTCTTTCTTTATTTCACCTTCTTGATCTATATTACTACCAAGATACAAATTGAGAGTAACAGAGGTGAGATGCAGAATGGCTCAGGCAAAAGCAGCTTTCCAAATAATGAAGAAGATACTGTGCAATATATGTTCAGAGTGCAATGATGATGACCCGCAAATAACTTAACACTGTGCAATCCATTTTTGATAATAGAAACAAGAAAAAGAGTTCCTAAATGTTATTTAGAGCCAGTCTTAACATATGGATGTAAATCACAGACAATAGGACAACAGACAAAAAAATCACTGGAGGCTGTAGAAATGTGGTTTTACAGAAGAATGTTGAGAATACCATGGACAGCTAAGAAGAGTAATGAAAATGTTCTGAAAAAGGCCAAAGCAAAACGAGAGCTAATTTTCAATATTAGGGAGAAACAATCACCATTTTTTGGCCATGTAATGAGAAGAGAACAGCTGGAATATATTGTAACAACTGGGAGAATTTGAGGGACGAAGAGATAGAGGGAAGCAAAGAGAAACATACCAGACAGCTTAAGAGAATGGCTTGGCAGAAGGTCAACAACAGAAATGATAATAACTGTCGAGATCGAAAGTTGTGGAGAATGATCACCTACGCCAGCAGGCACAGTACTTGACAATGATGATAATATATAGTGGTCTACTCTTTCTAATGCCTGGTGATTGAGCTATATATTGCCCTCTGGGGTATTGTTATTTTTCATTATTATTATTATTTTATCCCTGTTGATTTCAAATCTTACTCTTTCAGCCATGGGTGATAGGGTATCTGTAATATTTTGCATCTTGTTAATATTGTATATATTATATAGCATTTAAGAAAATGAAAATATCTTATGCAACAAATCTATGTCAATAGAAATGAGAAAGAGAGTTCATCGGTGCTATATAGAACCAATTCTGACATATGGAAGTGAATCATGGACAGTAGACAAACAAACGAAAACTTGATTAGAGGCCACAGAGATGGATTTCTCAGAAGAATGTTGAAAGTTCCCTGGACAGCTAAAAAGACCAATGAGGACATTCTCAAAGAGGCCAACACAAAAGGGAGCTCCTAAAAAACATCAGAAAGAAACAATTAACATTTTTCGGCACATCATGAGAAGATGAAAGTTGGAAAACTTGGTTACAACTGGCAAAATAAAGGAAAGAGAGATTGCGGATGACAAAGAGAGAAAATACTGGATAGC
Source organism: Megaustenia siamemsis (assembly GCA_032433765.1). Lineage (NCBI taxonomy): Eukaryota > Metazoa > Mollusca > Gastropoda > Stylommatophora > Ariophantidae > Megaustenia > Megaustenia siamemsis. Next base: position 65,727,196 of record JAVIAB010000160.1, read on the forward strand.
TTGGTGTCATGGCATGGAAAACAGTCAACAATAGAACTGATACGATGCACTGTAGATAGAAGATTGTGGAAGGACATGATCGCCTACGCCAACTGGTATGGCACATGATAATGATGATGAGATATTGTCACGTAGAAGAATTATATCATCTGCAAAATCTAGACCTTCGAAGTGATTCTTGTTATACCATTTAATGCCATTATTGCCTTCACAACATTTACTCATTATGTAATGAATGGTAATTCCAAATAGCAATGGTGATTGTGTACATGACTCCTGTTTCAATTCAAAACCAATCGCTCATTTCCTTCTCTGTGGGAACTGGGCAAATATAGACCTCATATCATCATTATCAAGTATAATGATGATGATCACGATGAGACTTTATATATATCTTTTATAATGTTGGTAATTTTTTATGGTATTCTGTAATGTCTCAAGATTGTCTACAAGAACAATCTATGTATGCTGTCTAATGCTTTTTTTTAAATCAATGAAATTGCAGATTAATGGTTGTTATTTTTCTGTCTGTTCTTCTAGTATTTTCCTTAGAGTGAAAGTTTTATCAAGATAGCTTCTCCCTTTCTGAATCATGCTTGTTATTCGCACATAATATTATCTACAGTATCTTTTCTTCTGTTGAACGTGATTCTACAGAAAACCTTGGAGGCAACTGATAAAAGCGTCGTTCCTCTCCAGTTATTCCAATCTTTAAATTATTCTAGTCTTGCATTTTTCAGGTAGTTTGATAATGATCCCTTTCTTCCAGTTTGTAGAAACTTTTTCTTCATCTCAGATTTTATTAAAAAACATTCTTAGGTATAAAAAGTTTTGATTATTAAATGCTTTCAGCATCTCTGTAGTTATTTTATCTATGCCAGAGGATTTATTATTAGTCATATGTTTCACTAGCCTGTGTGTTACCGGGCCTCATTATGAGGGAGTAAAGAATAGTGACACTGTGACCTTCCAGGCATGTCGTAAGAGGCGACTAAGGAGGTTGATCAATGGCTTGACAAGCTGTCATTGTAAAAAGTATTGTTATGGAAACAGCGCCATAGATTTTAGAAGCAGTAATCTCTGCAGTATGTGACATTTTGGCACGCAAGGTTTCTGTTTTTAAGATTTTGGTTCTGCCCTATGTGCCGTCTTTGGCTCGAAAGGACGATAGATAGATAGATAGATAGATAGATATGTTTCACTGTTAATTCAATTTCTGTTATAGTGATTTATTTTATATTGATGTCTAAATGTGGAGTTGATGTTATTGATGTCTAAATGTGGAGTTGATGTTATTGATGTCTAAATGTGGAGTTGATGTTATTGATGTCTAAATGTGGAGTTGATGTTATTGATGTCTAAATGTGGAGTTGATGTTATTGATGTCTAAATGTGGAGTTGATGTTATGATGTCTAAATGTGGAGTTGATGTATTGATGTCTAAATGTGGAGTTGATGTTATTGATGTCTAAATGTGGAGTTGATGCTTCATCTGTTTCCAACTGCATCAATTCACTGGGATGTGGACAGTTAAGAAAATCTCACATCATTTAATGTAGGCAGACAAGTCATATTATTTGTTTCCTCTTTGTTTGTAACTTCAGTTTGATTCTATGCTGACTTCTGATGGTCTCCTTTCTAATTTGATCTCTTCTGGTCAATCCAGCTGCATTCTTTAAATATATCATTTCTTTTTTAATAAGAATAAACTATCTTTTCTGCATTTTCCCCATTACTGGGGTCTGCTGGGGGAATTTATATGACCGGAGAATAAAGGCTGCATATCTAGAGTAGTTGCCACAAGGTGTTCGGGTCTGAGTTTTTATTTCAACCCCCATTTAAAACCCTTGACCCTACTGGGATTTTAACTCACATTCTCTTGGTTTGGAGCCCGATAAGTTATCAATTTGGCCACCTCTTCTACTTTCTTTTTTTAATAAAAATGTAATAATTAACTGTGCCTGTAAGGAGTCATGATAGTTTAGTGGTTAATGAACTGATCTACTAAAGTCAAAAGCCCAACCTAAATTGGTACTGAATTTCTGGGAAAGTAGGGCAACCTGGTGTGATATATAACACATCAAACATAAAATGTGCCATTGGTTATTACAAAATATTGGCACTATCACAATAATCCCTATATGTCATAATGCTTGGACGGAACTACTATATCTAAATGCCATATGGGTAGATAACTAACGCAGACAAAAAAATGAATATTTTTATTTTCTTATATTTTATGTATATTAACTTAGTTCACACATAGCTGCCTTTACTTCTGGGGGTTAATGCTTTTGTTTGTGTTGTCAGGTAGATATCAAAATGCAAGTAGGCACACAGTTGTTTGTCGTTGATGCTCTAATTTGATCATTCGTGTTTTCTACGAAGACATACCTCTTCTACTTTACATCTAAAGTGATTAGAAGAAGCCATTATCTAAAAATTAAAAAACTTTTGCTGCTAAAAATTAAATATTGCATCACAGAAACTCTCAGATATGCCAGTCTTTTTGTTACAAGCATCAACTACTAGAAATCATTCATACATAAATGTTGAACTTCACCAAAAAGTTAACATTTTGTTAGTGGTGGCACAATTAAAACCCCTCCCTTAATTATCAATTTTAAAATGAGTGCAATGTACAAGACTCAGGATATCTTTATATCAAAATTCAGCAAAATTTCTAAGACTAGAACAAAATGCCACTTTAAGATGAAAAAAACAGCTGTGGTCATTGTCTAAGTAATAACTTAGATAAAGGCAACAACATCATTTGTCTCTGTTCTGTGCAAGCAACTATATCTCATTGAGGGAGCTGATTCATGTTGCTCTTGTCTCTCTGATCAATGTTCTTCTCAGTGTCTCTCTGGGTCTTCCTCTTTTCCTCTTACCTGTTGTTTCCCACATGAAGGCTTGCTTTGTTATTTGGTTATTATCTCTCCTCATCACATGTCCAACGCATGACGATCATCTTTAAATTAATTTACAGAAGTTGATTTCTATATCAAAAAAAAGCAAATTAAGTATTCATTCTTGTATTTAAATTTGTTTCCTCAGAATTCTTGTGAAGATTGATGACAACATTGTTCGCCATTACTCACATGAAGCCATCTTTATCATTGAGATAAATTTGTTGAATGACACCGGAGATTATGAATCATTTTGATTGAGCTTGATGCAACGACATCCTAGTATGACTCTAAATGTTCCTAAGTGCTGCAACTTGCCACTTAATTTGTCTGTGACCACAATGAGCTTATGTTGCAATTAACAGATTCCAATTCAGAATAAAAATAATATTGGATTTTCAGTTTGGAAGGATAAACCGATGACTTATGTTTTAGGTGATATTTAGATGTCAGTTTCATCAACTACTTTGATGCTGGACTTCAGTGTCAACAAAGTAGCATGGTACGAGAAATGTATCAACAGTAAATCAGATAAATCCATATATAATAAGAGAAAGTAACTAGACAGTCTAAATGTAGTTCAAACTTAAACACCTCAGCACAGCACCTTGCTGCTAGTGATATATGTGCTAACAAACTCTGCCAACTCATTATCTAAAACAAAGTGACTATTGTTCGGAGTGCATTGATGATGACCCGCAAATAACTCAAAGTGACTATACTGGTATGCATTCATACTTGCATACTTCATGAGACTAGACAAGTTGGTCAAATACAGTGGAGGAATTTATTTACGATTATTTTTTTTCTAATTTCTATTCTCAAAAAATAGCAAAATTATATAGGTTGAAGTATATGTGTTGTTTGATTCTGTTCTGTTCATGGAACCTATATCACTGCAGTCAGGAATTCCCCGCATCCGCTCCATTCATGTCACAGCTCCCACCAAAGCATGATGACAAATTCTGTTGACACTGTCAACTACCATGCAGTCCTAATCTCGACACACAGGCGACGATTCCAAATGACTTCCATCGAATAGAGTGTACACAGTCACTTCCTTTCTCCAGTTTCTTCGAAAACACACATTTAAAAACAAACAAAGCAACAGTAACAGTTTAACTAACTGCATTAGTCTCTGCAAAAACAGGGCAACATGCAGCCATTTTGATTTTGCACTGTTCGTTAATGGCCATTATAAGTTTGAAGCATGTACAGCATTCAACTCTGTCAAGGGAGTAAAGTGTTTGTAAACAGACTGAATATCTCAAAATCTCCAACAAATCTTTGATGGCACAGAGAATTTTTAGATTCTCAGCTTCCATTACAGTTCTGTTTCAATGGTCGCATTTGTTGGAACACTCAAGAACTCAGGCTGACTCTGTCTCATTTTCGTTCCTGGACACTCAGGCAGAGAGAAAACAACCAGCTAACATTCTGGCTAGAACAGCTGCTGCAGATGGTGGACATCTAATGGACAGTTCTGACATTCTGAATACCCTCAGGTAGACAGGGCGTGCTGATGATTCAGCTGCCTTCTATTCTGATTCTGCAACTATGTTCAGACTGCACGAACATCGGGTCAAAACCAGAGTTGCCAAAAAGGAGTGCTATTTGTAGAAACACATAAAAATGACAAATCGACACAGAACTGGAGTCGTCAGTCTCCACATACTGAGAAACATAACTGTGGAGAAGGTCTGAGCACTTGTGAACATGCAATGAGGATGATCTGTCAGCAAAACTAAACTATTTAAGGAAGGATTCCATCTATCTAAATTGTTCTTGACATTTTAACTTATTTAATTGTTAATGGTCCAAAGCTTATTAAAAATATTAAGTGTTTGCAACTGAAAAGAGAACTGATGTCTGATATTTTAGATTACTTTCAAAGTTTCAGTCTCAATAACAACATCTGTAAATCTGTCATCATTAACAGCGATGATACCTTCTGTGCCAGATTTCCAAAGGTTCTTGTTTTAATCTAAAAAATGTTGAAAGACTAACATCAGTGACAGCTGTCAGATTTGTAGCTTCCAGACATTACGTTATGTGTTTGGTATCAAAATAAAGAATTTTTTCAGCCCTTGGTGTTTGTTAAACCATCTAGATCTCAAAGTGACTTTCATCACATAGCTAGAATCCCTGAATCCATTAGAATCCCTGAATCCATTAGAATTATTGAATCCATTGGAATCCTTGAATCCTTTAGAATCTTTGAATCTATTAGAATCCTTTAGAATCTTTGAATCTAATAGAATCCTCTAGAACCTTTGAATCTATTAGAATCCTTTAGAATTTTTTAATCTGATTAGAATCCTTTAGAATCTTTGAATCCTTTAGAATCTTTGAATCCTTTAGAATCTTTGAATCCATTAGAACCTTTGAATGCATTAGAATTTTTTTTATCCATTTGAAACCTTTAATCCATTAGAATCTTTGAATCCTTTAGAATCTTTGAATCCTTTAGAATCTTTGAATCCTTTAGAATCTTTGAATCCTTTAGAATCTTTGAATCCATTAGAATTTTTTAATCCATTAGAATTTTTTAATCCATTAGAATTTTTTATCCATTTGAAACCTTTAATCCATTAGAATCCTTGATGTCTGAAGCAGCCATTCTTTCCGCTCCAGTAGCAGCAGCAGGGTATTCAACAAAAATGATTGATTGGGTATTCAGCTCTAAAACATTGATGTAAGATTGCAATATTCTAGATCTCACTTTTTCTACAATCATCTGGGTCTCCAATACCAGTAGCAACATTCAGGTTATTTGGTCAAAAATTCTCTCTCTCTCTGTCTGCGATCAGGACTCAATCAGAGTAGGACTCCAGACTCTCGCACGAAGACAGCTGTCTGTTTAAGCCTGTTAGATCCACCCCGATTGAATACCTGTTAAAACGTTGCACTGTGTTCTGTGCCAGTGGCCCAGTGATCGCAGATAGCGATTTCAGCCAGCATTTTGTTCAGGTTTGCTTTCCTTAGCCTTTGATTGTCCCCAATCTTCCTGCAAGGCAGCAGATGATCTTTTCTGTAGGGAGATTCTGCCCTTAGATGGTCGGCTTCCCAGGTTTACGAGCACCATCTGCCGAGGCACTAGAGGTGACTAACACAGACATGCGACTTGTAATATGAGGAAACTGCAACAAGTACAAGGAACACTTTTCATGCACAGCCTCCAACTGGTCAAAATTGAAGTTAATGCTAGATTCAAGAATAATAAGAAAATTAACCGTCACATAAATTAAATGTGTTAGACGCATGACAGAAAACAACCTGAGAGATAAGATCAGAAATGAAGAACTGAGAAAAAAAAAATTAGAAATAATTCTTGTAATTGAATATATAAAGAAACAACAGATAAAATGTTTTGGCCATGTGATAAGACAGAAATTTCACTAACATTGCAAGAACACCAGACCCAAGGGCCAAATATGAAAAAGATGGATTGGTGGAATATTAGGAATATTAAGAAACATAACAGCAGAGACCACAGAATAGCAAAAGACTGCAAACTATATCTCCCCTCGACACTGGAAGGAAAACAAATGAGGTAGGGAAAAGAAGTGAAACTTTAGATGGAGTTTATAGAATTTAAGGTTTTTAGTAACTGAGACTAAGTTAATAGATGGTTCAGGTATTGTATAATGTTAATTTTAATATTAATGGAGAGCTCAGATATTGTAATGTGAAAGCTTATAGTAATGAAAACTCAGTTATTATAATGTGAAAGCTCATATGGCCATGGTGAAGCTCACATATTGAAATGTGAAATCTCATTGTAATAGAGAGCTCAGATATTGCAATGTGAAAGTTCATGTTAATGGAGAACTCAGAATATTATAATGTGGATGCTTATTTTAATCAAGAGTTCAGATATTGTAATGTGAAAGTTCACATTAATGGAGAGCTCAGATATTTGTAATGTGAAAGTTCATTTTAATTGAGAGCTCAGATATTGCAATGTGAAAGCTCATATTAATCAAGAGCTCAAATGTGAAAACTCATATTAATTAATTTTAGAAACTGGATGAACAAGTGGATTGGACTATCATTGTCCTGTTAGGTTGGTGCAGATTTATTTCTCGACAAGTTCACAAGTTTTTCTTTATTGATGTGAAATGAAAACTCTGACAGCAAAGCTCATATGTTACTGTACTATGCATGAGACCTTTATTCTTCCGCTCCACAGAAGTCTCTTCACATATGCCAGAAAAATTGAAGAAATATGATAAAGATAGTCATTTTTTAGTTTGTGAAGGTAAAGAAATCTGGTTATAGAAGTTTCTTGTATTAATGTTGAGTTCAGAAAAATAATTTGTAAGTTTATGGAAGTTCAGAGTACAAGATTTTAAAATTTATGTTTTCAACTATCCTGTAATTATTAACTAAAATTTTTGTTGACATATTAACATTCCAAGTCGTTAATGAAACCATTCCAATACAATTTATTTGTTCGTTAACATTTACATACATTTTAACAATGGTCACATTAAGTGTATATTTTTATATCTTTATATTTTTGTCTGTTATATTATTTTGCTTTATGAGACTTTATTTACAAGAAAGTTATTTCTTTTGCAGTAATAATTACTTTAGTTGTTTCCGGTTGGATCCAAAATGGAGGAATTATTTTTCTCTGGCTTGGTATAGAACCGTTGATCAAAGCTTTAACAAGCCGCTATCATAAAAATAATTTTGTTAATGAAACGTAGACCTGATACAGAATAACCGAATAACAAAGCAAGCCTCATGTGGAAACAACAGGTAAGAGAAAGACCCAGAGAGACACTGAGAAGAACATTGATGAGAGAGGCAAGAGCAGCAGAAATCGGCTCCCTCAATGAGATAGAGTTGCTTGCACAGAACAGAGACAAATTGCGAGATTTGATAAAAGATCTTTACAATGATTGAAAACTGCTAGAATAAAATTTAGATCAGAGAAGGAAATCTGTGTCTATGCCTATGGGCTGGTTACGGCTCGAAAGGTCAATAGATAGAATAATTACTTTCTTTTAGCTCAGTTTCTTTTGTAGTTTCGTATTGTGAAGATTTTTGTATATCCCGTTTCTATTTCAGTGTTATACTATTGAAGATTGTCTCCATTATTTTGTTTCATCCGTTATGAAACCTGTGGTAGAGCAGTGGTTATAAACTGATCTACTGAGGTCAGTCTCTTTCCTTAACTGACCAGTTCCTGGGTTCATCCTGTCTCTTAAAAGACTACCAGATATATAAAAGAAAGGATGACCTGGTATAGTGTGTACTACATTGCCCAGAAATGTTCTGTTTTTATCTTAATGGGTATCATCAGGTGACATGCCAATTGGCGTAGGCGATCATCTCTCTCCACATCTTTCAGGCCCTTCATGCATATAATTTTAGTCATGATCTTTTATTATGCTATTGGATAAGCTGTTCAATATTTTTCTCTTGGTTTTCCTCTGCTCTTCTTTCTATTCATTCTGCTTGTTATAGCATTATCAATGCCTTCTTTTTGCATCACATATAATAAATAAATATAGATTATCTTTTTAACATGATTCTGATGATGTTTCTTGTTCTCCAGCTATATTAAATATTCTTCATTAATACGTGTTGCTATCCTTAGAATTTGTAGTATTCCTCTGATAAACCACATCTCAGCTGCCTCCAATGTTCTTTGTGCTATCATCCGTAATACTAACTCCATATTCTTATATACTAAACTCTTGCAGCTTTATTATTGTTTTTTCATTCTGATATATTCTATTATAGAGGTAGTCTATGTGAATAATATAGATATTATTATAGTGTTATCCTAATCTAAAACTGTCTTTTATTCCATATCTGCTAGAGGTAGCACTTTTGAAGTTGTTCTTTTATTTCTGGGCTCTGTATATAAATGCAAGAGAAGGTCAGTCCAAATACCTCACTACTGTTTGATACTGTTAATATATTCTATTCTTGCCTTACTGTGTATGTGTGCATTAGTTTAGTAAAAGCAAAGAAGTAAAGAGCCCCCATCATGCCTAGTGGCGTATAGGGAATATGGTGTTAGTGACCATAAATTTACAGACCTTCAGCACATGATTTTTGGGTAATGTGGTCGGTACTACGCCCGTGCCGCTTTACTTTCCAGAAAAAATTTGGTACCCATTTAAGGCTGGATGAACCGGAAGCCGTCATTTGGAATCAAACCCTACCCCTTGTCCTTTGTAGTCCGTTCACTAACCACTGAGTTATTGCGGCTGCATTAGTTTAGGCATATGATTAAAAGGAGTTGACATATGTTTTCTGTGATTGTAAACATAACCATTTTTTCAGACATTCCAAATATACTTAATATTTTATTTATGTTCTTTACGGCTAAATTATATGTATTCTGGCTTGTATTATGAATTTGTATATCTGGTATTGAGTAACTTCAGTGGCTGAGTGGTTAGTGTGCTCACTTCCTGGGCAGAAAGGTTCTGGTTCAATTCCCAGAAGTGGCAACATTTTTTATTTTCAGACGAGCAAGGCTCCTAGGTCCACCCACTTCCACATATTCTTCTATAAATCCACATTTCAAAGCTTCAATTTTCTGTTCTGTGTTCTTGTCTAATTTCCATGTTTCTACACCATACAGGAATATTGAGAAGATATAACATTTTGCTATTCTGAGTTTTAGCCCTGATGTATTTGTTTGATGTTAGTATACTTTTTCATAAGAGTTCTTAAATGTTATGTAGAGTCAGTTTAACATATGGATGTGAATCATGGACAATAGGACAAACAAACAAGAAAATCATGGAGTCTGTAAAATGCGGTTTTACAGAAGAATGTTGAGAATACCATGGACAGCTAAGAAGAGTAATGAAAACGTTCTGAATGAGGCCACCAAGCAAAAAACGAGCTAATATCCAATATAGAAAGAAACAATCATCATTTTTTTGGCCATGTAATGAGAAGAGAACAACTGGAATATATTATAACAGCTGGAAAATTGAGGGACGAAGAGATAGAGGAAAGCAAAGAGAAAAATACCAGACAGCTTAAGAAAATGGCTTGGCAGAAGGTCAACAACAGAAATGATAAATAACTGTCGAAATTGAAAATTTTGGAGAGACATGATCACCTATTCCAGCAGGCCGGTACTTGATGATGATGATGATACTTTTCATGGCATTAAAATTACTTGTTGCCATCCTATTCTTTTGTTTATTACAGTTTTACCAAAAATGTATCGCTAGTAATTTTACAAATGTGATCATTAACATCTATATTCCCTTTACACTTTCACATATGGGGGAATGAATTATTGATATATTTATTGAGAAAGTCTCATGTAATATAAATGTAATAATTATTTTTAAATCATGGGTCAATGAAGTCTCTCCTTCTCTTTAGATATCCATGATTTCTTTATTTATATTGTAAGCTTCTATACACACTTCAATAAGCTAATCTGGATATACATATTAGTATGATATAATTCATGACTATTCTGTACAAATAAAATATATCTGAAAGAGCTTTCTTGTTTGTATAATACACTTTATTTTATTTTATTTTTTGTGTTTTAAAGTTATGCAGATTTATCTTTTGTGAATGTCATTTTTTTCCTCTTGTGGATTTTATGTGTCAAAGTCGGTGAATTAATATGTCTGGTTGAATCTCAGATCTGGGATAGTCTGTTCTTGTATCTTTCTATCATAATTTTATGTTCATCATTTACCTTTAGTCTTACATAAAACTGTCTCACTTTTGTAATCATTTTTTTCTTGTTTCTCTTTTGTTTCATTTTGTAAATTCATACAACTTTTGCTAAAAGACTGTGTTGTGTATTGCTTTTTTTCCCTACAAACAGTTGTCACATAATGCTTTTTATTTGACTTGTGTTAATTTTCTATTTAGTTTGCCTTATTACATCTGTTTTTCTCATTCATTGATTTCTGATTATTCTATGACTTGTTTTAATTTCTAATTTGTTTGCTTTGCTGTATTAGTTTTCTGTTTACTCGTTAATGATATATGATTTTTTAATAATTTGTATTAATTTCTAATAAGTATTTTTTAATAACTGTTTTTTTTTTCTCATTTGATAATTTATACTTTCTGAATGTTGAAATCTTTCACTTTTTTTCCAATATAGATTTCAATAAAGATGTTTTATTTTGTTTCTCTTTTGCTTATGATCATGGTTTAAATTTGTTCAACCATTAGTTTCATATTTTACATTTGCACGCTCAATTCAGTTCATTCAAAAGTTTTGTATGTATTTGTGTGTGTGTTGCTGTGTCTGATCAGCAGAGAGGAGCTCACAGAATGTTGAATTCACTAAGGTTTGCTACTTTACGAGAGAGAGAGAGAGAGAGAGAGAGAGAGAGAGAGAGAGAGAGAGAGAGAGAGAGAGAGAGAGAGAGAGAGAGAGAAGAGAGAGAGGAGAGAGAGAGAGAGGGAGATTGGTAGAGGAGGAAAGAGAGAGAGATGGATAGAAATAGATAGGAGAGGGAGCGAGGATGAGAGAGAGAGGTGGATAGGAAATAGATAGGAGAGGGAGCGAGAATGAGAGAGGACAGAAAGAGAGAGAGATGATAATAAACATTCTTATCACATTCCAGATCTGTAGGCAAGTGCCTCTGGCCAACATTAATTATTATTTTACATTGGACTATAGAGTTAATAATTATTTAATCAACTGATAAAACAAGTACTAGTTCTACCCTGCTACTATTTTCAACATCTATCTTCTCTATCAAAAGCCTTTTCTTGTTCTACAAATGTTATGCATATTTTAATGTTTTGCTATATTTTTTTGGCAAATTTACATTCATGCAGAGATGTCCCTTGCCCAGCTCCTGTATATTCTGATTTTTTGTTATGTTCTAACTGTTGATAACTTGTCCACATCTTTTCTGGAGAATTTTACCAACTATATTTCATTGTGTAATTTATTTATGAATGTAATTTAGACATGAGTGCTACCACAGTAAAGTGTACCCTATTTGATATCAATATTTTTCTATATAGTTTGAATGTGATTGTTGCTTTTCAGGTCATTTTGGTATTAATATTACTGAAAGGTAATGTAAATGTTAAGTAAGGTAATGTAAATGTTACTGTAAGGTAATTTAAATGTTACTGAAAGGTTATTTAAATGTTACTGAAAGGTTATTTAAATGTTACTGTAAGGTAATGTAAATGTTACTGTAATGTAAATGTTACTGTAAGGTAATGTAAATGTTACTGTAAGGTAATGTAAATGTTACTGTAAGGTAATTTTAATGTTACTGAAAGGTAATGTAAATGTTACTGTAAGGAAATGTAAATGTTACTGAAAGGTAATGTAAATGTTACTGTAAGGAAATATTTATGAATACTACACTAACGTAACATCTTCTTTCTTTCTTTCAATTTCCTGTGGAGCATAGGTCTTCAACAAACACTTTCCAAGCCATTCTGTTTCTTGCCATTCTTTTAAGATCATTCCATGTCTTCCCCATCATCTTCATCTCTGCTTCCATCTGTCTTCTCCAACAATATTTTCATCTTCATTTCCGTCTCTTTTCCTGAGGATTCTAAAAAAGGGCCCCATTGTGTAATACTCTCAAATGGCCTCCGCAGTGTGTGTTCTATCCAGCACCATTGTATTTATTGAATTTCTTTATCCAATTGTATTTGACTGGTACTTTCCCATAATTCTAAGTTAGTGATTTTGTCCTGCCATTTCCATCTTTTTATTCTGATAAATTGTTACTGTAATGTTATAAATTACATTTGTAATAATGTTATTGTAATGATGAGATGTCAGGTGGATAAAAGTAATCATGTGAAGTCACTTCTTCTTCTTCTACCTTTTTAGCTCCCAGTGGAGCATAGGTCTTCAACAAACACTTTCCAAGTTGTTCTGTTTTTTGCCACTCTTTTAAGATCATTCGATGTCTTCCCCATCATCTTCATCTCTGCTTCTGTCTGTCTTCTCCAAGAATTCCTTGGTCTTCCTCTTTGTCTTTTCCCCTGGGATTCCAAAAAAGGCCTGTTGTGTAATACTCTTAGTTGGCTTCCATGCCTTATCCAGTGCCATCATCTTCGCTGCATCTCTTTATCCACTGGTATTTGACTGGTACATTTCCATAATTACCATGTTTGTGAAGTCACTTAGTAAAAGTTATTGCTGTAAGTTTGTGAGGTCTTATAGGACAAATAATTATTATCTTACGCTTGAATTCATTTTTATAAAACTGTTACTGTAAGGTTGTGAGGTCTTATGGATAAATATGTGACTGTAAAGTTGTGAGGTCATATGGATAAATATGTGACTGTAAAGTTGTGAGGTCATATGGATAAATATGTGACTGTATAGTTGTGAGGTCGTATGGATAAATATGTGACTGTATAGTTGTGAGGTCGTATGGATAAATATGTGACTGTATAGTTGTGAGGTCGTATGGATAAATATGTGACTGTAAAGTTGTGAGGTCGTATGGATAAATATGTGACTGTATAGTTGTGAGGTCTTATGGATAAATATGTGACTGTAAAGTTGTGAGGTCGTATGGATAACATTGTTGTTGTAAGGTTGTGAGGTCTTATAGATAAAATTGGAGTCATCAGTCGCTGGACACTGCGGGACATGCTGAGGAGGGGATCTGAGCACCTATGGACATGTTCGGAGTGTAATGATGATGACCCGCAAATAGCTCAATAACTCAATAGATAAAATTGTTACTGTAAGATTGTGATATTGTTGAAATTAAAGCCTTTGAAATGTGGATTTATGAAGAATAGGTAGAATTGGATGGAAAGAAAAGAAAACAAACGATGAAGTTTTAAAATAACTAAAAATGGAAAGAGAACTACTAAACACAATTAGAACAAGACAAATTTTTGGGGCATGTTAAAAGACACAACAGCCTACTAAAAGTAATATTGGAAGGGGAAATACAAAGTAAAAGAGGCAGAGGAAGACAAGACTAACATGGACGAGTAACATCAAAAGATGGACAGATCAGCCTATGACAATCTGCACCATCAAAGCAAGAGACAGAGTGGAATGGCACTCCAAGGTAGCGAACCTTCGATGCAGAGACAGCACTCAGTGAATGAAAGATTGTGAGATGTTTTGTATAATATTGTTATTATCAGGTTGTGATGACTTATGCATAAAGGTTGTTACTATAAGATTGTTACTATAAGATTGTTACTATAAGGTTGTTACTATAAGGTTGTGAGGTCTTATTCATAAAATTGTTACTGTAAGATTGTAATGTTTTGTGGGTAAAATTGTTACTCTGATGTCTTATAGATATTACGGTGGATTTTTGAGGTAATTTTGATAAAAATATAACGCTAGGTAACTTGAGTGTAAACTTTCTCAAATGGAGCTACTTCCTGATTTACTCCTTGATGCTAAAGAATATTAAAGCAGCCCAGCTGTAATTGGCAACCTGACTGGAAAAATAATGAAAATGAGACAACAAAGTAGAGTATTCGCTAGAGTGTCTGTAGTACTGAGATATAGTAAGCTTTACCTTATGTAAAGACAAAGGATGTCCAAAAGTATGCAATGTCACAGGGGAAATGAAGTATTAAATTTCTCTGCACTAGGCCATAACATTGGAGGTGATGTAGCCAGTGTTCTTACTCACTATCATCTCTTTTAGCTCAAAGAATCAGGTACAAATTTTCACCTGGGTCAACCTGAGTGAACCCACATTCACTTTATTACGTTACCACCATACTACTTTTGCTCTCACTATTTGTCTAAAACAATTTCCACTAGTATTTTATGTTTAGACACTTTCTATTCTAATAGTTAGGACTACAGTTATCTTTCTTTGTTTGGGAGATGAGTTAGTAATTCGGATGATTCCGCTGGCATGGGCGGTTGAGCAATTATGGATTTTGATTCGTTTGCAGTGATACCGAGGCCTTTCATAACCAATAACAATAAACAATATTCTAATAGTATCCTATGTTTAGACACTTTTTTATATAATGTGGTTCTATGTTTAGACACTTTCTATTCAAATGGTATTCTATGTTTAGACACTTTCTATTCTAATGGTATTCTGTGTTTAGACACTTCCTATTCAAATTGTATTCTATGTGAAGACGCCTTCTATTATAATGGTATTCTATATTTAGAAAAGGTTGATTCTAACAGTGTTCTATGTTTAAACACTTTCTATTCTAATAGTACTCTATCTATCTATCTATCTATTGTCCTTTCGAGCTGAAGACGGCACATAGGGCAGAACGACAATCTCAAAAACAGAAACCTTGTGTGCCAAAATGGCACATATTGCAGAGATTACTGCTTCTAAAATCTATGGCTCTGTTTCCATAACAATACTTTTTACAATGACAGCTTGTCAAGCCATCAATCAACCTCCTTAGTCGCCGCTTACGACATGCCTGGAAGATCACAGAGTTACTATTCTTTACTTCCCTCATAATGAGACCTGGTAACACACAGGAATTACTTACTATTCTATGTTTAGACACTTTCTATTCTAATGGTATTCTATCTTTAAACACTTTCTATTCTAATGGTATTCTATGTTTAAACACTTTCTATTCTAATGGTATTCTATGTTAGATACTTTCTATTTCATTGGTATTCTACATTACAACATTTTATTTCAATTCCACTCTAGGCCATGGAGTTCACATGGATTCAGCACCAACACTTGGAGTATTTGTTGCAAGCAATAACCATTACATGGCCCAAATAGTTTCATCAAAGTTGCATAACTATTAATTTAATGCAACACATTCAATCAATGCAGAAAACGTCCATTAATCAGACCCTCTTGTGCATTGGAACAATTAACAGACACTTTCATGTTTGCTGGAATAGGTAGAAACACTTTTCATGGTTGCTGAATGGGTATTGACACTTTCATGGTTGCTGGAATGGGTATTAACACTTTCATGGTTGCTGGAATAGGTAGAAACACTTTTCATGGTTGTTGGAAGCTGTATTAACACTTTCATGGACGCTGGAATGGGTAGAAACACTTTCATGGTTGCTGGAATGGGTAGAAACACTTTTAATGGTTGCTGGAATGGGTATTACCACTTTCATGGTTGCTGGAATGGGTAGAAACACTTTTCATGGTTGCTGGAATGGGTAGAAACACTTTCATGATTGCTGGAATGGGTATTACCACTTTCATGGTTGCTGGAATGGGTAGAAACACTTTCATGGTTGCTGGAATGGGTAGAAACACTTTCATGGTTGCTGGAATGGGTAGAAACACTTTCATGGTTGATGGAATGGGTAGAAACACTTTCATGATTGCTGGAATGGGTAGAAATACTTTCATGGTTGCTGGAATGGGTAGAAACACTTTCATGGTTGATGGAATGGGTAGAAACACTTTCATGGTTGCTGGAATGGGTAGAAACACTTTCATGGTTGATGGAATGGGTAGAAACACTTTCATGGTTGATGGAATAGGTAGCGTAGAGGATATGGGAATGTCCTGACTGCTATAAAGCTGATCCATTCTATGAAGACATTAATGAAGATTCTACTCCATTGTATTTTATCTTAAAATACTTTCTATCCCACTAGTAGTCTATGTTAAGATACTTTCTATCCCACTAGTGGTCTATGTTAAGATACTTTCTATCCCACTAGTGTCTATGTTAAGATACTTTCTATCCCACTAGTAGTTTATGTTAAGATACTTTCTATCCCACTAGTAGACTATATTAAGATACTTTCTATCCCACTAGTAGTCTATGTTTAGATACTTTCTATCCCACTAGTAGTTTATGTTAAGATACTTTCTATCCCACTAGTAGTCTATGTTAAGATACTTTCTATCCCACTAGTAGACTATGTTAAGATACTTTCTATCCCACTAGTAGTCTATGTCAAGATACTTTCTATCCCACTAGTAGTCTATGTCCAGATACTTTCTATCCCACTAGTAGTCTATGTTAAGATACTTTCTATCCCACTAGTAGTCTATGTTAAGATACTTTCTATCCCACTAGTAGACTATGTTAAGATACTTTCTATCCCACTAGTAGACTATGTTAAGATACTTTCTATCCCACTAGTAGACTATGTTAAGATACTTTCTATCCCACTAGTAGTTTATGTTAAGATACTTTCTATTCCACTAGTAGTCTATGTTAAGATACTTTCTATCCCACTAGTAGACTATTTTATGAATGAAACCACCTTTGTCTCTCTTCTTCATATCTTGAACTGGTGGATTCATGCTGACATGCCTAGTTGCACATTGTAAAGCAACATGTTTTTTTTTTGGCCAACTTTAACAAAGTGCTCTATGTCTATAACACACTGGTTATCCCTCCCTGCACTATTTTCTCTCAGACTGCTTTCGTTTTTCACTCATTCACCTTTCCTCAAGGATTCCTTGTGAGGCAGATGTTATATAAATATATGTTTGTTTCAAGAAGTAAGACCTAGTATGTTTGTGTGTTCTATTATTATTTTATTTCCAATTTAGTGCATATGTTTGGATAGCTCACAGCCGCTGAGTGTGTATGTCTAAAGAATCTTTATTTAAATAAAAAGTACAGCTTAAAGTATATTGATATTATTTTGTTTGTATGAATTTCAGTCTGAGCTAATTTTGATATAATGCCTTTCTATACTAATTTGAAAATAAATGTTTTGAAGACAGTTTTGATACAACTATATGTGATCTTATAATTTCCTGTATTGTCACATTCCAAATGATGGAAAGAGAGCTTATATTTTAAACCAAAAAAATGTGTTTTGTTTCAGATCACATGTCACTGATGATACTCACAATACATGATACTGATACACACGAAAACAATCATGAATATAAATTTTCAGTTAACTTTTTTTTTATTTCACTATTTTTTATTTTATTTATACAATTTTCATCCCAACGTTGTGCTACCAATGCCAGTCATAGACCCTAGATTGCAAGAACAATAAGAAAAATAACATCTACTGAGATTAAATGTGTCAGACGAATGACAGGAAACAGTCTGAAGATAAGATCAGAAATGAAGAACTGAGAAAAAAAGCTAGGAATAGCCCCTGACATAGAATATATAAAGAAACAACAGATAACATGTTTTGGCCACGTGACAAGGCAGAGTGATAAAAACACAACACAACGAACCTTCAATGAACGTTGTGAAAACACCAGACCCAAGAATCGACCATATTCATCAAAAGATGGATCGACGGAATATTAGAAGCACTAGGAAACATAACAGCAGCAGAGGCGAACAGAAGAGCAGAATACCGCAAATTATATCTCCCCTCGACGCTGAAAGGTAAATGAAAAAGGAAAGAAGAAGTTAACTTTTGGGAGTGTACTTTACTAATTGGTGGTGTTTAATATAATGGTCACAAAATTGTAATAAATAAAAATATGTATATTGCCCATTACCCGCGATAACTCAGTGATTAGTGCACTGGACTACAAATGACAAGGTGTAGGGTTCGATCCCAACCGACAGCTTCCGGTTCACCCAGCCTTAAATGGGTACCGGATTTTTTCTGGGAAAATAAAGCGGCACGGGCGTAATACCGACCACATTACCCCAAAAATCATGCGCCGAAGGTCTGTAAAATTTATAGTCACTAACACCATATTCCCTATACGCCACTTGGCGTGACGGGGGTACTTTACTTTTACTATATTCCCATTATAAAAAAAAGTCAAGGTTTCCTTTTCAGCTTTTGTAGACACTTGGTGAATATGATGATGCCCATATGTTTTCATGACAGCACAACTTTGGGTGACCCTCAAGTTAGTCGGTTTGACAAAAATTCACTACTACTTGGAATTGAACCAGGATCCTTCACACGAATCCCTCAGCCACTGAGGTTCTTTTTTTGCCCTTTTGTTGTTTTAAAACAATTCTTCTTGTTCTTCAATTCACTGGGCAGTCTTGCTCAACTAGTTTCCAGCTGCAAACCTCCTTATCACTATATGATATCACTGTGTTCTCTAAAAAAAAAAAAAAAGCAGGACTGTAGGTCAAATGTGGATGTGATGAGAAGTGGGGGGGGGGGGGGAAGAGAGAGAGAAGAGCCAGTCACGTGATGAGACAAAACAGTCTGATAGGAGTTGGAGGTTATTACTGGGGGTGTGAATACTGCTCCAAGAACAAAAGGGTTTGCCAGGATGGGTCTTGTATTCACTGGGCAGTCCTGCTCAACTAGGTTCCAGCTGCCAACCTCCTTATCACTTTATAATATCACTGTGTTCTCTACAAAAGCAGAAATGTAGATCAAATGTGGATGTGATGAGAAGTGAGGGGAGAAAAGGGTTGGGGGGGGGGGGAGCCAGTCATGTGATGAGACAAAGCAGTCTGATAGGAGTTGGGGGTGATTACGGGGGGGGGGGGTGTGAATGATGTTCCAAGATAAAAGGCTTTGCCAGGATGGGGTCTTGTGGTGAGGTGCACTGCGAGTCCTGAGCAAAGCCTGATTCTACTAAAATAATACAGCAGTGAATCATTGGTTATGGGAAGTTTTTTAAGTCTGCTCTTGGGACATCTTCTTGGGGCGCATGTTACTGTTACTGTTTCGTCAAATGAACAACCAGTTCAACTTTTTAAACATTTTCTACATCATCATCAAGTACCTGGCCTGCTGGCGTAGGTGATCATGTCTCTCCACAACTTTCGATCTCGACAGTTATTTATCATTTCTGTTGTTGACCTTCTGCCAAGCTATTCTCTTAAGTTATCTGGTTTTTTTTTTTCTTTTTGCTTCCCTCTATCTCTTCGTCCTTCAATGTTTCCAGTTGTTACAATATATTCCAGTTGGTCTCTTCTCATTACATGGCCAAAAATGATGAAAGTATGTTAAGATAAAGAGCTACCAATGTGAGCTATGGATTTTCTACATAACAACGGAATAATGTATATTTTTTAGTCAAAGAGACGTTTACCATATTGGCAAAATTGGTAAACGTTTGTGTCACTAATGTATTTTTACAAACCCGGGACAAAAGCTAAAAAATCAGCTAAAATCGGGAGAAATTCGGGACAGTAACAAATCCGGGACAAAGGGTGAAAAAACAGTAAAAAAATCGGGACGCCTGTTCACCTTAACTAAAGTTGGTTGTGCAAAGAGTGAAAAGCATAAATCAAACTAGAAATTTGTAATGGAAAAGAGTGATAAACAAAATCAAACTAGAATCAATATATATATATATATATAAAGTTGACGAAACTACAGCGAAAACGATGGCGCTGTATAGGACAATCACTGCTGAAGCCAACTGAGAGTACTACACACCATGTCTTCTTTTGGAATCCCAGGACAGGGGAAGAAACAATGAGGAAGACCAAAATATACTTGGTGAAGATATGAGGAAGCAGAGATGAAGATGATGAGGAAGACATGGAATAATATTTGAAGAATTTCAAGAAACATAACGACTGGGAATGTATTTGTCGAAGACCTATGCTCCACAGGGAGTTAAAAGGAAGAAGAAGAAACAAATAAACTTTGAGGGATAATGGTATGTTTACAGTACTTGGGAAAATCCACAAATAAACAACAGAAAACATATTTGTTCGCGGTTTTTTACATTATTTACTATATAGATTTTTCCGCAAGACAAATTCTATGTCTATTTTCTATTAAATTCTTATTCTATTTCTATTATATTGACCTTTCGAGCCGTAGCTGGCCCATAGGGTGTAGACCAAGATACTCCCTCTCTAATCTGAATTTTTGTTCTAGCAGTTTTCAATTATTTTAAAGATATTTTATCAAATCTCGCCATTTGTCTCTGTTCTGTGCAAGCAGCTCTATCTCATTGAGGGAGCCGATTCCTGCTGCTCTTGCCTCTCTCATCAATGTTCTTCTCAGTGTCTCTCTGAGTCTTTCTCTTTTCCTCTTACCTGTTGTTTCCCCACATGAGGGTTTGCTTTGCTATTTGGTTATTATCTCTTCTCATCACATGTCCAACATATGACCATCGTCTTTTCGTTTGGTTGATTGGCGATTTCTTTAATTTCCTCGTTTGTTTTGAATTCGTTCCACGCTATACCAAGTATTTTCCTTAGACATTTATTTTCGAATGCGTTCAACTTTGTTTTGGGCCATGTTAAAAGACACAACAGCCCACTAGAAGTAATCTTGGAGGGGAAAATACAAGTTGTAAAAGGCAGAGGCAGACTAAGACTAACATGGACGAGTAACATCAAAAGATGGACAAATCAGCCTATGACAACCTCACCATCAAAGCAAGAGACAGAGCAGAATGGCGCTCCATGGTAGCCAACCTTCGTTGCGGAGACGGCACACGATGATGTAGAGATTTTTCCGATTACTGTAAGCACACCGTTGTTCTCCAACTTGTATTTATTTGTTCTTCGCCTTAGAGGTTTCCATTCATAATAGTGTTCAACTATTACTGTTTGTCTTTATGATCAAGAAACCACTGCAATTAAACTGTATAGAAAACAAATACGTCCCTAGAATATGCTTAATTATAGTTATGGAAGGCCTCGGTATCACTGCAAGCGAATCAAAATCCATAATTACTCTACCGCCCGTGCCAGTGGAATCATCCGAATTACTATCTCATCTCCTAAACAAAGAAAGATAGCTGTATTCCCAATCATAGAAGTTTCAGCACACGCCAGAAGACATAAGGCGAAACCGTACAGAAAGTGAACACAACCGTCTGCTCCCTGTCTTACGATATCATCGTAAACAATCAGAATATTGAAACACAATTAAAACGGATGAAACACACAGCTCACGGCGAGTACAGAGCACTTATCTCAGTAGCTCCTGCAACAAGCCGGACTTGAAATATAAGAAAACTGCAACAAGAAACACTTTTCAGACACAGCCTTCAATGGTTCCTGCCGCCTATCCACCATTTCGACCTAAGGTTCACATCCTCCTGGAAATGATGATCGTCATATTTTTTTTTTTATGTTTAGCACTTGATGATGTTAAGACATCGTTTTTGACTCCAAATCCGAACATATGAAACACAGTTAGTCATCGGATTATCCCCGTCGCACATCAAACAACAGACCGTAAGATCTTGCAATGTGAATTTGTGAAATTGTAAACAAGTTCACATGTCTACCCTCTATCTCACAATAGCCCTATATATATATATGTTACGAAGGCTATGGAATGAATGCAGAAATAAGAGTAACGGCAATGCACCCAGTAATAGCAAGTATAATCAAAAGTAGAAGGTGAACATATTTTGGTCACGTGATGAGATGTGAGAGTAAGATAATCTAAAAGCAGGCCCTAAAATGGGATACAGAGGACAAAAGAAAAAGAGATCGACCTAAAGAAACATTTAAAAACACAGGACGAGAAGCAACAACAACAGCAGGTATCAGTTCCCTATACAAGTGCCGCAGCTTTTGTGTCATGACCAAACACTACGCGCATTTTTTTAAAAAGATGGACAAGGAATAAAAACGACGAAAGCAAACAACAGCAATAATAAAATATTGGGGTCAAATATAATTTAGTGGCGGTTAGAGTCCCTTGATCGTTCGTTCGTTCGCTTTGACCTCTGACGAAGTCCCACCCACTCAATTTTGTGGGACTGAATTTTGCGTGTAAAGTCTGTTTTTATCCCATTACAGGATGCCCCTCGCCATGCAGGCAGATTTACTCCGACTTCAGAGGTACTAATTTTTAGGGAATTAGTAAAACCCAGGTGTCCTCGCCAGGGTACGAACCCCGGCAGTTAAGCCAATCGCCTATCGATTGCGCTAATCGGACACCCAGTCCCTTGATCAAAGCCATCTATAGCTTGGGGACTTCTTCTTCTATCCTCTCTCCTTTGCCGTTGGCGTCAAGAGGAGATACAACTCGCGATTCATTGCTCTTCTGGTGTTATCCCTCCTAGTGATAGCTTAAGGGCTGAATGGGAAAAATCTCAACTAGAACGTTACATCGTTCACCATCATCATCATCATCATCATCATCATCATCTCCGCAACGAAGGTTGGCTACTTCGCCATTCCACTGTTTCTTTGTTTGATGGTGCAGGTTGTCATAGATTGACTTGTCCATCTTTGATGTTACTCGTCCATGTTTGTCTTGGTCTGTCTCTTTTACCTTGTATTTCCCTTCCAATATTACATTTAGTAGGCTGTTGTGTCTTTTAACGTGCCCCAAACATTTAATTTGTCTTGTCTTAATTGTATTTAGTAGTTCTCTTTTTAATTTTAGTTGTTTTGAAACTTCATCGTTTGTTTTCTTTTCTTTCCATCCAATTCTACCTATTCTTCTGTAAATCCACATTTCAAGGCTTTAATTTTCTGTTCTGTTTTCTTGTCTAATGTCCATGTTTCTGCACCATATAGGAATATGAGAAGATGTAACATTTTGCCATTCTCAGTTTCAGCCCTGCTGTTATTTGTTTGTTGTTAGTATATTTCCCTAAGGCTTTAAAATTACTTTTTACCATTCCTATTCTTTTGTTTATTTCAATTTTACATTTTCCATAATTGGTTATAGCATGCCCAAAGTAGTTGTAGCTCTGAGCTGTCTCCCGATGTGTTCCTTCAACTGTGATATTTAATTGTAGGTCTTGAGAATTTTCTTTTTTTATGATCATAGTTTTAGTCTTTTTTATATTCATATCTAGCCCATATTATTTGCTTGTTATGTTTATCACATTAAGCAACTGTTGTAGATCTTCAGGATTTTCTGCTAGTAGAACAGTATCACCAGCATATCTTAGGTTATTGATTATCTTTCCATTAATGTACTTCGTTAGCCAGTTTATTTTGCCGCAGACTTTTAGTAGGGAGGCCAAGTTGTAGGTGAAGCGAGGTCTGGATCAAATGAGTCGCTAACTCCGCCGTGCTGACTACAGGTTGCGCTCCTCTCAATGAGGAGGAAAAGTCCTAGCTACAAATTTAACCAGACACCGTCTGTTGTGTTTCCCCATGAAAAAGATTTCTATTTCCGCTTTCGCTTTCTCACGTCCCTGGTGTCAATGACGAAAAGGTAAACTAGAGTTTTTGATGTCGATGTTAACTAAGCAATTATGCAATCTGTGCTGCACGGTAGGCGAAAAGCAAACGAGGAAAGAAAGAAGAAGCATTTGTGTAGACAATTTTAGCTAATGGGATCGAAAATGATCTAGGTCTTCCAAGTAACTACACTTTTACTTCTACAACTGAGAACTGACTGACTACACCGTACCACACTTTACAGTATACAAGTTACAATGGACTATGGATACTCTTAACATAACACAACAGTTTGTGAGTTCGTTGTTCAGTAACATCATACATGAATTATACATTTTAATAAAAAGTCAATAATAATTTAATAAATTATATAATCATAACAAATTAATGGAAAGATAATCAATAAATAATGAATTATAACCTAAGATATGCTGATACTGTCTACTGTCTGTCTTGACTTATACTTATACTCATACATACAGTACTACTAGCAGAAAATCCTAAAGATCTACAACAATTACTTAATGAAATATTTTAAATATACATGACAAGCAAAAATATGGACTAGATATGAATATCAAAAAGATTAAAACTATGATCATAAACAAAGAAAATACTCAAAACCCACGAGTGGATATAAAAATTGAAGGAATAGACCTGGAGACAGTTCAGAACTACAACTACCTTGGACATACTATAACCAGTGATGGAAAATGTAAAACTGAAATAAACAAAAGAATAGGAATGGCAAAAAGTAATTTTAATGTCATGAAGAACATACTAACATCAAAACAAATAACACCAGGGCTAAAACTAAGAATGGCAAAATGTTATGTCTTCTCAACATTGCTATATGGTGCAGAAACATGGACATTAGACAAGAAAAGAGAACAGAGAATTGAAGCCTTTGAAATATGGATATATAGAAGAATAGGTAGAATTAGATGAAAGGAAGAAAACAAACGATGACATCTTAAAACAATTAAAAATGAAAAGAGAACTTCTGAACGCAATTCAAACAAGACAAATGCGATTTTTGGGTCGTGTTAAAAGACACAACAGCCTACTAAAAGTAATCCTGGAGGGAAAATACAAGGTAAAAGAGGCAGAGGCAGACCAAGACTAACATGGACGAGTAACATCAAAAGATGGACAAACCAGCCTATGACAACCTGCACCATCAAAGCAAGAGACAGAGCAGAATGGCACTCCATGGTAGCCAACCTTCATTGCGGAGATGGCTCTTGATAATGATGATGATAATCATAACATAAGTACTTATGACTTACTGAGACTCAGTGAGACAGAGTATCAAATCTTACACATACAAAACAGTTTCATCTACTAATTTTATTGTTTTTTTTTTTAATTTTGGATATAATGAAAATTTGATTTCAAAGTCTAATGCTGAAGTGTATGTCATTATGCTGAAATTTATATAATTTTGCTGAAATTGATGTCATTATACTGAAATTTACGCTATTAACCTGAAATTATGTCATTTTTCAGAAAGAGGTAACATTCCAGCTGGAGAAAATGGATTCTCATTCACTTAGTGCAGGTGTCAGTGATTCTGTGCCCAGAGCATCTCTCTCTGAATGTGTGCAGTCTTCAAGTCCTAAATCTTGGGCCTTATCAAAAGAGGAAGCACGTAAAGATGGAATCATCATCCAGTCAGAAATAGCAGATCTAAGAGACAAAAGAAAACCTTCAGAAAAGAAGACCAGGATTCATATTTTAGTTTCAGATGAAAATGGTAGAACTCTGTTTGACTCAAACCGCTATATTAAAATTTTATTTATTCATGTTTTTGATGAAGATGGTAATGTAATCTACCAATCAAATGAGCATGACTTGATTAGAGACAAGCAATATAACTCAATGATGGATCTCACTAAACAAGATACTAGAAAACTTGCTGAAAACAAGAAGTTTAAAGGCAAATGTAATAAACAGGACAACAATTGTAAGAAGAAAAAAAGTGATCGTTCATCAGGGGAACAAAGGAGAATCAAGAGATCTGAAGTTAACCAAGTTCTAAGTGTGACTTTAAATACATTAAAAGTCACGGAAAATCTAATAAAAGCTACAAATTCAGATAATGACTTGGAAGTATTAATAAATTTACCCACAGATGGTGGACAAGGGGCTCAAAATGAAGACAACGCAACAAGTTTAGAAGGTAATATTGGTGTTGGAACATCTACAAGTGTAGTTGTAGACCAAAAGAAAATGAAGAGATCTAGATTAACAAATACAAACATTGATAAAGGTTCAATAAATGAAACAGAGAATTTGGTTTGTGATATTTGTGGCGTTAGATATAAAACTTTAATGATGCTTAATAGACACAAAAAGGTACATGAAGTTGAACACACAGACTCAAAGAATCCCCTGCAGTGTCCATTGTGTAAAAAGGTTTATCCAAACTGGAGATCTCTCACAATTCACAGACGAAAACATGATGCCACTAAGGACAACGTGTGTGAGAAATGTGGGAAATGTTTTCGAACAAAACAAGAAGTGGTAAGACATGAATTTGTCCACTCAAATGCCAAATCTTCTCCTTGTCACATCTGCGGAAAGTTGTTTAAAAATAAAGCATATGCTCAGATGCACTCGAAACTTCATTCTGCAGAAAACCGCAAGCATGTCTGCAAATTATGTGGGAAACATTTTCTACGAGGTCCAGACATACAGAAACATATGCGGATTCATACAGGGGAGAAACCATTTATTTGTTCTCAGTGTGGTCGTTCATTTTCAGAGTCCAGTCATCTTATACGTCATGAGCGACTTCACACTGGAGAAAAACCGTATAAATGTGAGATATGTGACATACGATTTACGCACAAGGAGGTTTTAGTTCGACATTCATTCACTCACATGGAGCATCTGCCGTTTTCTTGTGACGTCTGCAACAAAGGATTTAAAACAAAGCGAGAACTAGACAATCATTGGCTTGTCCACGATAAACCCACAGATCCATCTCGGGCAGAAACGTGCAGCGTGTGTGGTAAAATCTTCAGTCACACACTTTATCTTCGCTACCATATGCGTACGCACAACAATTTGGGCAGGTTTAAATGTAGTGTTTGCGGAAAGATATTTCAGAAGCCTTCGTATTTAAAACAGCACATTACAAATCAGCATGCAAATTCAGCACTTCCTGCTGATCTGGATTTACAGCTTCAAAGAAACAAAACTAACCCAGATCTTATTGACCCAAATGTTAAAAAAACTATTGGTTCCATCTCGTCTGATAATAACGGAAACTCTCCTCATCGGTATCCAGACATGAGCAGTGAGTTCTGCTACCTGTTGCAGCAACTTGAATGTGATCAAACGAAAAGAAATATAAATTCTGTGGAATATTTGTAGGTCATGCCAGATTTTTCTGGGAAAGTAAGGCAACCTGGCATGATATCGATCACATGACCTATAAAATATGTGGTGGTCATTGAAAAATATGGGAACTAACACTATGTTCCTCTCACACATTAATGTGTGGAGGAAACCCTTTAAACTTGGAAGTGAGTCATTAATATAATTAGATTGGACATTTTCATTTTCCAGACAGAATTGAGGAGGAAGATGTGACCCATATTAGCTACCTAGGTAGAGAAACTGTGTCATGGAATTGAAATTGCAAAAATGACCTGCAGCAAATTCTTTAAAACATTTTTTGAAATAAGGAGAGGAGGCACGGTGCCAGGCAGCAACAGAGATGGAATTTCTCAGCAACCCATAGCTGATGACTTGCACCAGGGTCTGTGAACCAGAGCTATCCAAACCCTACTCCACCTCTTCACGGTGCCCCTAGAAACAAATTAAACTGTCTAGTCTGGCCAGGGTCAAGGCAAAGAAATGCATAAAAATGTGAAGCTGCAGTCAAGCTCATTGTAAGTTGAAACAGAACAAAATATATAGATAAAAAATCAGTATGATTAAAGCTTTACGTAATAAATAGACAACACAAATTAGAACAACGACTTGAATTAAAGTTTACAGGGAAGTAATTTTATTCCTATTTTAATTTCTCATTCTAGTTTGAAATGATTATTTTTTAAATTATTTATTTATTTATTTTTTTTTTTGGTTTAAATACATGTCTGTGTTTGGGGGACTGGTTGGTCTCGAGGCAAGTTGGGATTTTTATTTATGATTTCTCTCTGCGGAAACCACCCCTGGTCTCAACATCGAGGCCCGGATTGAAACGTCATTTACTCATGGACGGAAAAAAATATGAGTACCTCCGAAGACGGAGTTATCTGCCTGTGCAGCGAGGGACCCCTATGCACATGGCTGCCAGGGAAAAATGTATTAACACGCAAAATTCAGTTCCTAGTCTCTAGGGACTTCGTCAGAGGTAAAAGCTGGCGGACAAAAAAAAAAATGTATGTTTGTGTTGTGTGTTCATACCTGCTGAAGGCCTATTGAGGTGAAATGTTGTTCTAATTTGTGTCATCCACTAATTACGTACAGCTTTAACCATACCAGTTTTTTTTTTCTATTTTTTTTTCATTTCTTTCTAGTCTGGTCAAGTGAGTAGGGATCAAAGATGGAAGGCAAAACTTAATACCTCAGAAATGCCATGCTGAAGTCTGATGTGTTGGGCTGAAAGACATAACTATCATAGCTCTACTGCAAACCTCAACACTATGTCCACGTAACATTTTAAGGACGGATGAGAAAGAGGACAACCAATTCATTTATTTAGTCACCAGGTCAATACTAGAAAGAAAGAGAGAGAGAGAAATTCCAGAAACAGACGGACTTGAAATAAGATTATGGAATCCCACTCTAAACGGGTTGTGATCGCAGCACAAATTGAATCTTTTAAGCAGATGGACTGTCGTATGTTTAGTTGTAAGATTCCAAGAATTTTTTTTGATTCAGTGAATTAGAAACCTAGCATGTATATGGTGCGACTGTACTGGGAATGGAATCTCTTATTCCATTAGAACCACTGCAGACCCCAGGAATGGGATCTTTTATGGTTATGGTAGACCCCAATATCACTGCAAATGAATTAAAATCCATAATTGCTCAACCGCCCGTGCCGGTGAAATCATCCAAATTAATATCTCATCTCCCAAACAAAGAAAGGTAGTTGCATAGCTGTCTCAGCACATGCCAAAAGACATAAGGCGAAGCTGCACAGAAAGTGAACACATCCATCTGTTCCCCGTCATATGATATCATCATTCATCGTAAGCAATCAGAATATCGAAACATGATCAAAACAGATGAAACGCGCAGCTCATGGTGTGCACAGAGCACTTACCTCAGTAGCTCCTGCAACAAGCCGGACTTGGAACATGAGGAAACTGCATCAAGGAACACTTTTCAGACACAGCCTATAATGGTTCCTGCTGCCTATCCTCCATATTGACCAGAAGTTCACGTCCTCCCAAAAATGTTGATTGTTCGATTTTTAAAAAAATGTATAGCGCTTGATGACGATAGGACATCATTTGTGTCTCCAAATCTGAACATATGAAACACAGTTAGTCATCAGATTATCCACATCGTACATCAATGAGATCTTTTATTAAGTTAGAATTACTGCAGACCCAAGGAATGGGACGTGCTGTACAGGTTTTTTTTTTCTTTCTATAATACACTCTGAATGATTGATCTATTCTTAGTGTTTTAGCCTCCTTTTTGCAAGCAGAATTCTGAAATTAAAAATAAATGGTTAACCTTCCTGGTTGTGGCCACTTATACCTTCTTGGTTGTGAATACCCACTTATACCTTCTTGGTTGTGGCCACTTATACCTTCCTGGTTGTGAATACCCACTTATACCTTCCTGGTTGTGATTACCCACTTATACCTTCATGGTTGTGATTACCCACTTATATCTTCCTGGTTGTGAATACCCACTTATACCTTCATGGTTGTGATTACCCACTTATACCTTCCTGGTTGTGAATACCCACTTATACCTTCCTGGTTGTGAATACCCACTAATACCTTCATGGTTGTGATTACCCATTATACCTTCCTGGTTGTGAATACCCACTTATACCTTCGTGGTTGTGATTACTCACTTATAACTTCATGACTGTGATTACCCATTTATACCTTCATGGTTGTGATTACCCACTATACCTTCCTGCGTGTAATTACCCACTTATACCTTCCTGGTATATATATATATATATATATATATATATATATATATATATATATATATATATATATATATATATATTTACCAGTGCAGCATTTCTTCATTATTAAGTCAATAACAATTCCAAATAACAAGGGCGATAAAATACATCCTTGTTTAACCCCAGTTTCTATTGGAAAACATTCACTCAGTCCTTCCTCTGTTCGAACTACACATGTGTAACCATCATACATGTCTTTAATAATATTTATGATTTTTTATGGTAAGCCATATTGCTTCAGAATTTTCCACAAAGAATCTCAATGAATCTCTTGTTTGTTTTACATATATATATATATATTTTCCTCTTTCCTTCCTCATTTGCCTTTAAGCATCAAGGGAAGATATAATTTGCAGTTTTTTTCTCCTCTGCTGCTGTTATGTTTCCTACTGTTTCTAATATTCCATCAATCCATCTTTTTCATGGTCAGCTCTTGGGTCTGGTGTTCTTGCAATTTTTATTGAAGGCTCATGTTATATTTTGATATTTTGGCCTTATCAGGTGGCCAAATGCATTTACACATATATATAGCTTTCACAAGTGATTGGAAGGGCATATTTTGTTCTTTAATTGTATCTCACAGAATGTTTTGCAGAGCAGTTTCTCTCATGGGTGATCTTGCCAGACACTGTTGGTGGGACAGGTTTGCTCTTGAATGAGGGAGGTAGTTTTATGTTCAGCTGTCTCACC
Source organism: Megaustenia siamemsis (assembly GCA_032433765.1). Lineage (NCBI taxonomy): Eukaryota > Metazoa > Mollusca > Gastropoda > Stylommatophora > Ariophantidae > Megaustenia > Megaustenia siamemsis. Next base: position 65,757,892 of record JAVIAB010000160.1, read on the forward strand.
TTGGCTGTCTGTCTCACCTTGGCTGTCTGTCTCGCCTTGGCTGTCTGTCTCACTTCAACTGTCTCGCCTTGGCTGTCTGTCTCATCTTGGCCTGTCTGTCTCGCCTTGGCTGTCTGTCTCACTTCAACTGTCTCACCTCGACTGTCTGTATCACTTCAACTGTCTCGCCTTGGCTGTCTGTCTCACTTCAACTGTCTCACCTCGACTGTCTGTATCACTTCAACTGGCTCGCCTTGGCTGTCTGTCTCGCCTTGGCTGTCTGTCTCGCCTCGACTGTCTGTATCACTTCAACTGTCTCGCCTTGGCTGTCTGTCTCACCTTGGCTGTCTGTCTCGCCTTGGCTGTCTGTCTCACCTTGGCTGTCTGTCTCACTTCAACTGTCTCACCTCGACTGTCTGTATCACTTCAACTGTCTCACCTTGGCTGTCTGTCTCACTTCAACTGTCTCGCCTCGACTGTCTGTATCACTTCAACTGGCTCGCCTTGGCTGTCTGTCTCGCCTTGGCTGTCTGTCTCACTTTGACTGTCTGTCTCACTTCAGCTGTCTCGCCTTGCTTGTCTGTATCACTTCGACTGGCTCGCCTTGGCTGTCTGTCTCGCCTCGACTGTCTGTATCACTTCAACTGTCTCGCCTTGGCTGTCTGTCTCGCCTTGGCTGTCTGTCTCGCCTCGACTGTCTGTATCACTTCAACTGTCTCACCTCGGCTGTCTGTACCACTTCAACTGTCTCGCCTTGGCTGTCTGTCTCGCCTCATCTGTCTGTATCACTTCAACTGTCTCGCCTCAACTGTCTGTCTCACTTCAACTGTCTCGCCTAGGCTGTCTGTCTCGCCTTGACTGTCTGTATCACTTCAACTGTCTCACCTCAGCTGTCTGTCTCACTTCAACTGTCTCACCTCGGCTGTCTGTATCACTTCAACTGTCTCGCCTCGACTGTCTGTTTCACTTCAACTGTCTCGCCTCGACTGTCTGTCTCACTTCAACTGTCTCGCCTTGGCTGTCTGTCTCACTTCAACTGTCTTGCCTTGGCTGTCTGTCTTGCCTCGATTGTCTGTCTCACTTCAACTGTCTTGCCTTGGCTGTCTGTCTCGCCTCGGCTGTCTCACCTCTTTTCTTTTATAGGAGCCATTAGTGTGATGTAACACACACTCCTATAAGTGTGACAACCTTATATAGTGACAGCTTTACAAAATTGGAACACAACACAATACTGACGTTTCGGCCTACTTACTACCAGCTTTACCGCAGCACTGCATTTATTTGTCCGCTCCCTTCTTTTCTCTTATAATTTAACTTCATTTTCACATGTTATCATGCCACTTTATATGTCTTCTCTATGTGCTACGATCATCTGCAAGCTTTTCTTATTTGTTACCACTAATGGTGAATTCACTCAGGGACACTTGCATACGGTATATGTGTGTGTGTGTCTGATACTTTATATATATATAAATGATTATATCATTCAAGAGGAATAAATTTATAAATTAAAACTTTAGGTGCTTTGGGAAAAAGTTGTTTATATATATAACAATTTATATATCAGTTTGTATATGAATTAAAGACTGTGCATTGCATAAACTATAAATATACAAATATTGTATAATTTTAATTCTTTTATCTTAAATGTATGCTGTTTTTTTAATTAAATTGAATAATAATCATCATCATGTGCCATACCGGTTGGCGTAGGTGATCATGTCCCTCCACAATCTTCTATCTACAGTGCATCGTATCAGTTCTGTTGTTGACTGTTTTCCATGCCATGACACCAAGCTACCCAGTATTTTTCTCTCTTTGTCGTCCGCGATCTCCATTTCCTTTTATTTTGCCAGTTGTAACCAAGTATTCCAACTTTCCTCTTCTCATGATGTGCCCGAAAAATGTTGATTGTTTCTTTCTGATGTTTTTTATGAGCTCTGTTTTTGTGTTGGCCTCTTTGAGAACTTCCTCATTGGTCTTTTTAGCTGTCCAGGGAACTTCCAACATTCTTCTGAGAAATCCCATCTCTGTAGCCTCTAATTGTCTTTTCATTTGTTTGTCTACTGTCCATGATTCGCTTCCATAGGTCAGAATTGGTTCTATATAGCACCGATGAACTCTCTTTCTCATTTCTATTGACATAGATTTGTTGCATAAGATATTTTTCATTTTCTGAAATGCTATTTTGGCCTGAGCTATTCTGCTTTTTATTTCTGTGGTGCATCTCCCATCTGATGTTATTATTGTGTCTATGTATTTCAAACCGTGCACTTGTTTCAGATTTGTCCTGTTTATTTTTATGCTGCATGATGGTGATGATTGTTTCTTCGATATGATCATTATTTCTGATTTCTTACTATTCAGACTGAGACCTTTCTTGTTGCTTTCTTCTACTATTATGTCTATCATTTCTTGTAGTTCGTTCTCTGTCTCTGCTATTAAGACTGTGTCATCCACATATCGCAAATTATTTATGTTGTGACCGTTGACTTCAATTCCTTTTTTGTCTACTATTGATCTCATAATAATTGAATAATGGCACTTGTAAATGTTTCAATCCTCTTAGTTTGGCACTATTATGTGAGATATCTATATATGTGTGCTTTTATATATATATATTTATGTGTATGTAGTAGATATATGTGCTGTTGTAATATCCTGGGTGCTTTATAATAAAAGTCCAGCATGAATTCAAATATTAGATTTACAAGATTGGATAAGTACTTTAAATATTCTTCTCTTCTTCTACCTTTTAGCTCCCAGTGGAGCATAGGTCTTCAACAAACACTTTCCAAGTCGTTCTGTTTTTTGCAATTCTTTTAAGATCATTCCATGTCTTCCCCATCATCTTCATCTCTGCTTCAATCTGTCTTCTCCAAGAATTCCTTGGTCTTCCTCTTTGTCTTTTCCCCTGGGGATTCCAAAAAAGGGCCTGTTGTGTAATACTCTCAGTTGGCTTCCGTAGTGTGTGTCCTATCCATCGTCTTCGCTGTATTTCTTTATCCACTAGTATTTGACCGGTACATTTCCATAATTCCACATTAGTGACTTGTCCTGCCATTTCCATCCCTTTATTCTGTGTAAGCATCCATTAATGAAGGTCTGTATCTTCATAATTGTCATTTTTGTTGTTCTCCATGTTTCACAGCCATATAATAGGACTGACTTAACATTGGAGTTTACAGTTTTTATTTTTGTATTTAACTTAATTTCTTTGGACTTCCATATGTTTCCCAGTGCAACGAATGCACCTCTTGCTTTTGATATCCTTATTGTGGTCCATTCTCTGTTCCTCCTTCTTTGTTTGGATAACTACCCAGATATATGGAAGATCTAACTATAATACAAATGAAGATTTTTCAATGAAATTTGAACAGAAGTATGTCCATTGTATGAGAAACGAAATAAAATGCATACATTGTGTTTAGCGGCTAATTGTTGTGACACAGAGTGGCGCAGCCTGCCTGACACACCTCTTATCTGATCTCTGTCATTGGGCTGAGGACTCCCAGACAATACAGTTGTTATTCGTGAGTGTTAATGTCCAGTCCATGTTAATTCACACAGGATAGCTGGAAAATGTGTTGGCGTACTATGAAGTAGCGCGCGTTTAGTTGTAAAACCATTCAAGAAATGCCGGAATCCATAGCGAGTGAGACACTTTTTCAATGATCATCACATCATTAGCTAATTTGTTTCCTGCTCCACATTCTATCAAGTTTACATTTTTTCACTTCCTTGATTACACTATCTCCATCTTCTGTGATTTCTTTGAAAATAAAACGTTTATCCCTCACCGACCTGCTGAGTCAGTCGTAAGTTAAGAGTTTAACTTAAAGACACATGTTGGGGGTAGCCCGGAGTTGTTTCTCTACGTGATAGATCGCTAGGTATCACATGCAATATTTTATGGCCTAACTGAACATTTGTAGATGGCTAATATTAAAATAATTTTCAACTCCAATGTTAAGTCAGTCCTATTATATGGCTGTGAAACATAGAGAATAACTAAATTGACAATCACGAAGGTACAGACTTTCATTAATGGATGCTTGCGCAGAATAAAGGGATGGAAATGGCAGGACAAAGTCACTAATGTGGAATTATGGAAATGTACCGGTCAAATACTAGTGGATAAAGAAATACAGCAAAGACGATGGTGCTGGATAGTACACACGCTGCGGAAGCCAACTAAGAGTATTACACAACAGGACCTTTTTTTGGAATCCCCAAGGAAAAGGAGAAAGAGGAAGACCAAAATATTGTTGGAGAAGACAGACAGAAGCAGAGATGAAGATGATGGGGAAGACATGGAATGATCTTAAAAGAATGGCTTGGAAAGTGTTTGTTGAAGGAAATGTCGGGTTTAGTAGTGAGTGAGACATCCTGTAGTTCCTCAGTGATAGGATCTCTTCATATAGAAGACTTAGAAATGCTGTGCCTGTAGGTTGGGCAAGATCCAGCATAACCCGGGAAATAAAGAAAATCATTGCAATCACCACATATACACAATTTCCAAGATCAGAGAGCTAATGGCTTGTGTTGTGTGAGATCTTGGTCAGCTGTGTGTCGTGGTAGCCACATGATGACTAGTTATTGAGTTATTAGCATGTCATCATCATTACACTTAGAACATGTCCATAGGTGCTCAGATTACCTCCTCAGTAAGTCTCACAGTGTCCAGCGACTGACGACTCCAGTTCTATGTTGGTTGATTAGTCTTCTTACACGCCCACTAAGTTTCTCGTTTCTGGCTGTGCCCATCTTAACTCCCATCTCTTTCATCCGAAGGAGTGACGTGGACTCATGGTTGTCGAAGTCCTGTGCCCTACCCACATCTCGGAGGGCATTGATGATGTCCGCCCGATCCATTGGTTGACCGTCTTCAACGACACAGCGCAGCTAGCCAACCTGTCCGCTCTTTCATTTCCCCATACTCCCGCATGTCCTGGGACGTAGACGAAAGGTAACTGTACGCATTTTTGACTCCTGCAATGACTCTATCCATTCCCTGTGTACAGATCCAGCCTCCACTTTCCTATCCTGCTCATCGAAGCACTCAGTATGCAGGTATGTGTGTAGTCTTGTGACTATGTGTGTAGTCTTGTGACTATGTGTGTAGTCTTGTGACTAACCAGGCGACTAGTTTGACTTCTCAGTAAGACTTGACACCACTCAAACATACCCCAGAATCTTGCGTATTATACATAGGAAAATAGCACCGCACAAGAGTTGTACATACCCCAAAACTGGCACTGCAAGTTTTATATGCCGCTTTGTCGTGTGTGTTGTATACAACTTATGTCAGGGGCGTTGACAACGTGTGTTGTTGGTGGGAGAAACAGGAAGGGGGTTATGGGGTGGTCGATATAAATATGTTTTATTTGAAAGTTTTTAACTATCATGCAGCTTTCTTTGTTGTGAGAGCCGCGATATCTCAGTGGTTAGTGAACTGGACTATAAAGGACAAGGGGTAGGGTTCGATCCCAACCGACGGCTTCCGGGTTCACCCAGCCTTAAATGGGTACCGGATTTTTTTTCTGGGAAAGTAAAGCGGCACGGGCGTAATACCGACCACATTACCCCAAAAATCATGTGCTGAAGGTCTGTGCAATGTACACCATATGTCCCTAACACCATATTCCCCATACGCCGCTTTGCGTGACGGGGGCTCTTTACTTTTCTTTTCTTTGTTGTGGGGTCCCAGTGGTTAGCGCGTTCCCTCCTTGATTACAAGGGTCCGGGTTCCTAGAAGCGGCAATTTTTTTCTTCGGGGTTCACTCATCCTCTAAAAATGTGTACCAGAGATGGTTCTGGGTAGTAAAGGCGGCCTGACATAATACCGACCATATCACTCAAAAACATGTCCTGGTTATAGAAAGATATGGTCACTAGCACCGTATTCCCCATACACTTATCAAGGCGTGGAGGGAACCTTTACTTTCTTTGTTGTAGGGTAATGCGGCTTTATTCTTCACTGGATTGAAGTCAACGGTCACAATATAGAGAATTTGCGATATGCAGATGACACAGTCTTAATAGCAGAGATAGAGAACGAACTACAAGAAATGATAGACATAATAGTAAAAGAAAGCAACAATAAAGATCTCAATCTGCATAGTAAGAAAACAGAAGTTCTGGTCTTATTAAAGAAACAATCATCGCTATCATGCAGCATAAAAATAAAGAGGACAAATCTGAAACAAGTGCAGCGTTTGAAATACTTGGGCAAATAACAACATCAGATGGAAGAAGCACCACAGAAATAAAAAGCAGAATAGCTCAGGCATAAATATGTACCTTATGTCCAACTTTTATTTTTATTTCTTAGTATTAATGACTTCTATATTTTTTACATTCCCTCGTCATAATTTTAGTGTTGAAAATCTGGTCCACGCCCTTGATTGCGTCATTGCCTTTCCAATTTGAACTGATATATTTATGTGGACTTGTCTGAAACTAACCACCAACACACATAGAAACCAGCTCAAGCGTGGCGTCTATCAACTCTCTGAGCTGAAGTTGATTTGCTCTCTTTTCTATTGATTCTCTGAAGCAGTCACAAACATCTATTCTATATTTAACGACAGTCAGTTTCACAAATAAAAACGAAATCTGATGGAATGTGTAAACTGGTGGGTGGTGCATAACTCCGGTACACAGAATTTAATCATGGCAGAATGACTGTCCCTGTTTGATTCACGTAAATATCACAGTGTTTCCGGCTTGAATCTAGGCAAGTATTTTGTTTATTTGTAAAGTAACAGTCTTATATTTATATTTAGAATAGTTGTTCTATATTTATAATACATTTGTTCTATCATCATGTGTTATACTGGTTGGTATAGGCGATCATGTCCTTCCACAATCTTCTATATACAGTGCATCATATCAGTTCTGTTGTTGACTGTTTTCCATGCCATGACACCAAGCTATCCAGTATTTTCTCTCTTTGTCATCCGCGATCTCTCTTTTCATTTATTTTGCCAGTTGTAACCAAGTATTCCAACTTTCCGCTTCTCATGATGTGCCCAAAAAATGTTGATTGATTCTTTCTGATGTTTTTTATGAGCTCTGTTTTTGTGTTGGCCTCTTTGAGAACTTCCTCATTGGTTTTTTTAGTTGTCCAGGGAATTTTCAACATTCTTCTGAGAAATCCCATCTCTGTAGCCTCTAATCGTCTTTTCATTTATTTGTCTACTGTCCATGATTCGCTTCCATAGGCCAGAATTGGTTCTATATAGCACTATCTCATGTTATCATAGGTTCACCTGCCCACTGTCTCATGTTATCATAGGTTCACCTGCCCACTGTCTCATGTTATCATAGGTTCACCTGCCCACTGTCTCATGTTATCATAGGTTCACCTGCCCACTGTCTCATGTTATCATAGGTTCACCTGCCCACTGTCTCATGTTATCATAGGTTCACCTGCCCACTGTCTCATGTTATCATAGGTTCACCTGCCCACTGTCTCATGTTATCATAGGTTCACCTGCCCACTGTCTCATGTTATCATAGGTTCACCTGCCCACTGTCTCATGTTATCATAGGTTCACCTGCCCACTGTCTCATGTTATCATAGGTTCACCTGCCCACTGTCTCATTTTATCATAGGTTCAACTGCCCACTGTCTCATGTTATCATAGGTTCACCTGCCCACTGTCTCATGTTATCATAGGTTCACCTGCCCACTGTCTCATGTTATCATAGGTTCACCTGCCCACTGTCTCATGTTATCATAGGTTCACCTGCCCACTGTCTCATGTTATCATAGGTTCACCTGCCCACTGTCTCATGTTATCATAGGTTCACCTGCCCACTGTCTCATGTTATCATAGGTTCACCTGCCCACTGTCTCATGTTATCATAGGTTCACCTGCCCACTGTCTCATGTTATCATAGGTTCAACTGCCCACTGTCTCATGTTATCATAGGTTCACCTGCCCACTGTCTCATGTTATCATAGGTTCACCTGCCCACTGTCTCATGTTATCATAGGTTCACCTGCCCACTGTCTCATGTTATCATAGGTTCACCTGCCCACTGTCTCATGTTATCATAGGTTCACCTGCCCACTGTCTCATGTTATCATAGGTTCACCTGCCCACTGTCTCATGTTATCATAGGTTCACCTGCCCACTGTCTCATGTTATCATAGGTTCACCTGCCCACCTTTTGATGTTATCAGTCCACTTTAGTCTCTGACTTGTCTACCTTGTGCTATCTCTTTCCCACTTCTCGTAGTCTATGAAATTATGTCCCTTTACAAAAGCCCCCCTCCCCCCAAAAAAATATCACTAGTTTTTTTTCAATTTGTGTTAAGTAGTTCTATTTTTCCTTATTGGTTAATTCAGATCTTCCTAGTTTCTCTTCTTTTCCTTCCACCCAATTCTCCCCATTTTTCTATAGATTCACATTTCAAAGGCTTCAATTTTCTGCCGTTTTCTTATTTTAATGTCCATCTTTCTGCAGGATACAGGAATGATGAATAAATATCACATTTTGCTATTAGTAGTTTTAGTGCTGATGTTATTTTCTTTGATTTCACTATATTTTTCATGTTGTTAATATTGCTTTTTTGCTGTTCCTATTCTTTTGTTAATTTATGTCTTATATTTTGCATCATTTAAAAAAAAAATATGTCCATGATAGCTATATTCTTCAACTTTTTCTAGGTTCTTTCCATCTACTTCGATATCTTCTTGTATATTTTCTCTAATAATAATAATAATAACAATAATAACCATCATCATCATTGAGTGCCGTCTCCGCATCGAACATTGGCTACCATGGAGCGCTATTCCGCTCTGTTCTTGCTTTGATAGTGAGATTGTCTGTCATAGGTTGACTTGTCCATCTTTTGATGTTACTCGTCCATGTTAGTCTTGGTCTGCCTCTGCCTCTTTTACCTTGTATTTTCCCTTCCAATATTACTTTTAGTAGGCTTTTGTGTCTTTTAACATGCCCGAAAAATTCTCATTTGTCTTGTTCTAATTGTGTTTAGTAGTTCTCTTTTCATTTTTAATTGTTTTAAAACTTCAACGTTTGTTTTCGTTTCTTTGCATCCAATTCTACGTATTCTTCTATAGATCCACATTTCAGAGGCTTCAATTTCCTGTTCTTAATATAATAATAACAATTTTAGTCTTTTAAAGACTTATATTGAAACCATATTCTTTGCTTGTCTTGTTTATTTTGTTCACTAGTAGAACCAATTCTGACCTATGGAAGCGAATCATGGACAGTAGACAAACAAATGAAAAGACGATTAGAGGCCACAGAGTTGGGATTTCTCAGAAGAATGTTGAAAGTTCCCTGGACAGCTAAAAAGACCAATGAGGAAGTTCTCAAAGAGACCAACACAAAAAGGGAGCTCTTAAAAAACATCAGAAAGAAGCAATCAACATTTTTCGGGCACATCATGAGAAGAGAAAAGTTGGAATACTTGGTTACAACTGGCAAAATAAAATTAAAGAGAGATCGCGGATGACAAAGAGAGAAAATACTGGATAGCTTGGTGTCATGGCATGGAAAACAGTCAACAACAGAACTGATACGATGCACTGTAGATAGAAGATTGTGGAGGGACATGATCACCTACGCCAACCGGTATGGCACATGATGATGAGTAGGGCTTCTGGATTTTCTGCCATTAATACGGTATCATCAGCATATCTTAGATTAATGACGATAAAGCCATTGATATTTATTTGCATTATCCCCATGACGTCTTTGAAAATCTGCTCAGTGCATAAGTTAAATAGACATGATGGTAGAATGTGGCCCTGGCTTACATCTCTTCCTATATCAATAGCTGCAGAGATCGTATTGTATTTTATCATAAAAAGAAATTTGTCGTCGCAAATTAGTGTCCAGAAACCGAATATTTCTTAATATGAAGTGTCCAAAAATGGGTTATTTCTCAACATAGTGTCCAAAAATGGATTATTTCTCAACATGAAGTGTCCAAAAATGGGTTATTTCTCAACATAGTGTCCAAAAATGGATTATTTCTCAACAGTGTCCAAAAATGGGTTATTTCTCAACATAGTGACCAAAAATTGATTATTTCTCAACATAGTGTCCAAAAATGGATTATTTCTCAACATAGTGTCCAAAAATGGATTATTTCTCACCATTAAGTGTCCAAAAATGGATTATTTCTCAACATTAAGTGTCCAAAAATGGATTATTTCTCAACATTAAGTGTCCAAAAATGGATTATTTCTCAACATTAAGTGTCCAAAAGTGGATTATTTCTCAACATTCCAAACTATACTGTCCAAAAAAGAAACGCATAGCTTGTACAAGCTTAATTATTTATATATTTTTAGAAAAAAAAAATTTTTCGGGGTATCTCAAACCATACCAAAATTTGTCAACAAGATACAGGTCAAGGATTAAGCGTAAATTTCGAGATTCTTTTGCATAGTCAGAACGCAGTAGCTGCCCTTGGTAATCACGCATTTTTTTAACATAACTCACGTTGCGTTCATGGAAAAATCGTGATTTTTTTGGTAAACACAGCTCACTTCCCACGCAAATGAAGCCCTATAAAAGGATGAGGTTACACAAACAAATTCATTTAAATTTTAAGCAAACAATTATGGCGCGTCTATCGCTAAATTTACGAAACATTGCTATCGGTCGTCTGCAAGCAGGCGAAAGTCAAAATCAGGTTGCCAGGCATCTAAACGTGCAGCAGAGTACCATCAGTCGACTTTGGCACCGTTTCCAAGCCACTGGCTCAGTTGAAGACCGGCACCGCAGTGGGCGACCCAGGGTGACAACAGCAGCTGAAGATCGCTTTATTCGGGTTCATCACCTCAGAAACAGGTTTACAACAGCTTCCTCTAGTGCGCAGTCATTGCTTGCAGGACGCCGTGTGTCTGAGCAAACTGTCCGGAATAGACTGCATGACGCTGGACTTATGGCACGACGACCTCACCGAGGACCTGTCTTAACGCGCCGCCATCGCCAAAATCGACTTCTTTGGGCCAACCAGCATCGGCCCTGGACAATCGACAATCAATGGAGACGTATCTGGTTTAGTGACGAATCTTCCTTTTTGTTGCAACGCCATGACAGACGGAGAAGGGTATACCATAGGCCTAATGAACGTTTTGCCCAAAATTGCGTTGATGAAGCTCCGCCGCACGGTGGTGGAGGTGTAATGGTGTGGGGAATGATCAATTTCAACGGAAGGAGTCCATTGGTGCAGATTGAAGGAGGCTTGAATGCGCAACGATACGTCAATGAAATTCTTGCACCCTATGTCGTTCCAGTTTTGGCACCGCAGAGGTCTGTGTTTCAACAGGACAACGCCAGACCCCATTCTGCACGGTTCACCACACAGTTCTTGACTACCAACAACATTCCCACCCTTCCCTGGCCATCGCTGTCTCCAGACATGAACCCAATCGAGCATCTATGGGATGAGCTGCAAAGACGTCTTTGTCACCGAAACGTTTCTCCAGCCAATCGTCGTGATCTGTTTCAGTCACTGCAGGAAGAGTGGGCAACCATACCACAGGCCCACATCAGACATTTGATCGCATCTATGACAAGGAGATGCCAGTCGCTGATCGATGCAAGAGGAGGCCACACACCATACTAACATGAGAACCCATGGGACTAAAAAAATTTGTCACACAGATGCACGACAACTGTAAATGGAAAGCAATTACCCTAAGGTATTCTTATGTGCAATTTGAACACTGTGGTCATTAAATTAATAAACTTATTGAATGTCAAAGTTATGCCTAAAATTTGGTCATCAGTACCTATGTGTTTCTTTTTTTGGACAGTATATATCTCCCTTCGACACTGAAAGGCAAATGAGGAAGGAGTGAAGAAGAAAAACATCTTCCGTCCGATGTCAATAAACTTATTGTGCCCAAGTATTTAAGACTCTGCATTTGTTTCCGATCTGGCCCGCTTACTTGTAAGCAACATGATGGTGAGGCCTGTTTCTTCGATCTTAATGTCCAGACTGAAACCTTTATCGTTGTTTTCTCTCACTTTCCTTGTAATTCATTCTTCGTCTCTGCTATTAAGGCTGTATCATCTGCATATGGTAGGTTGTTATGCCGTGATTTTTGACGGTAAATGTTTGCGTCTACTATTGATCTAATTGATCTCAAGGCTGTGTTCTGTCGCCGGATTTGTTTTCACTTTACAGCGAATATATTATGAGATCAATAGTAGACAAAAAAGGAATTGAAGTCAACGGTCACAACATAAATAGTTTGCGATATGCGGATGACACAGTCTTAATAGCAGAGACAGATATTGAACTACACGAAATCATAGACGTAATAGTAAAAGAAAGCAGCAAGAAAGGTCTCACTCTGAATAGTAAGAAAACAGAAGAAATGGTCATATCAAAGAAAAAATCATTACCACCATGCAGCATAAAAGTAAACAGGACGAATCTGAAACAAGTGCGCGGTTTGAAATACTTGAGCACAATAATAACATCAGATGAGAGATGCACCACAGAAATAAAGAGCAGAATAGCTCAGGCCTAAATATTATTTCAGAAAATGAAAAATAACTTATGCAACAAATGTATGTCAATAAAAGTGAGAAAGACAGTTCATTGGTGCTATATAGAGACAATTATGACCTATTAAAGCGAATCATGGACAGTAGACAAACAAATGAAAATACATTTAGAGGCCACAGAGATGGGATTTCTCAGAAGAATGTTGAAAGTTTCCAGGACAGCTAAAAAGACCAATGAGGAAATTCTCAAAGAGGTCAACACAAAAAGGGAGCTCCTAAAAAACATCAGATAAAAACAGAAAGCAGGGAAAAAGAAATCGCGGACGCGATATAAGATACTGGATAGCTTGGTGTCATGGCATGGAAGACAGTCAACAACAGAACTGATACGATGTCCTCTGGATAGAAGATTGTGGAAGGACATGATCGTCTATGCCAACCGATATGGCATATGATGATGATTGATCTCATTTCTTCACAGCACAGTGTACAAACATATTTATATGAGTTTGAATTTTGTTTAACGTACTAGAAACTTGTTTTTGGGATTTTTTACTTTTGTTGTTTGTTTTTGCTTTGCTTCACAAGTATGATCGAAATCCGTTGTCTATGTAAGGTATCAAGTACCGGGCCTACTGGCGTAGGTGATCATGTCTCTCCACAACCTTCGATCTCGGCAGCTATTTCGATGATGATGATGATGTAAGGTATAGAAAAAGAGTTCTTAAATGTTACGTAGAGCCAGTCTTAATATATGGATGCGAATCATGGACAATAGGACAACAGACAAGAAAATCATTGGAGTCTGTAGAAATGTGGTTTTACAGAAGAATGTTGAGAGTACCATGGACAGCTAAGAAGAGTAATGAAGATGTTCTGAGAGAGGTCAAAGCAAAAAGAGAGCTAATTTCCAATATTAGGAAGAAACAATCATCATTTTTGGCCATGTAATGAGAAGAGAACAACTGAAATATATTGTAACAACTGGAAAAATTGAGGGACGAAGAGATAGAGGGAAGCAAAGCGAAAAAAATAACAGACAGCTTAAGAGAATGGCTTGGCAGAAGGTCAACAACAGAAATGATAAGTAGCTGCCGAGATCGAAAATTGTCGAGAGACATGATCACCTACGCCAGCAGGCCCGGTACTTGGTGATGATAATGATGATGTAAGGTGTGTATGAAATAGATGTTAATGGCCTCTAACAACATATTCCCCATTTACCAACAAGGCATGGGGAGTGCCCTTTACTTTACGTTTACCCTAAAAAGATCCACAGAGATTCAAGATGAAAATAGTTGTCGCAGCAATGAATCAGGTCAAGAACTTTCAATACCTGGCACAATAAAGACTTCTGATGTGAGATATAGCTCTTCACCATGCGAAACTACACAGGGTATAGTTCTTTAACTGGGTCAAGATGCTGGCTGATCTTCAACTGAAAGCAGTCAGTGACGTTCAGTGCATCTCCGCTTATTTAACGCATTTTTTGTTTAACGGGCGAACGGTGAAAAGAAATAATCGTGATGGTGAATCAGAGGAAGGGTTCTTAAATGTTATATAGATCCTGTTCTGTTGTACGGAAGAAAGTCATGGACAATTATTGAATAAGCAGGAATATATTTGGAGGCAAGAGATATGTTTAGAAAACAATGATTATTTTTAGAAAATACTGGTTGGATTATCAATTAATGCGCTTTGAATGGTATCGATGTAGGAGGAGAATGGTATCGGTGTAGAAGGAGAATGGTATTGATGTAGAAGGAGAATGGTAACAATGTAGAAGGAGAATAGTAACAATGTAGAAGGTGAATGGTAACAATGTAGAGGGAGAATAGTAACAATGTAGAAGGAGAATGGTATTGAAGTAGAAAGAGAATGGTACTGATGTAGAAGGAGAGTGGTATTGATGTAGAAAGAGAATGGTAACGATGGAGAAGGAGAATGGTAACGATGTAGAAAGAGAATGGTAACAATGTGCAAAGAGAATGGTAACAATGTAGAAGGAGAATGGTAACGATGTAGAAAGAGAATGGTAACAATGTGCAAAGAGAATGGTAACAATGTAGAAGGAGAATGGTAACGATGTAGAAAGAGAATGGTAACAATGTACAAAGAGAATGGTAACAATGTAGAAGGAGAATGGTAACGATGTAGAAGGAGAGTGGTATTGATGTAGAATGAGAATGGTAACGATGGCGAAGGAGAATGGTAACGATGTAGAAAGAGAATGGTAACAATGTACAAAGAGAATGGTAACAATGTAGAAGGAGAATGGTAACGATGTAGAAAGAGAATGGTAACAGTGTACAAAGAGAATGGTAACAATGTACAAAGAGAATGGTAACAATGTAGAAGGAGAATGGTAACGATGTAGATAGAGAATGGTAACAATGTACAAAGAGAATGGTAACAATGTAGAAGGAGAATGGTAACAATGTAGAAGGAGAATGGTAACAATGTAGATAGAGAATGGTATCGGTGTAGAAGGAAATGGTACTGATGTAGAAGGAGAATGGTATTGATGTAGAAGGAGAATGGTAACAATGTAGAAGGAGAATGGTGTTGATGTAGAAGGAGAATGGTAACAATGTAGAAGGAGAATGGTGTTGATGTAGAAATAGAATGGTATCGATGTAGAAGGTGAATGGTATCGATGTAGAAGGAGAGCGGTATCGGCGTAGAAAGAGAATGGTATCGATGTAGAAGGAGAATGGTAACAATGTAGAAGGAGAATGGTAACAATGTAGAAGGAGAATGGTGTTGATGTAGAAGGAGAATGGTAACAATGTAGAAGGAGAATGGTGTTGATGTAGAAATAGAATGGTATCGATGTAGAAGGTGAATGGTATCGATGTAGAAGGAGAGCGGTATCGGCGTAGAAAGAGAATGGTATCGATGTAGAAGGAGAATGGTAACAATGTAGAAGGAGAATGGTAACAATGTAGAAGGAGAATGGTGTTGATGTAGAAATAGAATGGTATCGATGTAGAAGGTGAATGGTATCGATGTAGAAGGAGAACGGTATCGGCGTAGAAAGAGAATGGTATCGATGTAGAAGGAGAGCGGTATCATCGGCGTAGAAGGATATATATTGGTTATGGATATACATATCAAAACGAATAACACCAGGGAATTGTGTAATTTTATTGATTGATCTGGACATACTCAGAGAGAAGACAGCCTATAAGTCTATGTGTCATTTTATTGATTCATCTGGACATGATCCGAGAGAAGACAGCTATAAGTCTACGTGTCATTTTATTGATTCATCTGGACATGATCCGAGAGAAGACAGCTATAAGTCTACGTGTCATTTTATTGATTCATCTGGACATGATCCGAGAGAAGACAGCTATAAGTCTACGTGTCATTTTATTGATTCATCTGGACATGATCCGAGAGAAGACAGCAATAAGTCTACGTGTCATTTTATTGATTCATCTGGACATGATCCGAGAGAAGACAGCTATAAGTCTACGTGTCATTTTATTGATTCATCTGGACATGATCCGAGAGAAGACAGCGATAAGTCTACGTGTCATTTTATTGATTCATCTGGACATGATCCGAGAGAAGACAGCTATAAGTCTACGTGTCATTTTATTGATTCATCTGGACATGATCCGAGAGAAGACAGCCATAAGTCTACGTGTCATTTTATTGATTCATCTGGACATGATCCGAGAGAAGACAGCTATAAGTCTACGTGTCATTTTATTGATTCTTGGACAGGTAAATACAAGCGGTGTGTTAAAGATAAAGATCGAGGTGGTAATTTTTGTCGTGTTTGTTCTAGATAATGTCTGAATGACGCAAACATACTTCAGAAAACCAAATGTCTTTATGAATGTTCCGTTCATTAATTATAAGAAAGTAGCAGGAACTACGAGAAAATTTGGGGGAAAAAATGATTCCTCTGAATATCATAAAAATACAACCGAGAATGAAAATCGTATATTACTTGAAAAGAGACCTATTCACGCTGTCATACATCAACAATACAAGGTTGCTATTGAAGAAAAATGGTCTGGCATAACTGTTTTGATGACGAGTTTATATTTCCTACTTAAAGTGGAGGTAACTCGCACAAACAAATATGAACACATTGTGAGAAATTTGATGGGCTCGTGTATTATTAGTTGAAGTGACTGGTTTCATATTGGAGTAAAGACACAGCTTGTGAAATGTTACATGGGAGAGGTACGTGATGGGCTCGTGTATTAATAGTTGAAGTGACTGGTTTCATATTGGAGTAAAGACACAGCTTGTGAAATGTTACATGGGAGAGGTACGTGATGGGCTCGTGTATTAATAGTTGAAGTGACTGGTTTCATATTGGAGTAAAGACACAGCTTGTGAAATGTTACATGGGAGAGGTACGTGATGGGCTCGTGTATTAATAGTTGAAGTGACTGGTTTCATATTGGAGTAAAGACACAGCTTGTGAAATGTTACATGGGAGAGGTACGTGATGGGCTCGTGTATTAATAGTTGAAGTGACTGGTTTCATATTGGAGTAAAGACACAGCTTGTGAAATGTTACATGGGAGAGGTACGTGATGGGCTCGTGTATTAATAGTTGAAGTGACTGGTTTCATATTGGAGTAAAGACACAGCTTGTGAAATGTTACATGAGAGAGGTACGTGATGGGCAGTTTGATGCTCTAAATAAGGGGAAACCATTTGCTTTAATGGCTGGCCACAAATAGCCAACAAATCTGAACTGTCTATTTGTGTGTTACTGTCGTGTTAACCCTTTAGTGTTGATACTAGGAGTTGTGTCTAATTGAAGCAAAAGCTGGCAGAAGCAGTAATATCAGTTGACAATTCTACCAAAGCTAATCTCAAGCACATCTTGACACTTAAAGTCAATATCTGCGGATGTACAGAAAGCAGAAATACACGAACATAGTGATTTTACTGCAACATGTACAGAACGGAAAGACAAGGTATCACACATCAGAACAATAAAAACAGATGCCTCTGATGACAAAACTTGTTTGCAGACTTTTGCTAAATTCACAGAAACTGTCATATCTGAAGTGGACAAAAGTAAGAAAGCCTTGGAATGAATTTCAGCACGTTCACTTTTTGAATCTTTAATCAGAAGAGCCCGATGTTAACTCTCTTTTATAGATCAAGATCATTTATAAGCAGATCTTAAATATTTTCAATATTTGATCTCAAATATGAATGACAATGGATAATGATTATAATATATTCTTTAATCTTGAACTGGTAATGAAGTACTGTCAAATACTAGTGTGAAAATAGTGACTGTACCAATATCAATAGCCACTATTGAAATGTTCTTTCCTTTCTTTGAATGGTCCTAGGACACACACGTAGGTACGAGTACTGACCATGCTTCTAGATCATTTTATTTGATGATGTTATTCCCATCTCTCCATCATGAAACAGGATACACACGTAGGTACGAGTAGCGACCATGCTTCTAGATCATTTTATTTGATGATGTTATTCCCATCTCTCCATCATGAAACAGGATACACACGTAGGTACGAGTAGCGACCATGCTTCTAGATCATTTTATTTGATGATGTTATTCCCATCTCTCCATCATGAAACAGGATACACACGTAGGTACGAGTAGCGACCATGCTTCTAGATCATTTTATTTGATGATGTTATTCCTATCTCTCCATCATGAAACCGGATACACACGTAGGTACGAGTAGCGACCATGCTTCTAGATCATTTTATTTGATGATGTTATTCCTATCTCTCCATCATGAAACAGGATACACACGTAGGTACGAGTAGCGACCATGCTTCTAGATCATTTTATTTGATGATGTTATTCCTATCTCTCCATCATGAAACAGGATACACACGTAGGTACGAGTAGCGACCATGCTTCTAGATCATTTTATTTGATGATGTTATTCCTATCTCTCCATCATGAAACAGGATACACACGTAGGTACGAGTACCGACCATGCTTCTAGATCATTTTATTTGATGATGTTATTCCTATCTCTCCAACATGAAACAGGACACACACGTAGGTACGAGTAGCGACCATGCTTCTAGATCATTTTATTTGATGATGTTTTTCCTATCTCTCCAACATGAAACAGGACACACACGTAGGTACGAGTAGCGACCATGCCACTAGATCATTTTATTGTATGATATTATTCCTATCTCTCCAACATGAAACAGGACACACACTTAGGTACGAGTAGCGACCATGCCACTAGATCATTTTATTTGATGATGTTATTCCTATCTCTCCATCATGAAACAGGACACACACTTAGGTACGAGTAGCGACCATGCCACTAGATCATTTTATTGTATGATGTTATTCCTATCTCTCCATCATGAAACAGAACACAAGAGTCAAGTTCGATGATCACAAGACTTGAACGCTGAAGAAGAAGAGGAAGGAGAGGCATTTGAAGAAACTTCCTTAACTCTTTCCGTACGTCTCGCCGCACTGTGCGCCATGCCGATTTCGGCAGCGTACGACTCGCCACATAGTGTGCCACGCTCAATTTGATTAGTGTGAACGCCATCAAACCATATTCTTTTTACATGTCTTGTGTCATCTTGATATTGGTGAAATCTAATACATTGTTTAATTATCTCAAAATTCATATATAATATATCGTCATCATCAAGTACCGGACCTGCTGGCGTAGGTGATCATGTCTCTCCACAACTTTCGATCTCGGCAACTATTTATAATTTCTGTTGTTGACCTTCTGCCAGGCCATTCTCTTAAGCTGTCTTTTATTTTTTCTCTTTGCTTCCCTCTATCTCTTCGTCCCTCAATTTTTCCAATTGTTACAATATATTCCAGTTGTTCTCTTCTCATTACATGGCCAAAAAGTGATGATTGTTTCTTCCTAATATTGGAAATTATCTCTCTTTTGCTTTGACCTCTCACAGAACATCTTCATTTCTCTTCTTAGCTGTCCATGTTACTCTCAATATTCTTCTGTAAAACCACATTTCTACAGACTCCAGTGATTTTCTTGTCTGTTGTCATTTTGTCCATGATTCGCATCCATATGTTAATACTGTAAGTAAAATGTTATATGTTAGATAAATATAAATATATAGATCGATTCATAAAACCATGAAAAAATTTTGTCTCTAAAATGTCTTCTATTACGTCGATAAAAAGCATCCGTACCAAAAGGGTTAAGAAGGTGGGGGTCATGAGTCAGTATCGTTAAAAGTGAGAGACAGCTGATGCCTAAACCTTATAAATGAGAACATTTGATGCAATATTTTTAATCAGAACAGCGAAATGAACAGAATAATGATTCAGCTAAGAAACCAGCTGGGAGATCACTGGATCACTGCATGAGGATTTCTGTTGATGGAGATGAGATTCCAAGTGAGGGATTCTGAGATTCCAAGCGAGGGATTCTGAGATTCCAAACGAGGGATTCTGAGATTACAAGCGAGGGATTCTGATTTCAAAACTCTGAAGCGCTATACAATTAAAAAACAAAGGAGAATCCATCTGCTTTAAATGAGAACCTAAACAAGGAACAATCTTTTCTGGGAATATAAAGCGGCACGGGCGTAATACTGACCACATTACCCAAAAATTCACGTGCCTAAGGTCTGCAAAAATGATGGTCACTAACACCATATTCCCTATACGCCACTAGGCGTGACGATGTTCTTTACTTTTGTTTCCCTTTACTAAACAAGGGGCAGGTAAGTCAGATATATTATTTAAGACTAAATTGCCTGTCCATTAAATATTTTCCCCACCTCCGTCACACCACCCCCCCCCCCCCTTGGCAAATTATTCTCTAAAGGAACCTATTGCCCTAGACCTTCCATTTTACTGGACATAGATCAACAACTTGATCACACTTGGCAACAAGCCCTTCATGAATCAACAACAAAAGTTTTTCCACATTTTGAGTGGAAAACTCAATTCGCTGTTTGAGCTATCCAAAACCTAATGAAAACTCTTCCATCTTGTTAACTTCTACACAAGTTGATATATTTGTTTATTTCTCATATAATTTGTAACTTTGTGTTAACTTCTACACAAGTTGATATATTTGTTTATTTCTCATATAATTTGTAACTTTGTGTTAACTTCTACACAAGTTGATATATTTGTTTATTTCTCATATAATTTGTAACTTTGTGTTAACTTCTACACAGTTTATATATTTGTTTATTTCTCACATAATTTGTAACTTTGTTTTTGCAGGCGACACGCTAAAGTGAAAATAATAAGACATTTTTAGGACGTCCACAGAAGGAGCAGGAAATTATGGCAGAATGGACCACCATAGACTTAGATGATATCTCAAATAATCTGAACAATCACAGTCAACAAAGATCTCTGAACAATCACAGTCAACAAAGATCTCTGAACAATCACAGTCAAAAAAGATCTTTGACCACTGGCCAGTCAGAGAATAAAGAGAAACACATTTCCAACAAAGTAAATAGTCACACAACTAGTAATAACTCCAATAAAAGAGAGCTCTCTCTAGAGGGAGCCACTGAGCTGAAAACTGGAAGCAAGACTGAAACATCACCGTGGAGCATGGTGAAGAGACACAGCTTGTAAGTTTAATCATTGGAGATTTGATTCGTAAACTATTGTTTTCTATAAAATGTTATCAATATATTCCGTGGCTGAGTGGTTAGTCTGCTGGCTTCCTGTTCAGAATGGTCTTGTTCGATTCCCAGAAGTGGTGGATTTTTTTTTTCGGGCCGACAAGGTTCCGAGGTTCACCCAGCTTCTAAAATATAGTTACCATAGATTTTTATGGGAAGTAAAGTATAGGCGGCCTGGCGTAATATTGACCACATCACCTACAAATGTGCCAGTGGTCATAGACAAATTTGGTAGTTAACACCATATTTCCCATATGCCTAGTAAGGCGTGTGGTGGGGGTGGGGGGGAAGGCTGTACTTCACTTTAATATATATATATATATATATATATATATATATATATATATATAAACAGCGAGAGAACCATGACAAAGAAAAAAATATGGACTGATGGAATATTGGAAACACTAGGAAACATAACAGTAGAAGGTGCCAGTTTAATAAGACGCAAATCATTGGTGGGCCGAGCAGAATATGTCATCACGCAGGTCTGTGGACTTACCAATACCAACGCTGGCGAGGAGTGGATACCGGTGCCTACGTCATTCAGATGGACATTCTCGTGCATTGTCACACTCGACAGGAAGTGTAGGGGACAGAACTCAGTCGTGGTCAATGCGGAGGTCAACGGTCTCATCTGGGATAACACCGGTGAGGAAGATCTATTCAGACGGATCCATAACACGATACCAAAGGGGTGCATGGGCATTTACAGCAAGCTCGGCAGGCAGAATAGTCAAAGAAGACAGTGGTGCATACGTTATGACAACCAATAATATGACGATGGAGATGATGACAGTGACCAGGGCATTCATCTGGTTAGAGTCAAAAGATTACACCCATGCCTGTATACTGAGTGATTCGATGAGAATGATAAGAAAAGTGGAGCCGGGCTCTGTACGCATACAATGGGTAGAGTCATTGCAGACGTCAAAAATACGTCAGGTCACCTTTGCCTACGTCCAAGGACATGCGGGAGTACGGGGAAATGAAAGGGCGGACAGGTTGGCTAGCTGCGCTGTTGTTGAGGACGGGCAACCAATGGATCGGGCGGACATCATCAATGCCCTCCGGGAAGTGGGAAGGACACAGGACTTCGACAACCATGAGTCCACGTCACTCCTTCAGATAAAAGAGATGGGAGTTAAGATGGGCACAGCCAGAAACGAGAAACTTAGTGGGCGTGTAAGAAGACTTATCAACCAACATAGAACTGGAGTCGTCAGTTGCTGGACACTGCGAGAATTGCTGAGGAGGGGATCTGAGCACCTATGGACATGTTCGGAGTGCAATGATGATGACCCGCTAATAACTCAATAACATAGCAGCAGCAGAGCCGAACAAAAGAGCAAAATACCGCAAATTATATCTCCCCTCGACGCTGAAAACCAAATGAGGAAGGAAAGAAGAAGAATAAGGGAACCGATGTCCAAAAATGAGTCATCATAATCATCATGTACCGGGCCTGCTGGCGTAGGTGATCATGTCTCTCCATAAATTTCGATCTCGACAGTTATTTATCATTTCTGTTGTTGACCTTCTGCCAAGCCATTCTCTTAAGCTGTCTGGTATCTTTTCTCTTTGCTTCCCTCTATCTCTTCGTCCCTAAATTTCCCCAGTTGTTACAATATATTCCAGCTGTCCTCTTCTCATTACAAGGCCAACAAATGATGATTGTTTCTTCCTAATTATGGAAATTAGCTCTCTTTTTGTTTGGCCTCTTTCAGAACGTTTTCATTACTGTTCTTAGTTGTAGATGGTATTCTCAATATTCTTCTGTAATACCACAGGCGATTCATGATTGTACAAAGAAATTACGACGGTGGTTTTCTGTTGCCTTCCGTCGGTTTGTTTACGGTTGGCTCCGCTAGCCTTTGACTAAAATGTCTCACCCACAAGGTAGTGGGTGTTTTTTTTACTTCGGGGTACCCTCCCATAGCCTTTTACTCCCCCGAGCTTACCTGCAAAAACTGAGTAACAATTTGATAATAATATATCTTGAGTGTATATCCCAATCATCTGTCCTTTTTTTCTGTGTTGTGTAATCAAATGTGTTATTATTTGTAATTGTATCTTTTATAATTATCTTTTATCTGTGAGCTTTTGACTGTGATCCATAAAAGACTTTCCACTACAATGTCTGGCATTGTCTGTGTGTTGTCTTCCTTCAAGCATATCTGTGTGTTGTCTTCCTACAAGACTGCCTGTGTGTTGTCTTCATACAAGCATAACTGTGTTGTCTTCCTTCGAGCATATCTGTGAGTTGTCTTCCTACAAGACTGTCTGTGTGTTGTCTTCCTACAAGACTGTCAGTGTGTTGTCTTCCTACAAGACTGTCTGTGTGTTGTCTTCCTACAAGACTGTCTGTGTGTTGTCTTCCTACAAGACTGCCTATGTGTTGCCTTCCTACAAGCCATGTATTTGTTATATCATTTTTCTGACGAATATGTATGTCTTCACTTAAGGGAGTATCCAAGTTTATCAGAACAAAACCTGGGTTCAGAAACTGCTCCGACTGTTAAGAGTTCGCACAACGCATGTAAGTATATTAATTAATTAACTCTTTTCGTACGTTTCGACGCACCGTGCGCCATCCAGATTATGTACGTTTAGCCGCACAGTGCGTCACTCTCAATTTGATTAGTGTAAACAGTCATCAAACCATATTCTTGTTATATGTCTTGTACCATCTTAGTATTGGTGAAATATAATTCTTCGTTTAATTATCTAAAAATGCATATATAATATGTTAAGTGTTAGATACATATAAACATGTAGATTTATATTTAAGACCATGAATAATTTTGTCTCTGAAATCTTTACCAATGGATTGATAACAACCTTCCGTACTGAAAGAGTTAATTGATTATTGCTAAGAACACAATATATTTGATTCAAATAAACACATTCGGCGAGTGATAAATAACAGTGTATCAGAATATGTAACAAAGCCGAGGGTGTGATAATGTTGAAGTTCCATAGTAATCGTATGGAATATTCTTAATAAAAAAAAAAGGTTCTTTGCGCAGTATTTATAGAAATGAGAATGAGTAGGATAGATTCAACATCCCTGGCGATCATCTACTTAACCAGAGAATGAGTAGGATGAATTCAACATCGCGGTCATTCACCCTCCCAGAGAATGAGTAGGATAGATTCAACATCGCGGTCATTCACCCTACCAGAGAATGAGTAGGATGGATTCAACATCCCTGGCGGTCATCTACCCTACCAGAGAATGAGTAGGATAGATTCAACATCCCTGGCGATCATCCACCCTACCAGAGAATGAGTAGGATAGATTCAACATCGCGGTCATTCACCCTACCAGAGAATGAGTAGGATAGATTCAACATCGCGGTCATTCACCCTACCAGAGAATGAGTAGGATGGATTCAACATCCCTGGCGGTTATCTACCCTACCAGAG
Source organism: Megaustenia siamemsis (assembly GCA_032433765.1). NCBI lineage: Eukaryota > Metazoa > Mollusca > Gastropoda > Stylommatophora > Ariophantidae > Megaustenia > Megaustenia siamemsis. The sequence goes on from JAVIAB010000160.1 coordinate 65,782,444, forward strand.
AATGAGTAGGATAGATTCAACATCCCTGACGATCATCCACCCTACCAGAGAATGAGTAGGATAGATTCAACATCGCGGTCATTCACCCTACCAGAGAATGAGTAGGATAGATTCAACATCGCGGTCATTCACCCTACCAGAGAATGAGTAGGATAGATTCAACATCGCGGTCATTCACCCTACCAGAGAATGAGTAGGATAGATTCAACATCGCGGTCATTCACCCTACCAGAGAATGAGTAGGATAGATTCAACATCCCTGACTGTCATCCACCCTACCAGAGAATGAGTAGGATAGATTCAACATCCCTGACTGTCATTCACCCTACCAGAGAATGAGTAGGATAGATTCAACATCCCTGACTGTCATCCACCCTACCAGAGAATGAGTAGGATAGATTCAACATCCCTGACTGTCATCCACCCTACCAGAGAATGAGTAGGATAGATTCAACATCCCTGACTGTCATCCACCCTACCAGAGAATGAGTAGGATAGATTCAACATCCCTGGCGGTCATCCGAAAGTGTTAGTAATCATTACCTGATGAGGTAAGTCTGAATCTGAATATAAATACTGTAATACTTCGTTTAGTTGTATCTTACATCCTGTACTCTATTTTTCTAGTCTCTTGTTTCGTATGAGAATATCATTTATATCAAAGATATCACTTACACCAAAGATAACATTTATATCAAAGATATCATTTCTGTCAACTTCTTCTTCTTCTTCTTCTTTCCTTCCTCATCTGCCTTTCAGCGTCGAGGGGAGATATAATTTGCGGTCTTTTGCTCTTATGTTCGCCTCTGCTGCTGTTATGTTTCCTCTGTCAGATATCATTTATATCAGATATCATTTATACCAAAGATATCATTATATCAAAGATATAATTTATATCAAATATATCATTTCTGTCAAGGATGGCATTTATATCTTGTTACTATTTTCCCCAGCTTCCACGGACTCCGTTTCTACAGAAAACATAACAATACCCACAGATGCCAATATATCCTCATTCACTTGCGACCAACTTGTCGCATTTTTCAAGTGCCTTAAAGTTGATGACAGAATTATCTCCCATTTGCATCGGAAATCAGTTGATGGGAAAAGGTTTTCAAAAATGAAAGACTCTGAACTCGACTCCCTGGGTATAAACAATCGGTAGTGGTATTCTTTAGAAATAAGAGTAAGATCAAGGGTAAAGGAAAAGAGCCGTTTATGCTGTAAGTGTTTAATAGATGAATACATGTTTTACTTGCCTCTATCTTCTTCATCATTATAATCATGGTTGGATTTGGAGTCAGGGTGATGTCCTAGAATCATCAAGCGTTATACATTTTTTTTTTTAAATGACGATCATCATTTTCAGGAGGACGTGAACTTCCGGTCAATATGGTGGATAGGCGGCATGAGCCATTGAAGGCTATGTCTGGAAAGTGTTCCTTGTTGCAGTTTCCTCATATTCCAAGTCCGGCTTGTTGCAAGAGCTACTGAGTTAAGTGTTCTGTGCACACTGTGAGCTGTGCGTTTCATCTGTTTTGATCGTGTTTCGATAGCCCGATTGTTTACGATGAATGATTGAGAACAGATTGAGTGAGTATGATGGAGAACAGATGGCTATTTTTCACTTTCTGTGCGGTTTCGCCTTATGTCTTTTGGACTGCTGAGACTGCTATGATGTGGACTACATCTACCTTTCTTTGTTTGGGAGATGAAATAGTAATTCGGATGATTCCACTGGCACGGGCGGTTGAGCAATTATGGATTTGAATTCGTTTGCAGTGATACCGGGGCCTTCCATTACCATAACCATAACCATATAATCATGTATCATATCTGTATTGAAAGCTACCAACAATAAAGGACCATTTTACTCAGTATCTTGCCGTGATGGTGCATACTGTCATAGATTTTTCTGTCAATTTCTTGATGTTGTGACTCCACTCTGGTCGTTGTCTTTCTCTGCCTCGTTTGCTGTTAATTTTTCCTTGTAAGATGACTTTCAGTAGTTTTTTTGTGTTTTTTCATGTGTTAACACATTTCATGTAAAAAAGTAAAGTTAAGAGCCCCCGTCACGCCCAGTGGCGTATAGGGAATATGGTGTTAGCGACCATAATTTTTACATACCTTCGGCACATGATTTTTGGTGTAATATGGTCGGTATTACGCCCGTGCCGTTTTACTTTCCCAGAAAAAATCTGGTACCCATTAAAGGCGGGGTGAACCTGGAAGCCGTCAATCAGGATCGAACCCAACCTCTTGTCCTTTGTAGTCCAGTTCACTAACCACTGAGCTATCGCGGCTCCCACATTTCATGTGCCTTGTGTCAATTGAGTTAAATAATTATTTCTTCATTTTTTTTTCAACTGTCGAATCTTCAGTATTTTTTTCTTTGGTAGCAAAAATGCTGACCAACTTGCATTAGAAACACCTATAGAGACTAAATGTGACTAAATATTCACATTGGCTGAAAATACTGTTTGTTTTAATCTTAGTGTGGTATTTTAGCTATAATGCTATATGTAATGTACAGACCTATTAAATCGTGTAGCAAATGTGAGTGTGAAGGATGTGAGATTTGGATATTATCAAGCCTTGTGATACTTGGTAACACAGAATAGACACAGTCATTTAAAGACAACAGCAAGATGAAGGTAGTATAATGTGTAATTTAACTAGTTTTTCTCTCATTGAGTGCCGTCTACTCATAGAAGGTTGGCTACCACGGAGCGCCACTCCGTTGTCTCTTGCTTTGATGGTGCAGTTCGTCATAGTCTGACATGTCCATATTTTGATGTTACTAAACCATGTTAATTTTGGTCTGCCTATGTCTCTTTTGCCTTATATTTTCCCTTCCAAGATTACGTTTAGTAGGTCGCTATATCTTTTAGCAAGCTCAAAAATCTAATTTGTCTTGTTTGAATTGTGTTCACTAGTTCTCTTTTCATTTTTAATTTTAAGACTTCATCATTTGTTTATTTTATTTCTATCCAATTCTTTCTATTCTTCTATAAATCCACACTTCAAAGGCTTGCATTGTCTGTTCTGTTTTCTTGTCTAATGCTCATTAGCTAATTTACAAGTTGCAATTTAAAAGCAGTATAGCAATTCAAGAAGTATAAGATGAATGACTAAAGAACCTGGAAGGTGACACTATCTCAGGTGATGACAAAGTCAATGAAAGATACAACAGTTAAGATTTGTTATATTTGATAAGAATGGCTGAGATTGAACACTCAGAAGAGTTTCTAGCACAAGTGTAAAAATAACTGGACAATATTTAATTTATGTAAAATAATTTCTGGAGAATAAAAGTTAATAACTTGGATACAAATCATCACCATCATCACCTAGTACCATGCCTGCTGGCGAAGGTGATCATGTCTCTCCACAACTTTCGATCTCGGCAGCTATTTATCATTTCTGTTGTTGACCTTCTGCAAGACATTCTCTTAAGCTGTCTGGTATCTTTTCTCTTTGGACACAAATACCATGTGGCATATTCACTGTGTGCAGGACAAGTTGTATTCCATCATTATTACGCTACCGCAGTAACAAGAACATCAGGAAAGCCTTTGTAGCTAGGGGTATTAATTGGATCTGAAAGATAATGACAGAACAGAGAATTCAAGCCTTTGAAATGTGGATATATAAAAGAAGAGGTAGAATTGGATGGAAGGAAAAGAAAACAAACGATGAAGTCTTAAAACAACTAAAAATGAAAAGAGAAACTACTAAACATAATTCAAAAAGACAAATACGATTTTTGAGGCATGTTAACAGACACATCAGCCTACTAAAAGTAATCCTGGAGGGGAAAATACAAGGTAAAAGAGGCAGAGGCAGACCAAGACTAACATAGACGAGTAACATCAAAAGATGGACAAATCAGCCTATGACAACCTGCACCATCAAAGCAAGAGACAGAGCAGAATGGCGCTCCATGGTAGCCGGCACTCGATGATGATGATGAAAGATAATAGCTAAGATTAACTCTGTGGCGTTAAACTCAATACAACTCAGACATGAGAGGAAATGAACGAGCTGATAACCTGGCCGAAACATCTGCCGTGGATGGCGGACGTGCAGTGGACTGGGATGACATTCTGAGTGCCCTTAGGAAGACAGGGCGCGCTGTTGAATCAATGATCATTAATCTACAACCATATACAAACTGCAAGAAGATCGGGTCAAAAATGTAGATGCCAGAACAGCACTATGTGGGGAGACATAGAAGAGTAACAAATCAACACAGAACTGGAGTCGTCAGTCTCCACACACGGAGGGGGCAGGGGGCATGCTGGGGAGGAGATCTGAGCACTTATAGACGTGTTCCATGTGCAATGAGGATGATCCATCGACTAAACTAAACTAAACTATACTATACTATACTATACTATACTATACTATACTATACTATACTATACTATACTATACTATACTATACTGTACTGTACTGTACTGTACTGTACTGTACTGTACTGTACTGTACTGTACTGTACTGTACTGTACTGTACTGTACTGTACTGTACTGTATACTGTACTGTACTATACTATACTATACTATACTATACTATACTATACTATACTATACTATACTATACTATACTATACTATACTATACTATACTATACTATACTATACTATACTATACTATACTATACTATACTTACTTTACTTTACTATACTATACTATACTATACTATACTATACTATACTATACTATACTATACTATACTATACTATACTATACTATACTATACTATACTATACTATACTATACTATACTATACTATACTATACTATACTATACTATACTATACTATACTATACTATACTATACTATACTATACTATACTATACTATACTATACTATACTATACTATACTATACTATACTATACTATACTATACTAAATTAAACTAAACTAAACTAAACTATAGTATACTAAACTAAACTAAACTAAACTAACCTAAACTAAACTAAACTAAACTATACTAAACTATACTAAACTAAGCTAAACTATACTAAACTATACTAAACTAAGCTAAACTATACTAAACTATACTAAACTAAACTAAACTAAACTAAGCTAAACTATACTAACCTAAACTATACTAAACTATACTAAACTATACTAAACTATACTATACTATACTAAACTAAACTAAATTAAACTAAACTAAACTAAACTAAACTAAACTAAGCTCAAACAACTCTTTGAACAATTATTAAAAAAAAATATAATGTCAATTAATGAGATCAAAACTTCGAATCTGAGAATGGCAAAAAAAAAAATAGTAAGATAAAGGTCAAGGTCAAGTACGAGACTTGAACCGGCGTCTTAGCACGCGAGTTTCCACCCATATGTGCTCGGTCGCCTATGCAGTAATGTTCGGAGACTTCTGGATAGTGTCGCTTCAAGCATCGAAATTCACGTTGCGAGGCGAGATTCCTCACCTTCCCAGGGTAATACCATGGTACCCATTTCTGCCAACGGCTGAGTCGACCGTTTGGGTATTTTTTTTTCCAACCACGAGTACAATTCACACTGCTCCCAGCGGGAATCGAACACGGGTTGGCCGAACGTCGGTAGTCCAGTCGGGTGGTTTTCCCAACTAGGTTACCGAGTGCCCCCCCCCCCCCCAAACAAAGTGCAATGTACAAGTCAAATGAGGTAACTTCCAAAATTTAGTTGAAATGTATAGTCTGAACATGCGACTCGTCGACACGTATACATTGCACTGTCTGCTGATATGGTTGGAAAGACTAGGCATTAAAGAGTATGATCTGAGTGTTGTGAGTTCAAATCTTGAACACAGTAACATATTTAGTGGCTTGGTGCAAAATGTAACAGTTGGAATGGTTGGCTTGTGTTCGCCCGATGACTAAAGGATCGCACCACTTCGTCATCCGCCCTTAAAAGGACGTTAAGTGGGCGTGTCTGCGTTGTGTTGTGATTTGCAGTATAACCGTGATATTTTCGCCTTTCGGCCCAACACATCCGACTTCAGCACGACACGTTTAAGTACCGGGTTGTCTTCCCTCTTCAATCCCTACTCGCTTGACCAGACTAGACTGGTTAGTCTGTTTCTGGAGGCATCACAGAGAGGTGTAGCAGGGTCTGGATGGTTGTGGCTCACCGATCCTGGTGCAAACCATCAGCTATGGGTCGCTGACAACTTCCAGCTCTAGTGCTGGGAGGCCCCTTGCCTCCTAATATTTTAAATATGTTTAAAAACCCTCCAGAGCTTGGTATATTTTGCTGGCATGATAACAATGAGGATGCTGTGTGACGTCATTGGCGTAGTTACTAATGTATCTACAATAAGTGATAAACAATTCCGATTAATTCAAAGAAAGTGTGGACAATTATCTCATGACAGGTAAAATAAAAACACAATTAATTTTAGTAAGAAAAAAAAAAAGAGCTCAAATATTTTTTTTTTTAATGAAATACATATTCTCTCTTTCTGACGCTCACTTGGCAACTACTAAAGAACTGATTAATTCTCTTTATCATCCGCCCTTAAAAGGACGTTAACTCTTTCCGGACGATTCGACGCCCCATGTGTCATGCCGATTTTTGTCATGTACGTTAAGCCGCACAGTGCGTCACTCTCAATTAGATTAGTGTAAACTGTCATCAAACCATATTCATTTTATATGTCGTATCATTTTGGTATTGGTGAAATCTAATTCCTTGTTCAGTTATCTAAAAATTCATATATAATATATTAATTGTTAGATAGATACAAACATGTAGATTTATTTTCCAAAACATGAAGAATTTTGTGTCTGAAATCTCTATCGCTAAATTGATAAAAACTTTCCGTATTGAAAGAGTTAAGTTAGCTCAGATGTATTATGTTGTTGTTTGTAGCTTGGCTGTGGTATTTGCGCTTTTCGGCCGAACACATCCGACTCTAGCACGGCATGTTTGATTACGAGATTTGCCTTACTTCTTTGATCCCTACTCGCGTGGCCATATTGGATAGATTGTTTCCATGAGCACCTCTAGATTGTGGAGCAGGGTCTTGATCAGCTATGTTGTTCCCAATCCTGACGCATGACGTCAGCCGTGATCGCACTCAGTTCAGTTGTTGGTGGACATTTTGGCCTCAGAAAGATGCTCGATTCAATGACAATTTCCAGAGTTAACATGGGACGTAACTGCAAATAAATTATCTATAGTTTGAATTACTGAGTTATCAAACGGCGTTTTCTTCACGATAAGAACAGTGGAGGTCAGCTCTGTACACAGGCAATGGGTCGAGACATTACAGGTGTGAATGATACGCACAGCAACGGCGGACGGTGAGTTCGAAACTTGAGGAGGCCAGACATGAGACCTAATTTGTAGGTTGATCTCTAGCCTTATAATTTGCGTAATAAATATTGCTGCATTTTGCGCTATGTAATATCATCATCATCATCATCATCAAATACTGGACCTATTGGCGTAGGTGATCATGTCTCTCCACAACTTTCGATCTTCGCAGCTATTTATCATTTCTGTTGTTGACCTTCTGCCAAGTCATTCTCTTAAGCTGTCTGGTATCTTTTCTCTTTGCTTCCCGTTATCTCTTCGTCCCACGATTTTCCCAGTTATTGCAATATTTTTCAGCTGTTCCCTCATCATTACATGGCTAAAAATGCTGATTGTTTTCATTACTTTTCTTAGTTGTCCATGGTATTCTCAACATACTACTGTAAAACTACATTTCTACAGATTCCAGTAATTTTCTTGTCTGTTGTCCTATTATCTATGATTCACATCCATATGTTAAGACTGGCTGTACATAACATTTAAGAACTCTTTTTCTTGCTTCTGTTGTCAAAAATGGACTGCATATTATCTTCCTGATTTTTTGAAAGCTGCTTTTGCCTGAGCCATTCTGTATCTCACCTATGTTGTACATCTTCCGTCTGAGGTTAACAAAATCACAAATATTTACATTCATTTACCTGTTTTAATATTGTTCCACTTTTTCTTTATTTTGCACTGAGGTGATGTCTTTTTCTTTGTTGTTACCACTACTTCTGTCTTTTTGCTACTAAGGCCGAGTCATTTATTTTTGCTTTCTTTCACTATAATGTTTAACATTTCTTGTAACTCATTTTCACTCTTAGCGATTAAGACTGTATCATCAGCATACCTTAGATTATTTATATTATGACCTCCAATTGTTATTCCTGGCATGCCCCTTATTAATTTTAAAATAATCTCACTATTAATATTAAACAAATCTGGTGACAGCACACAACCTTGTCTAACACCCTGTTTTAT